>CM064496.1:32883030-33067013 GCA_032716605.1 Paralithodes platypus | reverse complement strand
TCATGGTGCTGAAGGGGTTAATGCGATTAGGAAGGGTCTATAGTAATTAAGGACTAATTAAAGTTTCTAACTCATTTAACTCATGACCTTCCTAAACTGAATGAAATTGTCAAATATTTTTCCGAATATCATATACAGTAAAAAAACGTCACCGTATGCTTAGCGTGTGAAGTCTGTGATAAACGCCTTCTGTCCTGTTAACTTTATTCTGGCTAATATTAGACAAGTGTATTTCAGTTTGAAAAGGGCTTCAGCAACTATCAGGTTTCGAAGTATCTCACGTAACCCTGTATATTTCCACAGATCCTTCTCAAACTGCAAACAAATCGTCTAAAATACAGTAGCTAGATAATAATGAAAGAGACGTCGCCGGTACATAAGGGGTTAATATAGATCTTTATTAAGGGGGCTAACCGGATTTTTTTTATCTGTCTCTCCCTTTCTCTTTTTCCCTGGCTTGTATCCATTCGGCCCCATTCAGCCAACTGTTTCAAGACGTTTACCCCCATCCAGGTGTCGATTCCTTCCTGGCGTAGCGATAGCGAGCCAGCATTGTAGGGAGAAATCCTGCTTCGCTGGAGAAATTTTTCCATCGAAAAATTTACAAATTTAGCTTGCTGTCCAAACACAAATATATATGTGCTGGCTCGCTACCTCTCGCCAGGAAAATATTGACACCTGGATAGGGGTAAAAGTCTTAAAACAGTAGGCTGAATGGGGCCGAATGGATACAAGCCGAAGAGAGAGGGAGAGAAAGAGAAAAAAGCAAGGTGGGCTCCCTTAACCTGTTGATAATTGTTTGACGTTGAAGAATATAGTGAACAGTCAATGTCATATAACATTTAATACGGGCACATGCATACACAAGTAAGCACACACACACTCATACTCTCTCTTGCCTTTCTATGTCTTTTTTTCTCTGTTCAATAAAGACCCTTAGCTAAGCGTGCGCACACACACACACACACACACACACACACACACACAACAACACACACACACACACATACACACACACACACATACACATAACAGCTTCAAACGGTACTCCGAAACATAGGACCTAAAACTCAATTGACTGTCGCGCGTTGGCTCCGACACGTACAGTACAGTATATGATAGCCTCTATTTCTACATTTACTATATGGAAATGTTATACAAGGCGTCTATATAATATTTTCGATTGTCTGTCTGTCTGTGTGTGTGTGTCTGTTCTTTATGCATGGCCACATTTTTTTAAGCTAGAGCGTTCATACTTGGTATGCATAGTAAGGGGGTCCCTAGGCAGGTTTTAGTGAAAAAAATAGAATTCCCCAGGGTGAAAGGGAAGTTGAAAGGGAAAGACCGGAAAAATGGTGGGCGCGAAATCGGAAAAATCGCTTTGGTTTAAAAAAAAAATGGCCGTTTGAGGCAGAAGGAGGCCTCCGATGGAAAAGGTGTTTGGAACGAAAGTTGTTCGCAGCCCCCCAAAAGGGGATCACGGATGAGGACACATCCAAAATCGGAGGTCATTTAGCGGCCGAAATCGAGGTCGCCGTTTAATGAGGCACAGGGAGGTTATGGTAGTAGTATTGTGATGATTGTGGTAGTAGTGATTGATGATGGTGATTATGGTAGTGGTAGTAGTGATGGTGATTATGGTGATTACCCGGGCAACGCCGGGTACCCCTGCTAGTATATTAATAAAACAGAAATAATCGGGATTTGCTTGCAACGATTACATTTTCTTCTCTCTCTCTCTCTCTCTCTCTCTCTCTCTCTCTCTCTCTCTCTCTCTCTCTCAGTCTACAAACAAACAAATCTAAATTAAATCACAGAATGGTCAGAGAATTGGCAAATGCCTTTTGATGTGAACAAATGCCAGATATTGCAAATAGGCTCTAAACACAATAAATCTGAATATTACATGAACGGGGAGAAAGTTAATAGCGTAACACAGGTAACAGACCTAGGAGTGTCTATAAATGAAAACCTAAAATCTTCAAACCAATGTACGGCAGCAGCTAACAAAGCAAACAGAGCATTAGGCTTCATCAAAAGAAATGTTCATTATCACAGCAGAGACAGTGTGTTGCCATTATATAAAAGTATAGTGAGACCACATCTAGAATACGTTGTGCAGTTCTGGTCTCCCTACCTCATAAAGGACATTGTAAAGCAGGAATATGTGCAGCGAAGAGCAACTAAATTGATCCCTTCTCTAAGAAATAAAACATATAATGAGAGATTAAGATAAATCGATCGCTTTTCACCTAAGAAACGGAGGATCAGAGGACAACTGATTGAGAGTTTTAAGACTTTAAAAGGATTCAGTAACATTACCCTGATAAACTATTTAAGAAAGGCAAAGTGAGTTCTACAAGAGGACACAACTTAAAATTAATATGTAAGAAAGCAAACCTGGATACAACAAAACATTTCTTCACTCACAGTATAATTAGTGAGCTGAATGAGCTCCCCAATAAAGTAATAGACAGTGGTTCAATAGATATATTTAAAACAAAGTCTGGACTCATACCACAGCGAATAAGGGATGAAGTAGGTAATAACCAATGATAGGACGATGTGGTAGTAGCGAACACTGCTACCAGTTGAAGAGAGCTAACTGCGGTAAAAATAAAATAAAATAAAACAAAAATAAATAAATATATATATATATATATATATATATATATATATATATATATAGAAACAGTATATATGTATATACTGTATAATACTACAGGTGAAGGTATGCGTGCAAACTTTTCTATTTCTAACTTTCTATAAATTCCTTCAGCAGATTTCCAAGATCTGCAAGGTTATTCACTTCCAACTGCCTTCATGTACGGCAATTGCCGGAGGGAACAGAGGGTGGAAAGAGAGCCTTCTTCTTGAGCCAAGACCCGAATTTTGGGATATCGGTACCACCCGGGGTGACTAATTCTCTTAGGTGTTTTTAGCTTGCTACATGTCTCTAGTTTATGTTTTGATATGATAGCCCTTGCACATTGGTAGCTTAATGGTCGTTATCACTTCTTGAATAGACATACCCTACCGAAAATTCCGAAATTTTTTAAAATGTCAAATTTGGGGACAGGAATGCCTAAATGTCAACAAAATGCATATAGTAATTGTCACATTTAATACAAGTCCTGTAAATACACACTAAGCATGCCATGGGCTTGTACATACTATTATGGCAAATTACTACTCCTAAATATCATCTACGTCAGACTCGGAATCTGACTGTTGTGCCACCGGCTCTTCTTCAATAGCCTTGTTCTGACATGTCTGTAACCTGCACATGTCCGTGCATTTTAGACCATTGCTGAGGCAAGTACACTTAGGGAGTTCGCATGACCGCACACACTTGCAAGACAGTAGCTGCATAACAGCATCTGGTGCTGGTGAGCCTCGCATCCAGTTGACGGCAAGCTTACCGTCCTCATCTGTCATCCAACCGCAGTCTGTTGAGTTCGCAACAAATGGCTGGCTCTGAAGACTTCTCCTCCAGATCGCAGCCTGGTAGTTTGCACGCAGTGCATGCATGAAGAGGCAGTCCTCACAAGGAGGGAGTTGACTTGACTCTACCTCTCCACATCTTGCACAGAACAGCTCATACCGAAGCTTGTTTACCTTAGTTGTGTGGGTAGATGGTAGGTACATGTGGCAGGTGATTTCCTGTAGCTTCTCAAAGAGTTCAGGAGACACTTCCCATGAGCGTCCAAGTTCGTGAAAAGCATGCTGGTATGTCTTGTCCATCTTCACCTGCTTGAGTGTCGTCATCTTCCCTCGGCCAGCGAATGCACTGACGGTATCACAGCCTGTAAAGGCATGCATACCAATCAATGAATCACACACGCTGCCTCCCAGTGTGCGGCTCAGTGTGGTGATATCCAGGAATCTTGTCCGGGTCTTCGTCCCGCACTTCTGGAACAGATGGGATGGGATCTTGTGGCACATGCCAAGACACAACACCATGACGTCTGTATCTTCTGCAGTGATGATGACAGACTTGTTCCCAGATTCTGCTGCATGAAGTGCATGGAGAAGAAGGCGTGTGTCTGCTTCTTCTTGAGTTGACTTAAGCTCAGGAGCCTCTTCCCACTGCTCTTTGGTGATCTTGAAGCAGCGCTGCTCACATGTGACATACAGCTCCTTGTCCTTGAGCTTCTCCCTGTGCTGTGGTGCCTTCCATTCTTCTACCAAGAACTTGATAAGACTTGCCTTGTTGGAGGAACTACCGAGTAACTTTCCCCACTGCTGGATGTTGTGCCCAGGTTGAATGTTCTTGAAATGAATTCCTGTGCCTGCACTTCTTTTGGCTCGTTCTGCATCCTTGATGGATGTCTCCTTGTAGATATCAAACACAACATCAATGCGCCTGCTCTTAGCACCTTCATGAACAGCGTGACTCAGTGCTGTACCTGCAAGCTGTGAAAAAGTTTTGTCGTTTCCCTTCAGTTTGTGGACCAGGCTCATCCCATCAATTATGGTAGCAGAGGGCTCGGGTATCACTTCTGCAGGAGAAACATTCCTCTCTAACTCCTTTGCGAGGGCAGCCTTGTTGGTCTTGCGGAGAGACCCATCACCGCTGGCAAGTGCCCAAGGCAAAGGCCCCAGGGGATGAGCCAAGACATCACTCATTTTGAGCTTTCTGTTCTCGGCAACAAGGATCATCTGGCCAAATAGGTTCCTGTCAGCCTTTAAGATAACCTCCTTGGCATGGTCTTGTGAGCGTGGCTTCATTCTGATGTTAGTGAACGTTCTCAGTTTCGTCTTCGTCATCGTGTCATGAAACTGTATAGTTGGCGTATCGATCTCCAGGCGCTCTTCCTTGAAGGCTTGATATGCATCCTCTCCTATTCTGTAGGCCCCTAGAAGGTCTTTGACAACTTCTGGTGGTGCCATAGTCGCAGTTGACAAACTGACAAGATCTTCTTGCTCTGCGTTGAAGGGGTTCAACCAGCTGGTCTCCATCAGTTGAACTAAAGATTGGACATCGGCCTCATCTCTTCTAATCCTGGGCATCTGTAGGTCTGGGTGGCTGAAGTCAGTATACTTTTGGCCTACTACCATAGTCCTGAGCTGCCTTAAGTACCTGCTGCGATACTCCGATGTCAGGTAGTACCTGGCGACAGCTCCGCCTTTCAGGCTGAAGCCTTTTGTGCCCCCTGGTGTCTGGGTGTCTTTGTTGATCGTCTCTTCGATTGTCTGGTCCACAGGGATCCGTCCAAAGGGATTCTTGCTACCGATCTGGACCGAAAAGCCACCTTGCATGAAGTGTTCATGGACCTCTGGGTGTTCAATGGGCAGTCGAGACATCAAGGCATAGTAGTAGGTTAGGAACCGGGCATAGTTCACTTTGTCATAGGCAAAACACCACGGTATCATCTGTCGGATTGCTCCTAGGTGGAGCATCCAGTTGCCTTCTCTGGAGGCTCGAATTAAGTCCAGCATGATCTCAACCATGTCCAGGTATGACATCCAGAATGCTGAGAGGTTGTGTTCATCTCTGAGGGTCTCAAGATAAACTTGGAAAAGCTTCATGATATGTGTGCATGATTCACTCTCCATCAGCTCTTGAAAGAGTCCCTGAGACACATTGCTGTGAAAGCTGTTGATGTCCTTCAGTGTTTCATCTAGATGGTGTATGTCCCTTGAATGGTTTTCTTCTAGCCATGAAAGGAAGCCTTTCCATGCAAGCCTCATCAGTGCTTCATACACGAGCTTGTGTAGTCTCACTGCTCTGTTGTACCTCTTGCCGTTCATCACTCCTGACACTGATCCTTCTGCGATGATACCTGATTCCACACACAGATCTCTAAGACCTGCATCTTGAAACCTCTTTCCTATGGTGGAGATGAGATTACAGATTGTGTGGAAGACGCCCATCCTGATGATAATGTTCTTGAACTTCTCTTGTTTCCAGATAACTTCGGCAGCTTTGGCATAGAGTGCTTGATCAAACACGCACACAATCTTGTTAAGCCGTAAGGACTGCATGATAGCATGCGTTTGTTCCAAGATTTCATTAACGGTGGACATTTCTGTTGCGGGAGCATTGATAGTGGGCAGGTAGCTTACAGTGTCCTGAACCACTGCAATGTCTCTGCGCATTTTGATGTTGAACCCAGTCCAACTGCTGATGGACTGGTCCTCATGGTCTGACATTCGAGTAAGAAGCCAGATATGGTTCTTTGTCTTTGAATCCTGGACTTCCTTGGTAGTGTCGACATACGCAGTCTCAATCCTAGGTGGCCCTGCCCGCCGCCCAACATTGTATATTGGCAGCATTGATGATGTCTGAGTGATGCTTCTTATCTTGGACTTGGTAATCTCTGGCAGGACTTTCTCTGGCACAGAGCCTGCAACCTTGGACTGGACAGCAATGCCATTGACTCTATGAGAAGTACCTGCTCCACTTAGGGTCTCTTCAAGTCGGTCAATGTTATCCCAGGCCAGGGTTGTGAACACACCAGGGTAGATGTTTGCTGGCAGTGGAATGTCATCCTTTGAGCATTCCAGCTTCTGGATACAAAGGGCTGTATCGATCTCCTCAAACATTGAGTAAGACACACAGTGACCAAGACGATTCAGAGTTCGGATCAGTTCTGTGTTTCCTGTCAAAGACTTTACAGCATTGGTCAGCAGTACGTGCTTGGGTGGTTTTGTCTTGCCACTGGTAACAGCAAAGACCAAGTCACTGCCAAAGGAAGTGGCAAGACGTTGAGCTCTTTCAGAGGGAGTTTCACACTCACACTCTCCTGTCAGCAGGGTGTGCAGGAATTGAGTGACTGCTGCAGGAATGACATTCTGATCTGTATCGGGAGGCCATGGCTGACTCACATCTTGTTTATTGATTTCATTCCTCAGCTGCATTCCTGCTTTGGTTAAGACATCTTCAGAGTTAGCTGCTCTTGCTTCTTGCAGGTCTTTTGCCATTTTGTGTGCTTGCCGGGCAAGGTCGTCCATTGAGAGGCTGCGTGGATAGATTAGAAGCTTTCCTTTCTCATCTGGGACAAAGCGTAGTGATTCTCCAAACTCGGTTTCAATCTTTCGGCGAACATGTTTCTTTGTCGCTGGTTTCAGTTGGATAATACCACGGGACATCATGGATCTCTCAAGCCTAGATGTGAGGTTTGTCATAGGCAGTACCTCTGGGTTGGGGAATAATTTGGTCCTTATATACAAGCAGAGTTCCTCGAGGGCTTCTGTCTCAACCTCTTCGTAGCGTGCTTCCTCGCTTTCTTCCTGATTTTCACCTGCACCCGACCTGGCGGCCGCTGGGAAATCATCTTTTGTGAAGAGTTTGTAGCACGACTTGTGGTAGTGACCCTCTGCAGCAACAAGGTCTCTGCTAACTAAACCAAGGATTCTCTGGTTGAGTTTCCTTATTGCTGCTCTGCGAATCTTCTCATCTGCTCGTAGCTCAACACACTGTATGAGTGGCTCCCTTGTCTTTGTTGTTTTTATGTACTTGCTTGACTTCTCGCAGAAGATACATACTTTGGCATACACCCTGCTAGTACTAGGGGCATCCCTTGATGCCCTCCTCCTGGGGTCGACGCTTGCTGATTCTATCTTGACACCCTTGGCAAGGATAGAATCCAGTGACTTCTTCATTGTAAAGAGACTACGACATTTACGGTGATAATGTATGTGTGGTATTCCTCCTTCTTCAAGGCCCTTGGCTGCTTCCAGGACTGGATCATGCTGCCTGATTTCTGCAGCCCTGAGCAATGTGTTCCAGGAGTCCAAATCCTGTGGTGACACCAGAGCATCGCTGTCATCATCAGAGCAGTGGATGATACAGTCGATCCGTGCTCTCTTCCTCGCAGATGGTTCCATCCTGCCGTCAAACAGTCGACACACACCTGCAAAAAATATCACCATTAAACCATGAACAAACAAACACATTACATGGAAACCACTCTACATATGTTTGCTCCTTCCAATAATAAATTATCCCCAAAATATATAACAAAAAATCCCCAAATATGAAATAAACCCCTAAATATGGAGAAACTTGAAATACACATCGGAATAATTCTTGTAGAGAATCAAATAAGCTACAAGAGCTGTTAGAATATATTTTTCAATGTTCCCCATATTTAAGGATTTATTCTAGATTTAGAGGAAAATACCCAAAATATAGAGTATATTCCGAAATATGAGGAAATTTGAAAAATACCTAGGAACAACTCTGGTAGAGAATATAATTCTACATAGGTGTTCAAAGTTTCGCGATGATTGTGTGATGGATTTTAAAGAAAATGAGGAAAACGCCGAGCGTCACGCTAAAAATCTTTATTTTTGGGTAGCGCCCCTATTGCATCAAAAAAATTAGACTAAGCTACCAGTGCGAGAAGGCTATCATATCTTAATGTACTTACAGTCACTCTATAAACATTTTAGTACCATTCGTGTTTAGTCACCCCAGGTGGTACCGATATCTGGCCTGGCTCATGGACTATGTCCCTTACTCTAGGGTTAGCTATCTCTACTAGAATTAAGTCCTGACCACCTCGCTGGATCGTAAGGTCTGTGTGGTCAGTGTATCTATGTAAATATATTTAACTCTCTCTCTCACACTGCTTAATAACATGCCCTACCGTAGCCACAACAAACTATAACTTAATTAATAATAACACTGAGGCTCTAAAGTATATACTGTATATGACAATCCCCATTTCCATATTTCCTTCATAAGAGGCAAGTTATGCATGGGTTCCCGACTCTATAAGATCCTCGAGATACGGCACTTCTTTAGTTCGCTCTTGGTGTACTCATTTTTGTACAGTCGCGCTAATAAGTCATGATCCAGCTGTCATTACGTTTGGCTTGCTCTGTGCTGAATTAATGTCTGTCAGATGTTGAATAGGTTGGGTAAGTGTAGGAACATGTTTGTTAATTTCACTCGGTATGAAGAAATGAAGCTTAGATATTGCTGATACCAATTATTGATCAAAACATACTTGGTGTCGAAACATCACTTGTTAGCGCGACTGTACTAAACACATTATATTATGCTTTGTTTGATTTGTGTTTTGTTTTGTTTTTGGCTTTGGTCTATTTTGATTATTTTTTGTTTTTCCATATTTGAATACAAACTATCATAATTTCTTCTTGATTGTTTCTGTATTATTGGTATTTACGAGTTAATATCAACTCTTGTTAATATCTGTACTTCATTCCAGAACGCAGTTTTACGTAAGTAACCTTTAAATTAATCCTCATTGTCCACGTATATTTATATGCCTGTAGCCTACTCGCTGTAATTAGGCGATACATCATGACCTCTAACCTTTGTAACTCAAAAATCGACTAGAGTAATTGAGCTAATATTTCTACCATTTGTGAATTAGAGTTAGTCAAGGAATAGATGTGGAAATTTACAGGCAATTTACAGAAGCCCTTTTTGAGTTACCGAGGATAGAGGTCATGATTTGTTCGCATACTTACAGCGAATAGACTATAGTTGTCTTGCTTTCTGGTTAACCATAGACGATCATAATTACGCTCAGGGGTGCTTAAGACCGTGCACATAATTATGCACTTTTCTGTATATATATATTGTGTTTTTTTATCGTTTGTATTACTTGTTTGCATAGGAAATCATTTAACTTGTTTTCGTTCTATCTGATATTGGAAAATGTAATTTCCTTATTTTGAATCGACATTATCTCCTCATGTATATACTTCTTTTCGTAAGGTGATTGTCTTTCAATTCAAACGGTCTAACCGGGGGGTCACCGTTTTTTTTTTATCTCTCTCTTCTTCTCTCTTTCCCTGGCTTGTATCCATTCGGCCCCTTTTAGCCAACTGTTTTAAGACGTTCATCCCCATTCAGGTATCGATTTCTTCCTGGCGAGCGATAGTGAGCCAGCATTGTATGGAGAAATCCGACTTCGCCGGAGACATTTAGCTTGCTGTCAAAACAAAAATATATATATCCTGGCTCGCTATCGCTCGCCAGGAAAATATTGACACCTGGATGAGGGTAAACGTCTTAAAACAGTAGGCTGAATGGGGCCGAATGGATACAAGTCAAAGGGAGAGGGAGAGAAAGAGAAAAAAGCGAGGTGGGTTCCTTTAAGCAATGCATAGCCTACAGATACAGTTCTAATATAAAATCATTCTGAGTTCATTGGTAAATATAGTACTAACTTAATCGAGGCAAAATAATGTAATAATATCATTAATTTAGCGATATACTGTATATTCCCAAATACTCCGAAACATCCGTCGGTAAATGCCTACTTGCTTGTTTTTCTTTTTCATCTGTCGGTAAATTGGCACGTTCCCATCTTGATTCTGGGTCATTTTGAAGACTATAGCGAAATACCTAATTGCATGTTATACACACTTGGTACCTATTATTATGACACAGAGACAGAAAAGTTTCATAGTTATCCATTGAGTACAGGGACAAATTTTTGTGAGTTTTTTTTGCGGGGGGGGGGGGGGGGGGTTTAAGGGGAGACAGACCGTTTTTGTGAACCCCTTTCTCCCTATTGCTTAGCCCCACTAGATTTGAGATTTTAAGACGTTGGTTATATATATATATATATAATATATATTAATATATATATATATATATATATATATATATATATTAGTTTGGGGATTTTATGACCTTTCATCCCATTTCTTTGTCGATATTAGGACCCTTCGTGCCATTTAGGTGTCGATTTTTTCCTAGCGAGCGATAGCGAGCCTGGTGTTGATTTTCGGTGTGAGCATCCTGGGTTCGAATCCACGGACTGCCACATGTGTTTGTAAATTTCATTAATCGATTTTAGGAGTATAGTTGGTTGTTGGAAGGAACATAATAATTGATATTGGTTCAGGTGTAATTTATCGAGAGGACTTCCCTAGTGGTTAAGGCCCCATTAATTGCTCTTTCCATTCACATATGCATAGCCTACGTGAGTTGCAGTTGGGATGTGTGTACATGCTTAGATTGATATGCAGGATTCGAAGTTGCATAATAAATCGTAGGCAGTGTCCACCAACCTTTAACTGTCTTCGTGGTGCGATGCATAAGGTGTTGATTTTCGGTGTGAGCATCCTGGGTTCGAATCCACGGACTGCCACATGTGTTTGTAAACTTCATTAATCGATTTTAGGAGTATAGTTGGTTGTTGGAAGGAACATAATAATTTTAGGAGGAATCGGCCTTGGCCGGGAAATTTTTCTACCGAAAAATGTACAAATCTATCTTGAAGGAGGTCTAGGGGGTGTTTTCTAAGCTTGATGGAGGTCTAGGGAGGAAACTAAAAAATATATATGAATAAATGAATTAATAGACCAAACAAACAGCCACTGTCCCCTTAATTTACCATCATCTGAAATACAACCAGCTATATTGTTTTGTGGGGTGGTGGCGAGCATTAAGGGAGCCCACCTCGATTTTTATTCTCTTTCTCTCCCTCTCTCTTTGGCTTGTATCCATTCGGCCCCATTCAGCCTACTGTTTTAAGACTTTTACCCGCCATTCAGGTGTCAATATTTTCCTGGCGAGCGGTAGCGAGCCAGCATACATAATATTTGTCTTGTTTTGAATTTGTAAATTTTTCAATAGAAAAATGTCTCCGGCGAAGCCGAATTTCTCCATACAATGCTGGCTCGCTATCGCTCGCCAGGAAGAAATCGACACCTGTATGGGGATAAATGTCTTAAAACAGTTGGCTGAATGGGGCCGAATGGATACAAGTCAGGGAAAGAGAGAAAGAGAGAGAAACATTAAAAAAAGCCGGTGACCCCCCTTAAATATTCGATAGTAAGAGGGATTGGCCATATTTATGTTGGGACGCCACTTTGAGTTTCGTAATTATCAAACAACTCAATGAGGTGACTATCTGCTATTTTGGATCACATATATACATTAGATCCAAACACCAAACTATTTCTTCTGTACCCACACTACCGAATGTTTAGTATTAAGGATATGGACATACCTTATTTGAATTAAGTAACACCCCGTTATTTAACATTAATCATCAACTACAAACCCCAATGCACTTGAATAAACTAATGAAAGCACATGGTCCTCCCGGGATTCGAACTCGGGACACCACACCCAGAACATAAGAATCTAAATGTAAGAAAACATTAATCATCAACTACAAACCCCAATGCACTTGAATAAACTAATGAAAGCATATGGTCCTCCCGGGATTCAAACTCGGGACACCACGCCCAGAAAAAAAAAGCCTCTAAATGTAAGAAAATGGTAATGCATAAAGTGGCACCAACATGGTGGAGGGTGGCTGAAATGTGATATTCTAGTACATTACATAAATTCTTAGTTTCCTCGCTAGACATCCCTTAAACTTAGAAAACTATCCCCTAGACCCCCCCCCCCCCCTTAAGATAAATTTGTACACTTTTTGATAGAAAAATGTGCCGGGCGAAGGCCGCTTCCTCCTACAATGACAGGCTCGCTTTCGCTCGCCAGGAAAAGATTGATACCTAAATGGCACGATAGGTCTTAGAATTTATAACAAAATGGGCCGAACGTCTAAAAATCTCAAAACTAATGGAACTAAACACTAGGGAGAAAGGGGACCAGAAAAACGACCCTTTAGTATAAATGTTGAAATTAGATAAGTCTACAGACAATACCATGCGTATTTTACTAGCTATTCCAGTACACTTATGCCAGTTTATATTTTAATCTGGTTAACATTAGATAATTTATATATATATATATATATATATATATATATACATATATATATATTATATATATATAGATATATATATATATATATATAGAGAGAGAGAGAGAGAGAGAGAGAGTGGCAGAAACCTGGCGAAGGAGTTAATGTGTATATGCATTTTCGAGACATACTATTAAATGACTTATCAAAAGAGCCTCGCTTCTCCTTTTCTTACTTTGATGTTTTTTTCTCGCACGCCTGAGCTCTCTTACACTTTGCCTGGCCTCTTAGATCTGCTGCCTGAGAGAGAGAGAGAGAGAGAGAGAGAGAGAGAGAGTACAAAGGAGTACAAAGGAGTACAAAGGAAATCAAGCAACAAACAGGTCTAGTGACCCTTCTAGGTTGCTTGTCCTCCAAAACACTGAGGATCAAGTGTCCAAACAGTGGTTTAGAGTGGGTAAGGGAACATTGGAAAGGGAACTACTGCCCTGCCACTAACGTGGCAGGACTAGGAAGTTAGTAGGGGACATATGGGTTAGTAACTGAGGGGAGGATAAAGTTATTCATTTACAAACGCAGTCAGTCGCGGGTTTGATGCGAGATATTTATCTAGGCGGAATTTAAATGAATCAACGGTGCTGCAGTCTATAACGTCTCGGGGAAGCCCATTCCACAAGTTGACAACTCGATTGAAGAAGAAATTCTTAGATTCGTGTGAGTTAAAAGATTTACCAATAATTTTGCAACCGTTTCCCCGCGTGTAATTAGATTGGTCGATAGTGAAGTACTTACTACAGTTCATATTGTCGATGCCTTTGATGATTTTGAACACTTGAATTAAGTCGCCTCTTAATCTGCGCTGGGTTAAAGGAAATAGATTTAATTCTCTAAGACGCTCTTCGTATGGTTTGTTCTTTAGGCTAGGTATCATTTTGGTAACTCTACGTTGAACTCGTTCTAGCTTGTTTATATCTTTTTGGTAATAAGGGCACCAGGATTGAACGCAGTATTCCAGAAGAGGGCGGACTAAGGAATTGTAAAGGGTTAGGATAACTTCTTTGGATTTATGCTCAAATGACCTGCCTATAAAGCCAATTATTTTGTTTGCCTTCTTAACAACTTCTGAACATTGTTGACTCGGTTTTAGGTTACTCGATATTGTTACTCCCAGATCAGTTCTCTGTTTACATTCTTAAGCTGAGTGCCATTCATCGAATAGTTTGCTTTCTCATTTAGGTATCCGACATGTAGTACTTTACATTTATCCGCATTGAAATCATTTGCCAAATTTGGGCCCAACATGACAATTTATCTAGATTGTGTTGCATATCGTCAACTTGTTCTTTTGAGAGTACGCTATTTGCAATTTTTGTATCGTCAGCAAATTTTGAGATTGTGCAGGTGAGACCCTCATCTATGTCGTTGATGTAAATTAGAAAGAGAATTGGTCCTAGTACCGATCTCTGGGGTACCCCGCTACTTACATTGGTCCATTTAGATGCCTTACCGTTTATGACTACCCTCTGCTTTCTGTTGCTGAGCCAATTTTCTATCCATTTCAACACACCGTCTTGTATTCCATGCGCTTTTAGTTTTAGCAGTAAACGTTTGTGGGGAACTTTGTCAAAGGCCTTTTGAAAATCAAGGTATATAATATCTACAGCTTTACTCTCATCGTAGAGGTTGAGCCGTGTTGAGTATCTTTAAGTATGTTATTTTCCTCTAAGTGATTTACGAGTCTGTCTCGTATGACCGTTTCTAGCATTTTACATACAACTGAGGTTAAGCTAATTGGACGATAGTTACTGGGTAGGGATTTGCTGCCTTTTTTGAATATCGGTGTTACGTTGGCTAGCTTCCACTGATCAGGCATAGTTCCAGACTGCAAGGATTTATTGAATAGTAATGTCAGTGGTTTGGAGAGCTCATTCTTAGCTTCCTTTAGAACTCTAGGCGAAATTGTATCAGGTCCTGGCGTTTTATTTACCTTGAGTTTATCTAAACAATTCAATACTTCTCTCTCTGTAACGGTGATATTGCTTAGAACATCTGAATTATCAATCTGAATCGGCGATGGTGTAGGGATATCACTGAGGTCTTCTGTTGTAAAAACTGATGCAAAGAAGGTATTGAGGGCATTACTCATTTGTACTTCGTCTTTGGTGTATTCTCCTTTTTCATCGACTAACGGTCCAACAGTTGAAGTAACTACTTTTTTCTTTCTGATATAACTATAGAATTCTTTCGGGTTTGTTTTACTTTGATTCGCAATATGTAACTCTAAGGTCTTTTTACTTTGCTTAATTAACTTTTTGGCTTTGCGTCGTAGCTCTACAAATTTCACCCGTTCTTCGTCATTTTGTGAGGATTTTAATCTATCATTAGTAAATTTTTTAGCAAGCAGGCAGTTTGAAATATCTTTATTTCACCATTTGGGCTTATTATTATGGCCTGGACGCCGTATTTTCGATGGTATGCAGTCTTGCACTGCTTTTAGGTAAGTGGTTCGAATAACTTCCAAGATGTATTTATGTCGTTATTGTTAATTAAAAAGCTCCAGTCAGTTTCTTTAAACATAGCTCTAAGTTTATGGAAGTTTGCTTTCTTGAAATTAGGGACTTTTTCGATGATACTATTTGGTTCGTTACTAGTAAACTTTAAAGTGAAAGTTATCGTACGATGGTCGCTGTTACTGAATTCATCACCAACATTCAAATTCTCTATCAATTCTTCTTTTTGTTGCAAGTACAATGTCAAGAACGTTATTACCACGGGTCGGCATTCGAACAAATTGATAAAGCGAACTCTCTTGCAAGTTCGTATACAAGTCATGTCCGGAGTGTGAAGTAAGAGTATCGCCCCACTTGGTCACAGGTAAATTAAAGTCGCCAAAAATTACGGTATCTTGTGAGTTACTTACATCTGCAATTTGTTCGTAAATTTCTCGGTCAGTTTGCACTGATTGAGCTGGAGGTCTGTATATTAACGCAAGTATTATTTTGTACCTTTATTATTCTTTATTAGCACAAAAGATGTGTCGACGTTCACAATTTGAGGTTTTGACACGAGGGTCGGGTTAAGACTTTCTTTGATATAAAATAAAACGCCACCTCCATTTTTATTTATTCGGCTGTTCTCAAACATTACATAACCGGGAAGTGAATACTCTGCTAAAAAGTCTCTATCTTGTGTATTGAGCCAAGATTCTGTTATGCCAATCACATCATAATTTTCTGTAAACACTAGTTCCTCTAAATCTGAAAATTTATTGCGTATGCTACGAGCGTTTGCATAGAAAACCTTTAAAGTTGCGGTTTTAGAACTCGCAGATCGTTCTTTCATCGAATTTTTGGTTCTGGTCGGATCTACATTTACATTCATGGCTGTCCTCGGTCCTCGGTCGTTATCCCTGACGGTTTTGAATTTGGGTCGTGTTGGTGGAGCTTTATCCAAATTCGCGGTTCTTGACGGATTAGTATTTAATTCCTTTGTAGATTGCCGTCCTCGCTGTCTTCGGTCCTCCTTCCTGGTTGTCCTGTGCTGAGTCGATTTCTTCTCCGAAAATCCTTCACCGCATCGTTGAGAAGACGCCCAAAACGCGCTGCTCCCACCTGGTTCAGATGAACTCCATCGTCCGAAAACAAATAGTCATCGTAGTAGAAATTGTCCCAGGTGTCGACGAATCCCACGTTCTCCTTCCTGCAGAGGTTTGCTAGACAACGATTTGTGCTGGTGGCTATGTTGTAAAATCGGCTCTCTACACCGAGCCGGGGGACGATTCCTGAGACGATGATCCTTGATGACTTCTCCTTAAACGACTTGATCAGCTGCTGGTACTTTAAAAGCAAATCTTCCGACCGGGTTCGCTGTACATCGTTGGATCCAACGTGGATGACGTACATTGTATTAGCAGGGGCCAGCTTTGATACTTCGTCAACTGCTGCAACTACGTCATCCACACCACCACCAGGGATACAAAAACGCTTCCTGGTCTTAGGTGCCCTGGCGCAAAACTCTGTGAGCTGACCACGTATCATCGAGTCTCCCACGAGCCGGACTTCTTCTATTTCCTCTTCGTCATCTGAGTCTGCGAGTATCTGGAAACGGTTTTGACACTCGGTAATCGGTATGTGTTTCCTGATCTTGGGGCAAACGTTGTTCCTCACGACACGGAAGTTGTCTTGAGGGGGAAGAGAGTCGCTATTTGTATCTTGAGTATCGGAAACATCAGCTGAAATGGCTACTGTAGGCGTTGAATTGTTGGCAGTTGACGTTGGGGCGTTGGTTGGCTGCTGGAGTTGCGGTGACAATTGAAGTTTGTGGCACTCCAACGTTGAGTGTTACAAACTCTTGGAGTGATTCCAGCTTCATGGTGAGGACGTTGATCTTGTTGTAGGCTTCATCTAATTTCACTGTAAAATTCTCTCGTTGCTGGCAGAGCCGGCAGACTTGAAGATCGATAGTAGCAAACATGGACTCACCAAACCTACCAGCGCAGTTCGCACAAGCGCGAGGCATGGTGACAGTCACTTTCTTCAGATCACTTCACTCACTTAAAAAACAATTCACTCACTTTACAACACTTCACTCACTTTAAAAACACTTCAATCACTTCAACCGAAAACAAATATGCTGAAATACGCAGAAATAGGTTATCAGGGGTGATAGCCTAACCGAAAACAAAAATGTTGAGATACGCAGAATTAGGCTTCCAGGGGCGATAGCCTAACCAAAAGTTTTTTGTTTAAATTGAAATACGCAATAATAGGCTACCAGCGTTGAATAGCCTAACCGAATATAATAAAATTGAAATTCGCAGAAATAGGCTACCAGGTGTGATAACCTAACCTTAAACAAATATATGTATAACAGAATATGTAACTAAATATACAATTCACCAGATAGAGATTATATAAAAATAAAGTGTGACTGCACACAAGGGGTTAATATACTGTGTCAACAGATGACCCTGGTGTCACTGTAGCCTAGTAAAGCAGTAGCCTACTCTTTTTAGATAAAAAAGTGTATCAGTCAAAGGTTATTACAAGATCGTGCAAGCAACAACTAAAATTACAGATATATATAGCTACAGTAGGATACTAAATACAATATCTACAAGAGTTAATAATAAAACAGATTGGCTGGCTATAGGCTAGGCTAGGTTTGGGTTAGGTTAAAAGCTTGGCAGGTTGGGTTAGGCTAGGTTAGTTTGTACAAATACCACCCTTAGCTTAAAGTAAAATCAGTCTGAGGAGAAAAAGTCAAGAATATATCTAGGGGGGAAAGATAAATGAATGCACTTAAATTTGGTACAAAATTTGCTGGAATTTAATATGTATAATCCCCCAAAAAGGTTTGTTTACAAAATGGTGTCGGCGTTAGTCCCTGTAGGAGGTTAGTTAGTAAACAATATTGTTTATTAGCAAATTAATATGCAAAGCTTTACTTACACACAAGGCAGTTAAATAGATACTTACTACAGTAGGTAATGGGTAAAATTAGGGGCTACGATTTTATATAAAATAGTAATAAGAGAGCGTTTGTTTACAAAGCAAAACAAAACAATAGATGGCGCTAGTGGCGCCCTGTCCGAGCAGGAGTCTTGTGATAAACACAAAGTTTATCAGTCAATACACAGCGAAATATCGTGCAGTGTTACTTACTAAGCTACAGGATGGTTAAACGTGCTCTTAACCACCTTTCATGCACAAGAATGAAGAGGATGAGTAGTTAATACTCAAATTATGATCGATATCGTGAGAGCGTTGACAGAGCGTCTGCAGCGTCTGGCGGTAGCACGGGGTGTGAAGAGAGAGAGAGAGAGAGAGAGAGAGAGAGAGAGAGAGAGAGAGAGAGAGAGAGAGAGAGAGAGAGAGAGAGAGAGAGAGAGAGAGAGAGAGAGAGAGAGGTGGAGTGTATGTTCAAGGAGTTTAAACATGCATATCTTTAACAAACCTTCCAGTCCCTTGCAAAGATACACTCTATGCACAAATTATATATATATAGTAATATAGGGAGAGAGATCTTTAGAACATATAGATATAGTCTTTTCATAGCAATCGAGGGATAGTATATGTGTATTGTTAAACTTGGGTTTATGGGGATCTCGTAAAAAAAGAGAACATCGATATCACTGAATTGTACTTTGCTCCTTATCTCAGAAAATAATAGTTTTGCCAGAAGGCTCAGGCAAGGTTGGACTCTGGCAACTCTTCCTCTTCTTCTCCAGAGTACAGCTAAGTGGTCATCTTGGCACTTTATCTTCTTTCTCAGACTTCCTCTGCTGGTTTGGCGGTGCACTAGACGAAGGAGCCACTTTTTTCAGACCTACAAATGCGTGGTGATTCCACGACAAGCGAGTTTGCTGGTGCAGTATTCTGAGATAGCAACACCGAATGTGTGACAGTACTCTGAGATACAAATACTGGGTGAGAAACCTTACATACCGAATCTGTTGAGTCTTGAGGTAACAATACTTTTTGGGCTTTCGAAGCTAGCACTAACCTTGACTATTCTGAGGAAGCGATAGCCTTACAGACTTGTTAAGCACTGGAGCTTGAAGCTGCCGAATAATTAGTTAGTTAAAATAGGAAATTAGAGGCTGGATTATTTAGCTAGACCACTGTAAGTCAATAATTGGGTCAGGACTGTAGTCCCTTTTCAAAAACTCTTTTCCCTTGCTACCTAATAGTTAGTTAAAATAGGACTTCAGAGGCTATCAATCCTATTGGATTATTAAGCCAGCACACTGTAAGTCAAGAATAACGTCAGGACTGGAGCCTCTCTGCGAGAACCCCAGTCCCTTGTGCCTGCTGCCTAATAGGCTTTCTATCTTGGCTTCTACCTTCTGCTGGTGTCTCCTGCTAAGGTTCGGCTTCCGGGGAAGAGGGGCACAAGTACCATAATGATGAGGTTGGTCGTGGGCCCTTCTGTCATGAGGTATTCAGATGAAGGATTAATGAGGTGTGAGACAGGTGAAGATGA
The DNA here is from genome assembly GCA_032716605.1 of Paralithodes platypus. Classification (NCBI taxonomy): domain Eukaryota; kingdom Metazoa; phylum Arthropoda; class Malacostraca; order Decapoda; family Lithodidae; genus Paralithodes; species Paralithodes platypus. The sequence goes on along the minus strand of CM064496.1, from coordinate 33,047,379 downwards.
CCCTCGTTTTCTTTTGCTATGGCAGGTGGTGGTGACTATGCAATCCTATTTTCTGTGGTGTTGACTGGTATGGGAGACTGCGGTGTTGTTTCTGGCTTTCTCGTTCTGTTTCTTCCGGTGTTTGGTAGAGGCGTGACGACTGGCAGGGTGTCCAGTAGCGATGTCTGGTGGTCTGGTGGTTTTAGTTGGTGTTCTAGTGGCAACAATATTGTATGTAATGCGGTTTGGAGTTATTGATTTAGGTTTAACAATTACAAAGTGCAATCTATTCATTGCAATATGTCAACAATATTTTAGTCTATTTGCTTTCACAAGGCCGAAAATGTACTTCCTTACGGGTTTATATTTCGATCCTTATTTTAAAAACAAATATTGAGATAAAACATTTCTGCATCAGAGTAAATTCAAGTATTCATAATTATTAACATATTTAACTTGATAATTTTCGTAATAGCTGATTAATCAATAGGGTACATGACAATCTAATGTCAGCTGAAAACAAGCTGACTATATTTACTCTAACTGATAGCAGCACTTAGGAAAATATTAAAGCATCCCAGGAAACTATAGTGATTCCATATCTCTATTAACAACTATTGTCTCTTGGTTCGTCTAGCGATATATGTATATATATATATATATACTGCATATATATATATATATATATATATATACTGCATATATACAGAGGGGATAGATAGATAGATAGAGAGAGAGAGAGAGAGAGAGAGAGAGAGAGAGAGAGAGAGAGAGAGAGAGAGAGAGAGAGAGAGAGAGAGAGAGAGAGAGAGAGAGAGAGAGAGAGAGAGAGAGAGAGAGAGAGAAGGCAAGAGCAGAAATAGCCGTGAAAAGCTTTCCTTTCTTCTGATCTCATATCATCCCAACGTTAAAACCCGGTCAGGGTCATGTTGCAGGGGAAAAAACAAGACTTTCCGCCAGACTTTTCCCCTAGGTGACATGTGTGAAATTACACGAGATGTGATATGATTGAAGTTACATGATGGAAGTGAATGCAGTGAACTATGAAGTGAACTGCATGAAGTGTGTATGTGAAATGAGCTATGAAGGGGAGTCATTGACTGTGCGTTGTCCAAACTTTAAGGGAGCCAACCTCAATGTTTTCTCTTTCTCTCCCTCGCTCTTTGGCTTGTATCCATTCGGCCCCATTCAGCCTACGGTTTGAAGACGTTAATCCCCATCCAGGTGTCAATATTTTCCTGGTGAGCGGTAGCGAGCCAGCATATATGTTTTTTTTGTTAGAGCAAGCTAAATTTGTAATTTTTTTATAGAAAAATGTCTCCGGCGAGGCCGGATTTCTCCATACAATGTTGGCGAGCGATATCGACACCTGGATGGGGATAAACGTCTTAAAACAGTTGGCTGAATGGGGCCGAATGTATAAAAGCCAGAGAAAGAGAGAAAAGGAGAGAAAGAGAAAAAAGGCAGGTGAACCCCCTTAAATAAATCGACTGCATAAATGTATCGCTCGTTACCCCCGATTAACTGCATTTACGTACGAATATATCCATCTACTACGTTATCCTTTTCTTTAACATAGGATATATAGGTAGTTTAGATACAAGCAGCCCAGTAAGGAACTATAGCTATGTTGTTCCATGAGTAAAGTGTAGGGAGTCAATTAATTGACATGCGTTAAGTGTTTGAAGTTAACCCCTTCTGTACCGGCGACGTCCTTTTACCTTCATTCTGGCTGCTATTAGACAATTTCATTCAATTTCAAAAGTCTCCAACAATTAACAGGCTCGTAACTATCTCACTTAACCCTTTGACTATCACAGATACTTCTTAAAGTACACAACATCATCTAAATATAGCTAGAATAAAACTTTATAGACGTTGCCTTTATGGAAGGGGTTACATTGACATGAGTGAGGTGTATGAAGTTAAGTGGAGATGGGTCGCTTTTCTGGTCACCTTTCTTTCTCATGTTTAGCCCCATTAGTTTTGAGATTTTAAAACGTTCGTTCCATTAGTTTGGTGATTATCAGACCCTTCACCATATGTTTTGTCAATATTAAAACCTTTCGTGCCATTTAGGGGTCGATTGTTTCCAGGTGAGCGATAGCGAGCCTTTAGTTTTAGAAGAAACCTGCCTTTGGCCGGGACATTTTTCTACCGAAACAAATTACACATTTATCTTGAAAGGGGGTCTAGGATTTTTTTTTTTTTTTTTTATTAAGGTTGATGGATGTCTAGGAAGGAAACTAGAAAACAAAAATAATAAATACATGAAAACATCGTCCAAAAAGAGAGCCTTTATGATATGACATAAGTGAAGTGTACGAATGTTATGAAGTGACATGATTGAAGGGTATGAAGCTAATGAAATGACATCAGAAAAGTGTATGAAGTTACGGGCCTAAAATATATACAGTTAATGAAATGACATGAGTAAAGTGTATGAAGTTAATGAAGTGATATAAGTGAAGTATATGAAGTTAATGAAGTGACATAAGTGCAGTATATGAAGTTAATGAAGTGACATAATTAAAATGTATGGAGTTAATGAAGTGATATAAGAGAAGTATATGAAGTTAATGAAGTGACATAAGTAAAATGTATGGAGTTAATGAAGTGATATAAGTGAAGTATATGAAGTTAATGAAGTGATATAAGTGAAGTATATGAAGTTAATGAAGTGATATAAGTGAAGTATATGGAGTTAATGAAGTGATATAAGTGAAGTATATGAAGTTAGTGAAGTGATATAAGTGAAGTATATGAAGTAAATGAAGTGACATAAGTGAAGTATATGAAGTTAATGAAGTGATATAAGTGAAGTATATGAAGTTAATGAAGTGATATAAGTGAAGTATATGAAGTTAATGAAGTGATATAAGTGAAGTATATGAAGTTAATGAAGTGATATAAGTGAAGTATATGAAGTTAATGAAGTGATATAAGTGAAGTATATGGAGTTAATGAAGTGATATAAGTGAAGTATATGGAGTTAATGAAGTGATATAAGTGAAGTATATGAAGTTAATGAAGTGATAAAGTGAAGTATATGAAGTTAATGAAGTGATATAAGTGAAGTATATGAAGTTAATGAAGTGATATAAGTGAAGTATATGGAGTTAATGAAGTGATATAAGTGAAGTATATGAAGTTAATGAAGTGATATAAGTGAAGTATATGAAGTTAATGAAGTGATATAAGTGAAGTATATGAAGTTAATGAAGTGATATAAGTGCAGTATATGCAGTTATTGAAGTGACATGAGTGAGGTGTATGAAGTGACATCAATAAAGTATATGAAGTTAATGACGTGACATGAGTGAAGTATATGAAGTTAACGAAGTGACAAATAAAGTGTATGAAGTTAATGAAGTGACATGAGTGAAGTACATGAAGTTAAGGAAGTGACATAAATAAAGTGTATGAAGTTAATGAAGTGACATGAGTGAAGTACATGAAGTTAAGGAAGTGACATAAATAAAGTGTATGAAGTTAAGGGGAGGCAGACCGTTTTTCTGGACCCCTTCTCCTTAATGTTTAGCCCCACTAGTTTTGAGATTTTATGACGTTCGGCCCATTAGTTTGGCGATTGTAACACCTTTCGCCCCATTTCCTTGTCAATTTTAAGACCTTTCGTGCCATTTAGGTGTCGATTATTTCCTGGCGAGCGAAAGCGAGCCTGGAATTTTAAGAGGAACCGGCCTTCGGCCGGGAAATTTTTATACCGAAAAATGTAAAAATTTATCTTGAAGGGGGGTCTGGGAGGTGTTTTTCTAAGCTTGATGGAGGTCTATGGAGGAAATTAAAAAACATACGAATAAATTAATTAATAGACCAAACACACGGTCAGTCTCCCCTTAATGCAGTGCCATGAGTGAAGTAGATAAGGTGCTGTATGTATAATCTCTTCTAAGGATGTACTTTCCACCCTCTTGGTCTCTCATGTTGTACTCAAACACTATTTGTCCGTGCTGACTCCATGCCTAGGGGACCTCGGAAAGACTTTCTCTATTGCGCTAGACATATCAAAGTCTTTCGTCGAGTCTGACACAAATTAATTTGTTCGATTTATACCCTTATATCCTTTATCTCAAATTGGTTGGCTTCAGTTTGATGCATGTATTTATATATATATATATATATCTATATATATATATATATATATATATATATATATATATATATATATATTATATATATATATATATATATATATACCGTATATACTTAATTATGATTCACAAAGGTAATATTCGTATTTCAATGTTTGCTATATTTACATCAAAATACATGTTTCTAATTTTGTTTATGGTGCATACCTTTTTCCCTCTCTTTCACACACACACACACACACACACACACACACACACAGTACAAAATAAAGCGGAAACATAATATTAAAGGAATTGGAACAAGAGAATGGGAACGTAGCCCCGGAATTAAATGGGATATGGTAAAGAGAGAGAGAGAGAGAGAGAGAGAGAGAGAGAGAGAGAGTGCGAGGAATATAATCTACGGTCTTATATCACGGGATGAGGAAGACATATGGTGTTGGTTGTGATACGGCGGGCGTTCCAGCGTATGAATCAAATAAATAGTGATACATATTTATATTTATTTATTTATATATCTTTGTAATATCAACAATATCGCAGGTAAATGAACAAGTTAATACATGTCATTATTTTTACGGAACGTTGCAAATGTTGATTTAAGGTGCTTACCGTGCTGCTTCAGAGTTATACATATTTATAGGTCAGTATTTCTTTGATAAGACAATACATAATTTTAACAGTATAAATCAGTGAGGTAAATACATTGTTAAACTTTACAATAATAAGAGATCACAGAGCTTGAAGTTGGTAACACAGATCAAAATCAATCATCAGGTAAATTGACGAATCATTATTATTGCTTTCAAAAATATATATATTTTTGTTTTTGACAAGACTGATGTTAATGATTATACTGTATATGCAATACCTGTAGATATATTAAGGAACACACATATTTAGCTTACCTGAAAGACTAAATCTATTGATAAAGTAGGTATATATTTCCATATTAAATAACATATTTTAAGGCAATAACATAACAATACTGGAATGGGATACGAACAATCTCTGGTATAATAGCAAAAATAAACTGTGGCATTTATAATTGTACCATGTACCGAACTATTACATTAATGCCTTTAGTTAACTTTCTTTATATGTATTTAGTTTTATTACGCACAGTTGCCAAAACATGAACCCGGGACAGGCTCTGTAACTAATTGGCATGACATAATCTGTCATATACTTTATTGGCATTGTATAGATTGAAGGTATGTTTATTAGTTCGACATTTATTTATAATATTGTTTGCAGTAGATACAAACATGGATTTTTCATTATTACTATGCAATAACGTGTTGAGTGTTAGGACGCATTCTCCTTTTTGCTTCTTTTATTCTGGTTAATATTATATACATTTCATAAGCAAACCATGTATATAGGAAAGTCAGAGGTTTAATTGAGACAGCCTTTACCCTTTTGACTCAAACAGAACCTTTCTAAATGGAGTAAAATTGTCTAATGATAGCCATAATATACATATGTCAATGATTAAATTGTCCAAGTGGCTAAGTACAGTCTGCTCTCCACAACATATGTCCGAGGTTCATGTCTTGTTGGCTGTACTCATAATATTATATACAAGTATTTTGAGATAAAGAAAAGAGTCTGACCCTACCTAACTATATTAACCAATCAGCATACAATTCAACTAATCAGTCAATATATGAATCTATCTACAGCTTACAATCCAACCAGTTAAACTATCATTCTAGCAATATATATATATATATATATATATATATATATATATATATATATATATATATATATATTGATATATCAATCCATATATCTTTCAATTAACTTTTTACACGTACGTTACTCCAGCCATTTCGAGATTAATACCTAAAAGGAGATAGATAGAATGATAGAACACTACATCGAACAATGGATAGATAAAGTAAGAGAAAATACGGGGACATTTCAATTATTCGCCTGTATTATTATTATTATTATTATTATTATTATTATTATTTGTGTTTTATTATTATTATTGTTCACTATTGACATTGTTATTATCCACACTATATTAGACTATAAACTCAGTTCTATTATATATTCACTAGGTCCCTACTAGTAGTCATTCCAGGGAGCTTATACGTATATACAGAGGGGATTATGGAATGGTTGTTTGGGGAGTCCATTGTCGAGAGAGAGAGAGAGAGAGAGAGAGAGAGAGAGAGAGAGAGAGAGAGAGATAGAGAGAGAGAGAGAGAGAGAGAGAGAGAGCTACATAGAGCTACATAGATACACAGACCACACAGACCTCAAGGTCCTTACTAGGCAGTCTGGCCTTACAAACTATAATATGCATATATGCATATATACACATACACACATACACATACATACATATACATATATATAAATACATATATATACACATACATATACACATACATACATACACACATATATATACAGTATATATATACATACTGTACAGTGCACACACATACATATACATACATTTTTTTTTTCCATCATATCCAAAGAGGAGAGAGAGAGAGAGAGAGAGAGAGAGAGAGAGAGAGAGAGACAGAGACAGAGAGAGAGAGAGAGAGAGAGTACAAAGGAGTACAAAGGAAATCAAGCAACAATAGATCTAGTGACCCTTCTAGGCTGCTTGTCCTCCAAAACACTGAGGATCAAGTGTCCAAACAGTGGTTTAGAGTGGGTAAGGGAACATTGGAAAGGGAACTACTGCCCTGGAACTAATGTCCATGGCAGGATTGGGAAGTTAGTAGGGGACAGATGGGTTAGTAACTGAGGGGAGGATAAAATAAAGTTATTCATTTACAAACGCAGTCAGTCGCGGGTTTGATGCGAGATATTTGTCTAGGCGAAGTTTAAATGAATCAACGGTGCTGCAGTCTATAACATCTTGGGGAAGCCCCTTCCATAAGTTGACAACTCGATTGAAGAAGACATTTTTAGCTTCGTGTGATTAAAAGATTTACCAATAATTTTGCACCGGTTTCCCCGCGTGTAATTAGATTGGTCGATAGTGAAGTACTTACTACAGTTCATATTGTCGATGCCTTTGATGATTTTCAACACTTGAATTAAGTCGCATTTTAATCTGCGCTGGGTTAAAGGAAATAGATTTAATTCTCTAAGACGCTCCTCGTATGGTTTGTTCTTTAGGCTAGGTATCATTTTGATAACTCTACCAGAGAGAGAGAGAGAGAGAGAGAGAGATCAGCCAAACCCCACAACCAATTTAATAGAGGCCCACTACAATAAAATCCAGGAAAACAGTTTTACACATCGGACACACTACCAAATTGGCCATTACAACATTCACCCACTGATTAACAACATAAATCTCGGATTTTAATTAAACAAGTGTATCAGCAAATACCGTTGATATCCTAAGTGAAATACTAGTACTAAATACACAGTTTGTAAATGTTTGGCCTTTCACTACTTAAAGTCGACATCTCATTCCTGCTATCATTACATTTTTATTTTAGTGTAGCATGTACGGTACCTATTGGAATAATAAATGTTCTTCGAGATAGATCTTACCTCTTCGAAACGTTAAGGCTCAGCTATAGTCAATAGTGATGGCAAAATATATCATTTTGTGAAATATAGAGAAGGATAATTATTAATTCAACACTTCTTGGAAGCGATACAACTATAGGCACATGCTATTAAAACACATGAGTTTGGGCTACAGAGGACTTTTAATGTCCAAAAAACGAAACCCAAGGTTTTTGAGACACATATTTTCGATTCTGGGCGAATGGCTGGGCGAAAATAAAATCTAAGACCATATCTAGAAGCAGCTCGCCGAGAAAATCGAATGGCACCAAGTAGAATTCCCTAGGACTTATAGTTTGGGCTACAGAGGACTTTTAATGTCCAAAAAAACGAAACCCAAGGTTTTTGAGACATATTTTCGATTCTGGGCGAATGGCTGGGCGAAAATAAAATCTAAGACCATGTCTAAAAGCAGCTCGCCGAGAAAAATCGAATGGCACCAAGTAGAATTCCCTAGGACTTATAGTTTGGGCTACAGAGGACTTTTAATGTCCAAAAAACGAAACCCAAGGTTTTTGAGACACATATTTCGATTCTGGGCGAATGGCTGGGCGAAAATAAATTGTGATTGTAATGTCAAGAGCCACACCTGCTACACACCCATTTGAATCCGTATTGAAACCAAACGAGATAATACAATGCTCTATATCCTAAATCCTTCAGAGCATGTTTATACCCTCTGAGTTCCAGCGACGTGTGCTATATTTTATGGTAGCTATGTTTTGACGATAGTATGCAGCTTACGAAGGATCTGTGGTAGTTAAAAAGGGTTGGTTGAGATATATTGAAGCCTTATGTTTGCTAGAGGTCCTCCCTAAGCTGAACAACATCGTCTAGTAGTTGCCAGAATATGACAACAAGGACGTCCCTGGTACTGAACGGTTTAATGCATAAAACGAAAAACAATGGGGACATACTTATTATGGCTCACCACTGTACTCCCTTACCTATATTAATGGTCGCAGGCAATTTCTTTACAAATATAGACATTTAATTGTCCATATTAACTTACCCATTTACGGGGCCCCACCTTGCTTATTTCTCTTTTTCTCCCTCTCTCTTTGGCTTGTATCCATTCGGCCCCATTCAGCCTACTGTTTTAAGACGTTTACCCCCATCCAGGTGTCGTTATTTTTTTGGCGAGCGGTAGCGAACCAGGATATATATATTTTTGTTTTGACAGCAAGCTAAATTTGTACATTTTTCGATAGAAAAAATCCCCCGGCCAAGCCGGATTTCTCCAGACAATGCTGCCTCGCTATCGTTCGCCAGGATAAATTCAACACCTGGATGGGGATAGGCCTAAACGTCTTAAAACAGTTGGCTGAATAGGGCCGAATGGATACAAGTCAGAGAAAAAGAGAAAGGAGAGAAAGATAAAAAAACAAAGGTGACACCCCTTAATGTTATATGATAATAATCCGTTCTACTACAATGATCTATATTTTGATTAATTTCACCACAACACCAAACTAATCCGTTCCACTACAATGCCCATATACACACCTCTTCCACACCCTTTGTTATACCCTTGATTCCTTACAGTGTATATAGTGATAGCCAGAATAACATTATATGACGCAACTATATCGAAGGGGTTAAGGGGGATCACCGGCTTTTTTTTTCTCTCTTTCGCTCCCTTTCTCCGGCTTGTAACCATTCGGCTCCATTCAACCAACTGTTTTAAGACGTTTATCCCCATCCAAGTTTCGATTTCTTCCTTGCGAGCGATAGCGAGCCATCATTGTAAGGAGAAATCTGGCTTCGCCGGAGACATTTTTCTGTCCAAAAATTTACATATTTAGTTTGCTGTACATAAATACATATATATGCTGGCTCGCTACCGCTCGTCAGGAAAATATTGACAGCTGGATGGGGGTAAACGTCTTAAAATAGTAGGCTGATCGGGGCCGAATGGATACAAGCCAAGGAGAGAGGGAGAGAGGGGAAAAAAGCGAGAAGGACCCCTTAAGTAATATACATCAGAGATTATAAGTAACCCTTTCAATATATTACCACACGAATTACAGCTTTATTCTAGCTACCTCAACACGATGTTGTTCAATTTCGGATGGACCTGTCAGAGTTTGAGGTTAATTGAGATAAATTTTGACCCTTGACCTTTATAAGAGTTAGAGGGTTAAGGGCAGGCAGTTGGATTTTCGAGTCCTCCTCCTCCCTCATGTTTAGCCCTATTAGTTATGAGATTTCAAGACATTCGCCTTATTAGTTTGGCGATTTTCAGACCTTTTGTCCCATTCCTTTGCCAATATTAAGACGTTTCGTGCCATTTAGGTGTCGATTTTTTTCCTGGCGAGCAATAGCAAGCCTGCATTTGAAGATGAATCGGCCTTCGGCCGGGACATTTTTCTACCAAAATATGTACAAATTTATATCGAAGGGGAGTCGTGTTGGTGTTTTTTAAAAGTTTGATAGAGGTTTAGAGAGCAAACTAAACCCCCTTCTTAAATCATTGAGCCGAATCAGTAAATTATGCTGCACAATACCGTCTGGGCTCCCTTAATTGAGAGAGTCTTTGATCTTTGACTCCTCGAAAAAATGTCAAGGTTAGTAAAATCATATATCTAAAAAATAAGTAAAAGGAAAGTGGTCTAATAGAAATGTTAAAAAGATAAATCAGAAACTTTAATTAACTAAAACTGTCGTGAAATACTGTATTGCCTAAATTATATGCTGGTAACACAATTTACACGTATTAAGCAACTCAGTCAGACAGATGTTGTTTTAGTATATGTACGTTTCTGTCAGATGTTTTGTTATCAAACTTGGATTTAATATGAATTTACAAAAAAAATCAAAGATTTCTAGAAAACAACCTTCTTATTCAGTCATGGCCTCCTAAAATTGAATACAAAAAAAAAAAAGAGTCTAAATATAGTCAGAAATAAAAATAAATTGGCGGTATCTCATAAATGTTTAAAAGATAAATTAGAGACTTTAATTAAACAAAACTGGAGGCAAATAATGTTGATTGCCTGGGTGAAATACTGGTTACACATTGTGCAGGTAAAGGGATTGTGCTGCTGCTCAGAACCCTATAGTAAGAGAGCGTGGCCACCTGGTTCTTTAGCAGGATTTTCATTATCGTAATTCCTACCCTTATCACAATCACTACGGTAATAATTGTCATATTACAGTTGGTTGGTCTGCACTGAACCATATGGGGGTTTTGGACTAAACGTGACCTTCATTCCCTGCACATTTGCATGTATAAAGAAGAGGTAGAACGTTTTTCAATGATATATATAATTGTAAAACTTGCAAAATAAACAAACTAAAGCTGGGACAACACAATAAAAATACAAAAGAGCTAATAAAAATCGCTATGTAGAAATAACGCTTAATAAAATATTGTTTTGAAATAAAAGAACACAATCCACCACATACAGTAGGTTGTATCGTACAACACTACATGAACAAGTTAATCTGGTTCCCAAGCAAACTAATAGCACATTATAACAACGCACTATCATCACGTTGAAGAAATTAGTCAATATGGGAAGTCCGGGACGTTTTGGTAAATTTGACTAAATTATGTATGAATAAAGCATATCACTAAGATATGCGTCCTCACATACTGAGAGGGCTTAGACTGCAAAATTATTATTGGATTATTGTAAGGAATAATCGGAAGACATACTGGAACAAATAGATAAAATGCATGGTTTGGACAATGCATCACTGCCAAAAAATAATGCAAACTATAAAGGCATTTTTTAACTTTGTATATTGTAATATTGATGACGAAAAAGAAGAGATTCGGTTTTAGAACTGATTTTGAATAGTTTGCCAGTCCGTAAGATAGGAAGTTGGTAAAAAGGCCAAATTCATAAACAGCCACAACCTTTACTACAGCCACAATCCTAAGTGGTCTAAGATAGTGTAAGTTACATAAGGCTAGGCTTGGTTATAATAGGCTAGGTCAAGCTTGGTATGATTAAGGGAGATCAGACAGTATTGTGCAACATAATTTACTCAATGATTTGAGGAGGGGGTTTAGTTTGCTCTCTAAGCCTCCATCAAACTTAAAAAAAAAAAAAAATCTGAATACAAATTTCCAGGCCAAAGGCCAATTCCTCTTCAAATACAGGCTCGCTATCGCTCGCCAGGAAAATAATCGACCCCTAAATGGCACGAAAGGTCTTAATATTGGCAAATAAATGAAACAAAAGGTCTGAATATCGCCAAACTAATGGGGTGAATGTCTTTAAATCTCATAACTAATAGGGCTAAACATGAGGGAGGAGGAGGACTCGAAAAAACAACTTCCACCCCTTAAGCTAGATTTGGTTCAACAAGGTTTGGTTAAGAGACTGTGCTTGTTCTAGTTAGGGTAGTTTCGGAATATGATCAGTTTGACTTGAAGCAATTAGGAAATTGTATTCAGATATGGGAGGACCCCTAGAAAACATAGGGATGCAAACTATTCTATTAATCTATTACTCTCACCGTTCCATCAAAAAATGGGTAAAAATTGGCTATATTTAATATAATTAAATGAAGGAAAGCGTCACCGTTCTTGTAGGTATTATATGTACCGATATCTCTCCGAGGGTGGTAGTCTTAGAATTCCCTCTCAACACCATTAGATAGGTGACTTTAAGAATGTGTGTTCAATTAGTTTGCCAATTATAAGAAGTTTCGCCCCATTCAGATGTCTATTTTTCTTGGCGAGCTTTACAATTTAAGAGAGACCGGCCATCGGCCGGAAAATATGTTTACTTCAATTTTCACAAATCAACAAAAAAGGATAGGGGAGGGGGGGGGGGGGGGACGGCGTTAATGGTGTTGAGAGTGTAAACTAATAATACAAAAAGAAAAAGAAATAAAAGAGGCCAAAAAATACAAACTCAATAATCTGCCAACATTTGGCTCATCTAGTGTTAAAGGGAGAGTGTTGTTATTCAAGCCTTGGCTGTTTAAGTGTGTCGATTCAATTATGCTTTATAAATAAGAAGGACACGAGATTAATAGGCATAGAGGCGCTTTGAAATACGATATCATTATCAATAATTTAACAATAAAAAGTATATGTTGATGAGAATATGTAAAACAGCTCCAACTAATGAGTAAAATAATATGTGTATTATATATTACAGATACCATATATACCATAGCTACTGGAACAAGAGCTTTAACTAATATATAATACAACATAATTATCTTATCAAACTAGTACACATATATAAAACATATGTTTTTTACAAAATAAATGTAATTCACGAAGAGCAAAAACCGACATAGCATCAGGACATCACACGGGTATCAATAAAGGGAGGCATAACTCGATATATATATATTTATATCCTTGTATCTCTCCTAGACAAAGAGAGAGAGAGAGAGAGAGAGAGAGAGAGAGAGAGAGAGCGAGGAAGCGAGAGAGATAATAGAATAGAATAAAGTGCTTTATATGGCCAAAACATGTGTATACACATGGATTAAAAGCAAATTACATTGGCTAAGCCTTTTGGGAGTTTAATTAACTCTTTTGCAAGGCACCTCTATGTTGCACACTTTAGTACTTTTCTGATGGTGGCTACTATATATATATATATATATATATATATATATATATATATATATATATATATATATATATATATATATATAATTATTAATTGTAATCATATCAACCGACAAGCACACGTTAGCAATAATTTATACACGTACACACATACAATTTCACAAACACACATACACTACACTTTAATATATGTCTTTTAAGAAACTCTAAGCAATATACAAATAAATATGTTACATGATAATATTATGAATATATAATATACGTAATTATACACACACACGCACGGACAAAATCACATTCATATACACATTCATACATACCTTTACAAACAGTAATGCAAATTATACATATACATGACTATATACATGACTATATACAATCATTACCATACACGCATTTGTTCATATGCACCTCCACACACTTATACTGTATATAAGTATATAGAAACATGCACGTATTCATATACTGTATATACCGGTATACATATACACAAATATACAATGCAGTATATTGTTCATTAATTTATTAGTTTGATTATACAGTATTTGCCAATTAATTAAATAGTTCATTTACATCTAATTTAGTACATATTTAACAGGAAATTATTTAGCGATCTCTTAGAACAAAATAATGTATGTTTTTCTCTGATCTCTGAGGGCAATATATTCCAGACCTTCACTTAATGATATACGATTGATATCTATGATTGGCTCGACTTTAAATATGGAATTTATAATAAATTGTTTCCCCTTATATTATAATTATCTTTCATGTTCACGGATACGCAAACAACACTACAATATGTATATACAGTATATATCACTAAATTTAAGCAACCAAAGATTTAAAATACAGTTATGTGTGTGTTCACCCCTTGATTTACAGGTTATAGTTCTTATTACTTTGTGTGTGCAGTCACTAGTGGTTTAAAATACAGTTATGTGTGTGTTCACCCCTTGATTTACAGGTTATAGTTCTTATTACTTTGTGTGTGCAGTCACTAGTGGTTTAAAATACAGTTATGTGTGTGTTCACCCCTTGATTTACAGGTTATAGTTCTTATTACTTTGTGTGTGCAGTCACTAGTGGTTTAAAATACAGTTATGTGTGTGTTGACCCCTTGATTTACAGGTTATAGTTCTTATTACTTTGTGTGTGCAGTCACTAGTGGTTTAAAATACAGTTATGTGTGTGTTCACCCCTTGATTTACAGGTTATAGTTCTTATTACTTTGTGTGTGCAGTCACTAGTGGTTTAACCCTCCTGGCCCGGACTAGCTCTCCTAATGACAGTGCGGCGTACCCGGGCGATCTGGCCGAAAAACGTCTAGGCCTAGGCTACCGTATGTTGGTTAATTTTAACTGTTAGAAATTTCCCACGCATCTATAAACGTAGTGCGGTTTCCAATCTGTAGACTGGCGTTGAGTAGAGCTCTCGAAGTCAACTGGTTCAGTTGTGATGACGATTTTAGTGGAGAGCATTTTCAGGCAATGTTAGCAATACGACGATCTTTTCACTACTGAAACAACGACATACAGACATACAATAACAAACGAGTCTTCTCCTTCTTGTTTTCGGAGGTGCGGTGACGCAACGATCGGCTTTGTTTACATGCGTCGGACGCACAGCGTTCAGACCAAGCTGAATAGGCTTTCAAGCTTACTGTATATTAAAATGACACCCGGGTACCTGCCCATCTGCCGTGGTGTCATATTAAAATGACACCCGGGGAGGAAGGCTTAAAATACAGTTATGTGTGTGTTCACCCCTTGATTTACAGGTTATAGTTTGTATTACTTTGTGTGTGCAGTCACTAGTGGTTTTATTATAGTGTTACATACTGTACATTGCCGCATACAATATGGCAATTAAAAGTACAAGGATATACTAATGAACGGTATACACATTGCAAGGCTGTAGTGTTAAACACATTACGAGTCAGATTGATTATTCCACATTGTTTATATATGTTTTAAGTACGTTTTCAATATGCAAAGTCCAAGACAGCTGTCTGGCGACTATTACATCGAGAAACGTCGTGTTTTGGTTGTTTTCTATTAGTATAGTGTTGTTAATTTTGAGTTCCCCTGAATTATGAGGTATAGTTTTCCTATGAAAGTTTATGAAGTTTGATGTATCAAAAGTTAATGTTAGCTTGTTACTCATGATCCATTTATTTACGTTTGTTACTTCATCGTTTACCATATGTGTCAAAAAATGAAGGTCTTGACGGCTAGCATACAAAGTACTGTCATCAACGAAGAGAATAAATTGGAGTTGTATACTAGAGTTCACCATGTCATTTATATATATATACAATATATATAACAAAGAGTAGGGGTCCCAGTATGGATCCCTGTGAGATACCAATCAAAATATCTGGAGTAGTTTATTGTCATTATAATTAATTAACACATTGTTTTCGGTTCTTAAGATAAGATTGAAACCGTGCATTTATAGTACCCCTGATTCCATAATGGTCAAGCTTAGTTGCAAGGATGTTATGATCCACCGTAGCAAATGCTTTAGACAGGTCTAAGAAAGTGGCAATTGTATAACATATATTTTCAAATGAAGCTAGTACGTCATTGGTAAAGGCCAATAATGCTGATTCCGTTGATCAACTCTCCCCCCCCCCCTGAACCCATAATGGGACTCCGTCAATATATTGATTTTTTTTTTTTTACGTTAATATACATTAACTGTTCTAGTGTTTTGCTTAATACTGGAAGTACTGACACTGGTCTATAGTTTGTACATTCTCTCATGTCTCCTGTCTTAAATATTGGGGTTACCTTGGCACTTTTTAGTTGATCGGGTAATACAGTATACCAGTATTAAAATATGTGTTACAAAGGTGTAAACAAATGGGAGAAACTACAACAGACACTTCCATAATAATACGTATGGGTATATCATCGTGTCCTGGTGAAGCGTTACGAAACTGAGTGATCACATCCATTTGCAACAGCATTTCAGTGTGTGTGTATGTGTGTGTATGTGTGTGTGTGTTTAGAGAGAGAGACAGTATTTGCTTTTTGTCTCCCTCATCTTCACAGGAAACAAAAATAATGGTTCCAATAGATTTATTAAATCAAGTGCCTACACTGTAAGATGTCTATGGTATATACAGAGTATAGAAAGGTATACTATTAACAATGGGTGTACTGATAGTGATTTAACTATCATTATAATATATGGCTATATTAACACTATCACGGAAAACTTTATCATTAATTGCCTTCCCAAAAGAGTTTTCAATGTAAAGTTAAATAATTTAGAATACACTCCTCCATACTATTTAGGCAGTCTTGCTTGAAATTGAAATTATGGGGCATAGCAAATCTTTGCAACAGTGTGTGTGTGTGTGTGTGTGTGTGTATGTGTGTGTTGTTGTTGTTGCTGTTCCCCAGGCTGTCTGGCCGAGCAGCCCCAAGGTCCTGAGCAAGGCGAAAGCCGTAACCGAGCGCCCCCACAAAACCCTCCCTGCTTACCACAAATACAGCCCAGGTGCCCGAAGCCACTACAAGGCGGGGAGATGAGGAGGGTGCGGAAACGCCCGGGAAACCAAAGCCCCACCCAAGGCCCTGTGCCCCTCAGTAATTATGAAGGGAAAGTTGAGGGGCAAATTGTGTGTGTTTAATAACATAATTAGCCAACATCATAATTACCACTGTCATCAATAATAGCATTATTATCGTAATGCCTCCCATTAACATAATATAAACATAATTACTACTAGTATAACAACAGCTATTACTACTACTACTTATACTACTACCTGTGCCTCTCCTCTTTGGACCCTAAACCAGGTCAGAACAGTCATCAAAGCGTCTGACTTGGTAGTCATTCAGCTACTTACTATTCCGGGGTCAGCACTCAGACTTATCATCGTGTATTACTACTACTACATTGATTTTTATTTAATATTGTGTTTGTTTATACTACTACTACTACTACTACTAATAATAATAATAATATTAATACCAATAATAATAATAATACAACTACTAATGCAACTAGTAGTAGCATTAGAAGTTGTAGTTGTAGCACTAAGAAGAAGAACAATAAGAAGAAGAAGAAGAAGAAGAAGAAGTAAACAAATACAAATAAATCTATATATATATATATACCGGTATATATATATTTTTTTTTGTTTTTTTGTTTTTTTCTATATTCCAACTTACTTCCTCTCGGGCATAGGCTGAGAGCCTTAACATTCACCGTTTTACAATGAACAGTGAAGCCCGTGAGGTCTTGTTCCAGTCTAGGGAGTGAGACATGTGAAGCACGTAGAGTACAACGAGCACCTGCCATCTTGCCTTCACAAGAGGCACGGTGCTCACTCATGGCCCGAAACGACCCCATCTCTGAAGCCACCTCGTTCCCGTGCTTCACTGTCTCACCCCCTACACTCGGACTCTCACACTTACACACACAAACGCCAACTTGAGCAGATATACTCATCAGGCATTGCACTATAGCATATTTGTGAATATGGGATATTCATTACAGTGCTATTTAATCAGGGAACAATGAGGGTATTTTATTGACGTTTCGGTGGGCTTGTGGTAATGCACTGATACTAGGTACTAGGATACTGATAATATGTCGTATACATTACACAATACATGATACAAGATCCTTCAGAGAGAGTGGTGGAGTATACTGGAGTGAAATGAGTGTTTTATAAAAGCTCTTGAGAGCAAAAACAACCTGGGGGAGTTAGCAACAAGTATTTAGAGTCTAAAAGAGAGCACAAGAGTTCGTGACAGCTTGAAGTGTGTGTGTGTGTGTGAGAAGAGCAAATGGAGAGAGAGACAAGATGAGGAGGAGAGAGAGGAGGAGAGAGAAGAGAGAGAGATGAGACAAGAGAGAGAGAGGAGAGGGAGTGGGATAGGAGAGAGAGAGAGAGAGAGAGGAGAGATGAGAGGAGAGAGAGAGAAGAGAGGAGAGAGAGAGAGAGAGAGAGATTAGAGAGACACGAGAGAGAGAGAGAGAGAGAGAGAGAGAGAGAGAGAGAGAGAGAGAGAGAGAGAGAGAGAGAGAGAGAGAGAGAGAGAGAGAGAGAGAGAGAGAGAGAGAGAGAGAGAGAGAGAGAGAGAGAGAGAGAGAGAGAGAGAGAGAGAGAGAGAGCGTGATACAGCATAATAAGTAAGACCATATAGTTCCCACATCCATATTCATAAGCTTTCACTCAGTGAACCATGTTGTCTTGATCAACCAAACCGGTATAAGATAATACTAAAATAAGTGTAAGACATAACTTAGGTAAGCGTACATATATTACCAAATTAGAATATTTCTCACAAAGTATTATAATACCTATACGTTATTTATTGACCTTACGAATTGTCTTCGACTTTAAAATGAGCGCAATCGCCTGCAGTGAATGGTGTTATAAATGTTATTTTAATATGATTCAGTAACGCTTCTGAAATGTATTGCAACATTCCCTTTAAACACATGCCGGCCGGAGTCAGCGGTTTCCTTCAATCAATGTTTACTGTTTAAGTTCATCATTATAGTAGTGTTTCAGGTATACAGTATATGGTGGTGGTTGTGCAAGCCATCGTCTCTGAGCCTTTGCCTCACACAGGTCCTTCCTAAGCTGAATAAAACCTTGCAATGATAGATATGGTCAAAGATTTTAGTTACGGTAGTCTAGAATGTATAACCGCAAGCCCCCTATAACTCAGAGAGGTGTGGGACAAGTTCACCACATATTTCCGTGCCTAATAAGTGGTTGCAAATTTTTGAAAATTTCCCTTATGTGTATGAAGGAAACAAAAGGCAGGTTGCTTGTAACGAGTGGCTCCCCCAAAGCCAAAAAAGTGACAGAGCCGAATTCAAATGCATGTACACACGAATTTTAAAGCAGTTTAGGTCATAGGATGGAGGAAAGATTGATTGAGGGAGAGAGTTCCAGAGTTCACTTGTTGAGTAGAAGAAAGACTGAGAACATTTTCCAATTCTTGTGTTGGAGAGCTGGGCAGAATTGGAGTGGTACTGTGTTGAAAGGTGGATGCCTCACACTCACCGCAAGGGAAAGAGATTGTAAGGATCTAGTAAGAGGAAGTGAGTTGATAAGGCAAAATGCTGTTCATTCTACTCATTCGAGAAGTGCGGTATGGGAGGAACCTCCCCACACATGCAAACAATTCTCAATACAGGGGCACACTGAGTTCCTGAGGACCCAGAGCAAGAGGCTGTGCGGGGGTGAAGAACCCTCAGAGACGGTTGAGCACACCTAATTTTTGGAAAGCTGTTTTAGCAAGAGTGGTAATATGATCTTCCCAAGCAAGGTCGGACGAGAGAAGATGAAGGGTTGAGTTGTGTAGGCCTATTGTTGAAGAATAGTTGATAGTATTGTGGAAGATTGTGATGGAGAGATAGAGGGAGAAACTGGGTCTTGGACGCGTTGAAAGTAACAAGATTGTCTTTGTTCCAACCAGAAATAATTGATAGATCAGAAGATAGGCGTTCTATGGCCTCGTCACGTTTGGTTTGGAGTGATTGTATGTTGGGTTGATATGAAAAACTAGTTGAATAGTGTAAAGTACAGTTGTCAGCATATGAGTGGATAGGACTAGAGGTACAGTTGAGTAGATCATTAATGAATATTCGAAAGATAATTGAAGACAGGACAGAACCTTTGATGGTAGAAATATTAGCTCAATAGCGCAAGTTCTTTTTGAGTTATGAGAGTTTGGGCGTCGGGTTTTATAGAATATAAAACTATAAGACTATAAAAGTATCAAGTAAGAAAAGTATCACCGTACATAGAGAGGCTAGCGTTTTTTTGTCCAGGTCTACCGTTTTCTGTGCAGTGTCTACAACAGTGTGTACAATTTAATTCAAGTGGAGCACAGTGAAGAGGCTGTGAGGACACTTACCAGAGTACTGGGAGAAGATGACAGAGGAGGAGGAGGAGGGGGAAAGAGGAGGAGGTGGAGGTTGAAAATTAAGGAGGGGAAAGTGAGAATGTTGAAAACAGCAAGATAAAGAGGAAACACGCAAGGAAACACAAACGTAGAAGTAAACAATTCGATAGTATCATATTGTTTAACAATAAATATTAGGCGTATTATAATAGTAGAAATGGAATAGATAGGATAAATGCATAAAGCATCTCTAAGATAAAAATATACTACATGAGAGAGAGAGAGAGAGAGAGAGAGAGAGAGAGAGAGAGAGAGAGAGAGAGAGAGAGAGAGAGAGAGAGAGTGAGAGTGAGAGTGAGAGTGAGAGTGAGAGAGAGAGAGAGCAAGAGATATTAAAGGTTGAATGTGGACACAGAGGGCGATGTGGGGGAGGGGACGTGAAAGGTGTGGGAGAGGGGATAGGGTTATGTGAAGGTGGATGTGGGGGGAGGGGGTGCTACAGGGTGAGGATGAATAGAGATGGAAAGAGATAGTACAGGATTTCACGGTGAAGCGTCATGTGTGATGTGGGTGTCAGTGGCATGTGTATGTGTGTGTGTGTGTGTATGTGTCTCGGCGGTACAAATATATTACCTTACCCTGCCGTCTGGCCCTGACAATCAGCACCCTCTGCCGGTTACCAAACAAACTAACACTCAGTACTCACACGTCTACCACTAGCGGTACTCTCCTCACTATTGATCATATAATTGACTTGTATTTGTACACTCGAGGAAACAAAATCTTGACACTGGCAAGCTGTATATAATATTGTGTGAACGGAATGAATCGGGTGAAACATATGTTTGTGAGGTATCATCACAAGATTTCGACCCACTTCCAGAATGCTTAGAGCGTTAGTGTATAGATTGTTTTTCCTAGAATGTACCTTACATATCCTAGGCATGTGCAGGTTAATTAAGTGAAACAATAACAGGAAAATATAAAGTGATTACACTGTAACATAAGAAATAACTTACCCGAAAGTAACTAGCCTCCTGCAGGCACAAGCTATTTAGTATGTAACAATCAGTGCTTGCTAGAGTGTTTGACATTATGAACGTGCAGGATAGTGTGATGACCAACAAGGCTGAGCTGATCCACATCCTCACAGTAGACAAAAACAACTGGTCGGATCACAATATCATTACACTGACAACAAATATAGTTACCAACACACAACATATAACTCCCAGCTTTGCATTATTTTGTCTGTTGCCTCCTTTGCTGACGACAACCATGTATTAAAAGAAGTGTCTTTTTAAACAGATGCTGATTAACTTGCAGGTCTCGCTACTCTCGATCTAGCTACGTGGTTCTCTGTCGGTTACTGAGTGAATGTGTGTGTGTGTGTGCTAGCATGCTTACATCAGTGTGTGTGTGTGCTCTGATGTGTGATTATGATTGTGTGTGTGAGTGTGCGTGTGAGTGTGTATGTATGTACTCTACCATGTGTATCAGTATGGAACTGGAGATGGATGAATGAAGGCAATATTGAATATGAACAATGTTGTCAATATACTGCACGTGTATGTGTGCGTGTGCATAAACGACTATGTACACCAATGATTGTTTCATCAAACTTAGGTGTATATGTTAGTTCAAAGTATATACTTCTGCGCAAGCACCAAATTACACAGTTTAAATACTAACCACGATAAAACATTGATATGTAATTACCTGCACAGACAGATTAACATAGGTTAGATAACCAGTAACACATCGCCTAATACGTACGAAAATAACAAACATGTACAGTTCACTCAAGATAATAAAGGGTGACACACCCATTTAAATCAGTATCGAACGAAACCGTGGCAATACATTTTTTTTGTTTTTTAATAGCCCAGATGGTTCATATAGTGGCTTTAGAAGCTCAAAAATTCGACCTGGTGTAACCATTATATGTTAAGAGTTGTATAATACGTACAGTACACTTGTCGTCATTATATGGAACTGGTGTAACCATTATATGTTAAGACTTGTATAATACCTACAGTACACTTGTCGTCATTATATGAAACTGGTGTAACCATTATATGCTAAGACTTGTATAATACGTACAGTACACTTGTCGTCGTTATATGAAACTACTACAATGACATTCTTTGAATCTTTAATGATATTTTCTAAAGCATCCGAGCTATAATACAGCATTGTATTGTCTCGTTTGCGTTCAATACTGATTCAAATGGGTGCGTTGCTAATTATGCTCGTGACTGTACAGACACACTAAGCAAACGAAGCATACACGCACACACACATACACACACACACAGATGTAATGCTATTGAAACTGTGGCAAAAGCTTAAATGACAAAAAAAAACATGCTGACAAATCCTTGAGGCACCAGCCCAAGGGACTGGAGTTCTCGAAAAGAGGCTCCAGTACTGACGCTATTCTTGACTTACAGTGTGCTGGCTTAATAATCCAAAAGTGTTGATAGCCTCTGAATTCCTATTTTAACTAACTAACTATAGGTAGCGCCAACGAACTTGACAATAATCTGGATCCCTTAAGTTCTTATAACTCAAAACGAATTAAAGCAATCGGGCTAACATTTATATCATTTGGGAAGAGTCCATCAGGAAATAGGTGTGGAAATTTACAACCAGTTTGCTCAAGGTCCTTTTGAGTTACAAAGAGGTAAGGGATCGAGATAATTGTCAAGTTCGTTGGCGCTACCTATAGTATCAGCCTAACCATGGTACCGCCTTTATCCCCGTGGTAGTAGTGTGTGACCCTGGTATGCATATCGTCCCAGGTTGTAATGCCGGTTCGGGATAGTCAGACCTAAGACCATGCATAACATCCATGCACACAAACACTGAATAAACATTGACCAACACACATTCAGACAGGCCAATTTGCAGATACATGAACAAAAACACGCATACACAAACTGAACAAATATTGAGGAACACACACACACACACACACACACACACACACACACACACACACACACACACACACACACACACACACTCAGTAACCGACAGAGCGCCACGTAGCTATTTCCTTTTTCCATTCCACAGCTTAACTGGAAAATAAACTAGGTGCCTTTGTATATGAAAACCAGGCCTCACGCGGTCCATCCCGGGCAATATCGGGGTGACAAATGAACACCACGCTACCAAAATGCTCCAAGAAAAATATAATCATAAACAGTAAATACAGATATATAACAGTGCATTCAAATGAGAAATGGATTCGGGATAAACAGTATAGTGAACACTTTCTTTGTTCTGTATATATATATATATATATATATATATATATATATATATATAATATATATATATGTATACATATATCTATATATATACATCTATATATATATATCTATATTAATATATATATATTAATAAATATATATATATATAGATATATTAGTATAGCCAGGTAATAGATTCTCTTTTAAACAGACGAGGTAAAAGGCAACAGCAGTTTCAGCATTCCGGATTTTATTGTTACAGCTTTCAATAGTTCTAACAATTTTCCTCTGGGGTTCAGAGATGAGGTACAACAGGTTAACAAAATTCATGGTGGATCCAACATTTCACAAGTAAACATCTTGCATCTTCAGAGAATGGACAGGTAATGATTAGAATAAGGACAAAGCAACATATTTATACAAAATTCGAGGATCAAGAATAGGTAGGTGGGCGGAGCTACTGGGTGTGGGGAACTATTGAAAGCTGTAACAATAAAATCCTGAATGCTGAAACTGCTGTTGCCTTTAACCTCGTCTGTTTAAAAGATAATATATATATATATATATATATATATATATATATATATATATATATATATATATATATATATATATATAGAGAGAGAGAGAGAGATAATTGAAAAATCTATACCATGGTACAATAAATAATGCAATAACAAAATACACGAGCAAACATATATATAAAATGACAAATGAACACCGCAATTCCAAAATACTAATAACAAAAATGTTGAGAGCAAAATGAATAACACATTTATAAAATAATGCAACAACTACTTTGGATACAATTGAACATTACGAACAGGAAAAGGTCACATGAAAACTATGTATTAACAGACATCAAAATGTACTATAAAATAAAACAAAATGTCAATAAAAATAAATATGAAATAATGTATGTCATACTAGATATTCTGGTGTCAGTGAACACATGGCACAAGGCATGTTCACTGAAATATTATATATATATACAAACAAAAAACACACACAACAAACTTAACAAGACATGCATCATTTTGGAAGCGATTAAATTAACCTGTTGAGAAAATCACAATAAAACCTGAAGTTAAATATCATCCAGATTAGTCAAGCACTTTTTATTTATTTATGTGGGTTTTTTTTCGAGGGGGGCTTGCTGGATTTTGGTTATAAGTTAATCGTTTCTATTCTGGCATGTATTTATAAATATTACTTGCAAACAGACACATATACAAAGCCAAACAGACAGACATGAAAACAACGACTATCACCTAATCTCCACAACCTTCGTTTGCTGGGAAAAAAAAAACATGCTCACAGTAAGAAAAACAAAAAGGGAAAATCAAACACAAAAAACAAAGCTACTGTGTATAAATGGTAACAAAATAATAGCACTTAGCAGTAGACAGACAAATTTTGCACTATGATAACAAATATATATACACATAGTTGAATATTTATAAAGGTGTGAAATATTGTACAAAAACTCGTAAAAGGCTCACTGACACCGACTAAATGGTTTTGTGAATTGCATACTGTAAAACAGTAAAGTGTAGAATATATTCCTCCTACAGTTGACAAAGTGTGATATAAGTTGAAATAACAAATACCATTATTCATATCATGTTTTATGTGGAATAATTCTAGTAATTTGCATTAAATAATTATCTATTTATTGTAACTGACGCAACTATTGAATATAAGTTACCTTTTTGTACGTGTATATAGTGTACCTAATCGCATTTTGATAAACAAATTATTTAAGCAATGAACAATAATTCAGCAAAAACATAAATAAACGAAATCTCTGGTGATAAATTACCATCAAACCAGCATGATTCTGTGAGAAAAAATACAGCTAATTTGAAAATGCAGTTGTATATAAAGGAAACATCTCAATATACAGTATATATACGGTATATATATATATATATATATATATATATATATATATATATATATATATATATATATATATATAAACACAAGCAAATTAAAATATTTGAATCTGGTGACGCATGGCCATCAAGGTACTGTAGTAAATTGAAGTTTGGGAATAACAATACGTATATACAAAGTTAACTAATATATTTATGAAGGAACACACTAATACATAAATATTCCATATACTAATATGGTGCAACATATACTGTACAATCGTGAGTCATAATATAGCTAAGCATAATTGGAAAATAAACGAACCCAAGCGAAACCAAAAACAATTTGTTATAACCTAGACGTTTCCTAACCTTTTTTAGAATATTAAGCGAACCAAAATGAGACCAAATTATTTGTTAGTAGTCTAGATGATTCAAAGCATGAATTTGAATATCATAGTAACTCAAACGAAACCAAACTCTATTTCAATTTAAGCCCAGTTGCTTCAAACTTGCTTTGGAAAATAAAACGAACCCAAACGTGACCAAACTATACATATATTAATGCCCAGATCCTTCAAAACCTGACTTTGACTATTAAACGAACCCATACGTGACCAAACTATACTTATTTTTTAGTCCAGATACTTCAAAACCTGACTATAAAGGTTAACACATATTATAGGTCATGATTGTACATGATGAGCCAATACGGATGCACACAATAACAAATAATACAACCATGAGAAAAACATGCTTGAAAATCATATTTGAAACATACTGTATAATGAAAAATAAGTATATTAATATTAGTTATAACTAATTATCACGGGACAAGTCACAAATGTTATAAATGCGCATGGGTTTTGACAAGTGAATATCTAGTTATAAATTATCAGCTGTTATTGGTATTATTATTATTTTTGTTTTAGTATTAATATTATTATTATTATTATTAGTAGTAGTAGTAGTAGTAGTAGTAGTAGTAGTAGTAGTAGTAGTATTTCTATTATTATTATTTTTATTATTATTATGAAGATGGGGCAAACGTCAGGAATAGAGGGAGTGTGTGGGGAAATGCTGAGGTATGGTGCTGAGATAGTAATAATTGAATTGGTACGGAAAATATGTAAGCTAGTGTGGGAGAAGGGAACTACGCCTCATGACTGGAAGACAGGCATAATAGTCCCCCTGTATAAGAGTAAAGGGGAAAGAGAGTGTGTGGTAATCACCGGGGATATGTGTTCTAAGCGTAGTAGGGAAGATATACAGTAGGTTAGTGATCGAGAGAGTGAGAGCGAGAACGGAAATATGGGTAGGTGAGGAGCAGGGCGGGTTTAGGAAGGTAAGAGGCTGTGTAGACCGGATGTTTACCTTGAAAAGTGTTGTGGAGAAATATCTGGAGAAGAGACAACAGTCGTATGCTACCTTTATGAACTTGGAGACGGCCTACGACATAGTTGATAGAGAAGGTCTGTGGAGTATCTGGCAAGTTGCTGAAAGCGGTGAAGAGCCTGTATGAGGGTACAAAGGTGGCAGTATATGTGGAAAAAAAACAGAGTGAGTTCTTTGATCTGAATGTTGGGTTAAAGCAAGGGTTTGTGAAGTCCCCATGGTTGTTCAATATGCAGTATATATGGCTGGAGTCATGAAAGAAATACAAAGATGAAAAGTGGATGTTGGTGATAAGGGAAAGAAATAAGTGGAAGTTGCCTGTATTGTTGTTTGCTGATGATACAGTTCTGATGAGTGATAGTGAGTGGAAGTTGCAAGGCCTCGTAAATATGTATGGAACAGTGTGTGAAAAACGGAATCTGAAGGTAATTGCGGGGATGAATAAGGTTATGGCCTTTGACAGGGGTGCAGTCACAGAATGTGAGGTGAGGTTGAATGGTCAGGTTATAGAGAATGTCAGCTCATAAGTACTTGAGCAGTGTGTTGAGTACAGATGGGAGTATGGTTGAAGAAATACTGGAGAGCGTGCAACAAGGGAAGAGAGTTATATGAACGCTGAAAGCAGTAACAAGAAATAGAGTGGTCATAATGGAAGTAAAGAAGTCCTTCCATGATATTGTCGTAATCCCGACAGTGACGTACTGGAGTGAAGCATGGACGTTGTTGGAGAGACACAAACAAAGAGTTAGAGGGGTGGAAATAAGTTACTCGAGAAATTAGGAAGTACGAGAGCGAGAGCGGAATGGTGTGGATGTAGATGTGCTGGAAAGTGTGAAATGCAACACCTTGAGATGATTTGGCCATTTGGAATGTATGGGAAGTGAGAGAATGACTAAGAGAGTATACGCGAGTGAAGTGGAAGGACAGAGAGGGATAGGGAGACCGAGAGAGAGGTGGAAGGACGGAGTTAAGAAGTATATTTGTGAAAACGGTCGACTGACTGGGAACAGAGGTGTGTGGGGACGATTAATTCGTGGCCACCCCTTCGAGGACCATGCCGTCTAGCGATAGATAGGCAGATAGATTATCATTATTATTATTATTATTATTATTATTATTTTTAGTAATAATAGTACTACTATTATTATTAGATTATTAGTATTATCATTATTAATAATATAATAATAAATATAATAAATATTATCAATAGCATCCTTATTTATATGCTGCTATTTATAAAAAATGTAGGTCAAGAAAAAGGGTATCATGAACATAATGTCTATTATTGCCCCTACTTATTGCAACATAACCTAAATACTTATTAATCAATGTCCAGAGTAGCCACCAGCATGTTACGATAGGAAATGTTACACTTACAAACTCACAGTCACTCTCTCTATCTCTGCTTCACACTAATGGCCAGGAGACAGTACTGATGCTTTATAGCCCTATGCCCTCCCCCAGCCATCCCTCTATCTCTCTCTCTCTCTTACACACACACACACACACACTTTGTATCTATCCTTCACACAAATAGCCAGGAAACAGTACTGATGTTTTATAGGCCTATCCCCTTCCCCATTTATCCCTCTTTATCTCTTAGTCTCTCTCTCTCTCTCTCTCTCTCTCTCTCTCTCTCTTAAACACACACACACACACACACACACACACACAAACACACACGGGTCGTTGTGGTCCCGTGGTCTAATGCGCTGTACTGTGGTCTCGCGCTGACTGCGGGGGTTGGGTTCGAATCCATCAAAATCCTATAGGTGTTTTCGGCTATAGCGACAGAGAGAATTGTATCGTGGTTCCTCCCTAACCAAATTGCTATCAGCCTGTGTTAGCCTACACATCTTCTCACCAATACAAAGTGCATCTGCGTATGTACTTGGTGGGAAGCCAGACACCAGTCGGCAAAGGTGGCATGTGACCTCGTAGTTCAGGTAGAATAAGTATTGCATTGCAGCCTCAAGGCTGCAATGCACAATAAACCATCAATTATTATGTATTATTATTACATACACACACACTCTCTATACACGAGTCTTGGGAGTCCACTGGAAATTATGCTATACAAAATGGGAGAAGGTTTTTCTGTTCAATCTCCTCTCTCTGTCTATCTATCTATTTATCTACCTATATGTTGGTCTGTCTGTCTTATCTCCGCTCTCTCTCTCTCTCTCTCTCTCTCTCTCTCTCTCTCTCTCTCTCTCTCTCTCTCTCTCTCTCTCTCTCTCTCTCTCTCTCTCTCTCTCTCTCTCTCTCTCTCTCTCTCTCACCAGACAGCACTGATGTTTTATATCCTGTGACCCCAGAAGGTTGAAGTACGGCGCGGAAATGAGAGAGAGAAAGAGAGAGAGAGAGAGAGAGAGAGAGAGAGAGAGAGAGAGAGAGAGAGAGAGAGAGAGAGAGAGAGAGCGGGTGGAGATAAGACAGACATACCAACAAATAAGTAGATAAATAGATAGATAGACAGAGAGAGGAGATTGAACAACAAAAACTTCTCCCATTTTGTATAGATTAATTTCCTGTGGACGCCCAAGACCCATGTATAGTCACGGTCAAAGGTTGGTGCCAGGCTTCGTAACTTTAAGGGGACACTGGCTACTTTTTTGGCCTATAAATAAATTAATTCATAAATTCTTAGTTTCCTCGGTAAAAATCCCTCAAACTTTGAAAAACATCCCCTAGACCCCCCTTCAAGATAAATTTGTAAATTTTTCAATAGAAAAATTTCCCAGCCGAAGGCCGATTCCTCTTTCAATTACAGGCTCGCTATCGCTCGCCAGGAAAAAATCGACACCTAAATGGCACGATTGGTCTTAATGTATAACGAAATGGGACGAAAGGTCTTAAAATCATCAAACAAATGTGCCGAACGTCTAAAAATCTAAAACAATAATGGGACTAAACACGAAGTAGAATGGGAACCAGAAAAACGACCGTCTCCCCTTAACCCAATTCGGTCTGAGATAGATCTTTTTGGAACTCAGCTGTTTCGATCCATTAGTTTGGAGATTTTAAGACGGTTTACCCCATTACTTTAGCAATAGTAAGTCCCTACACTCTTTTCAATTGTTGATTTTATCCTAGACGATAGATAGCGAACCTGGGGCTAAAAGTAAACCAGCCTTCATCTGGAACATTTGTCTATCAAAAAATGTACAAAATTAGATTGAAGGGGGTTTGGGTGGGTATTTTTTTAGTTTGAATAAATCTGGGAAGGCATTCTTGTTAGTCTAGGGAACACACTAAAATAGATTGCTCGGAAATGGCAGAGACAAGCAAACTCCTCTATTATATTATAACTAAATATTTGAATTACCCCCACAACGTCGGACCAGATAGTGTTAATCGCACAATATCAGTAGATTATTGTGACATATTAAGGGATCTCAGACGGTATTGTGACATATTAAGGGATCTCCGATGGTATTGTGACATATTAAGGGATCTCAGACGGTATTGTGACATATTAAGGGATCTCAGACGGTATTGTGACATATTAAGGGATCTCAGACGGTATTGTGACATATTAAGGGATCTCAGACGGTATTGTGACATATTAAGGGATCTCAGACGGTATTGTGACATATTAAGGGATCTCAGACGGTATTGTGACATATTAAGGGATCTCAGACGGTATTGTGACATATTAAGGGATCTCAGATGGTATTGTGACATATTAAGGGATCTCAGACGGTATTGTGACATATTAAGGGATCTCAGACGGTATTGTGACATATTAAGGGATCTCAGACGGTATTGTGACATATTAAGGGATCTCAGACGGTATTGTGACATATTAAGGGATCTCAGACGGTATTGTGACATATTAAGGGATCTCAGACGGTATTGTGGCATATTAAGGGATCTCAGACGGTATTGTGACATATTAAGGGATCTCAGATGGTATTGTGACATATTAAGGGATCTCAGACGGTATTGTGACATATTAAGGGATCTCAGACGGTATTGTGACATATTAAGGGATCTCAGACGGTATTGTGACATATTAAGGGATCTAAGACAGTATTGTGACATATTAAGGGATCTCAGACGGTATTGTGACATATTAAGGGATTATCAGACGGTATTGTGACATATTAAGGGATCTCAGACAGTATTGTGACCTATTAAGGGATCTCAGATGGTATTGTGACATATTAAGGGATCTCAGACGGTATTGTGACATATTAAGGGATCTCAGACGGTATTGTGACATATTAAGGGATCTCAAACGGTATTGTGACATATTAAGGGATCTCAGACGGTATTGTGGCATATTAAGAGATCTCAGACGGTATTGTGACATATTAAGGGATCTCAGACGGTATTGTGACATATTAAGGGATCTCAGACGGTATTGTGACATATTAAGGGATCTCAGACGGTATTGTGGCATATTAAGGGATCTCAGACGGTATTGTGACATATTAAGGGATCTCAGACGGTATTGTGACATATTAAGGGAACTCAGACGGTATTGTGACATATTAAGGGATCTCAGACGGTATTGTGACATATTAAGGGATCTGAGAGGGTATTGTGACATATTAAGGGATCTCAGATGGTATTGTGGCATATTAAGGGATCTCAGATGGTATTGTGACATATTAAGGGATCTCAGACGGTATTGTGACATATTAAGGCATCTCAGACGGTATTGTGACATATTAAGGGATCTCAGACGGTATTGTGACATATTAAGGGATCTCAGACGGTATTGTGACATATTAAGGGATCTCAGACGGCATTGTGAAGCATAATTCACTGGTTCGGCTCAATGGTTTAACTCCTTCTCTACCGGCGATGTACTTTTCATTACATTCTAGCAGATATTAGACGAATTTGCTCAGCTTAAGAAGGGCGTCTACCCATTAAAAGGCTACAGACTATCTCGATTAATAATTTTAGCTACCATACATCTTTCCTCAGCTTCATAAAATCGTCTACATGTAGCTGAAATCGTCTACAATGTAGCTGAAATCAAATAGAAAAGATGTAGCCAGTATGGAACGTGTTAAGGAAGGGGTTTAGTTTGATCTCTAATCCTACATCAAACTTAAAAGAACACCCACAAGACCCCCCTTCGATATAAATTTGTACATTTTTCTGTAGAAAAATGTCCCGGTCGAAGGCCGGTTACTTCTATAATTACAGGCTCGCTATCGCTCGCCAGGATAAACAAAATACACCTAAATGACACGAAAGGTCTTGATATTGGCAAACAAATTGGGCAAAAGGTATGAATATTGCCAAACTAATGGGGCGAATGTCTTGAAATCTCATAACTAATAGGGCTAAAAATGAGGAAGGAGGAGGATTCTAAAAACCAACTGCCTCCCCTTAACTTTGTTAATTTTGTTTTAACTTTAGACGATTCTACTCAGATCGGGAAAGGCCCTCCCGGAATGGAATGGAGTAATGCGTATCTCACTGAACCCTCTGACTCCCTAAAGTTGTGTTTATTTTGTTTGTAATACAGCCATCTAATAATAACAAAAATGCATTAATAATATAGTATAAGGAAGCTGCATGGTATAGTGAATGTTTTAAATAATAATTATCAACAATATTGTGACCGGACAACTCAACCAGTAGACCATTTCAACCGGTAGCTTTCAACCAGTACCAAATCAACCAATACTGTTAGGATAGGTTAGTACTATATTTTGGCACTGGTTTGGTTGGTCTTGCTTGATTTGGCACTAGTTGAGAGCTATTGGTTGAAATGGTCTACTGGTTGAGATGTCCGGGAACCCAACCAAACATACTCTGAAGCATGAATATAAGGTGTCCGTGTTGTGTGCTAATGAATTTCTCTATTTTATAATGGCTATGGTATATTTGTCTTCACCTGCCGGAGTATTCAACCACTAAGATGATGCTTTTAAACTCAAGGGACAAATAGGAAACTCATATCGTATTGTCTGTTTGCTAAGTTTTATAATTCGAGTATATTGCTAATGATTTACCTTTCATTGTATTGCATGCCTTTCTAACCTTATTTTAGATCAACTTAAACTAGTAATACAACTTTAAAGGGTAACTGAATAAGGACACATTATTTACATAGGTTGTTTTCAAGTACTTTTTAGAGGCTAAAGGTACTACATCAATGAATCAAATGGGTGTACACTCACTATGTTCTGTGACTGTGGTGTTTCATCCCAGGCGCCTCACCTTTAAGCTGTAGCTTTTTATAACTTATTTTGCTCTTTCGTTAGCATTCCATTTTGTCAAGGGAATACATTTTTTTTTATGACCTCTAAGGTGGGTCACCGTTTTTTTTTTTTTTTTTATCTTTCTTACCTTTTCTCTCTTTCCCTGGCATGTATCCATTCGTCCCCATTCAGCCAACTGTTTTAAGACGTTTATCCCCATACAGGTGTCGATTTCTTCATTGCAAACAATAGCAAGCCAGCATTGTATGGATAAATCAGGCTTCGCCGGAGACATTTTTCTATCGAAATTTTTTACAAATTTAGCTTGCTGTCAAAACAAAAATATATATATGCTGGCTCGCTACCGCTCGCCAGGAAAATATTGACATCTGAATGAGGGTAAACGTCATAAAACTGTAAGCTGAATGGGGCCGACTGGATAAAACCCAAAGAGAGAGGGAGAGAAAGAGAAAAAAGCTAGGAGGGCTCCCTTAATGCCTGGCAGTATGAAGCCGCTCGTGTTTCATTATATTCTGGCTAACACTAGACATTAACATCCAACTTAACCCTATGTGGTGCAAGAAAGCTCTTTTTTAACCCTTCCTGTATAACTTCATGCAATGTTGTAGCAAACCGGCCTTCGAGACCTTTTTTTATCGGGAAATGTACATACTGGATATATATTTAGATTCGTATTTACAGTATATATTTAGATTCGTATTTACAGTATATATTTAGATTCGTATTTACAGTATATATTTAGATTCGTATTTACAGTATATATTTTTTTCATTATTTATGTATTAATTATTATTAGTATATTTTGTTATATATATATATTTTTTTTTAGGGGGCTGGAAAGCTCTTTTATATCTTAGGGGGCAAACTAAATATATATTGTTCGAAAAGCCATCAAACCCATCAATATTACTTGCATAAAGTATCAAAATAACCCCCACACGTCGCATGACATAGAGGTAAGAAAGGAAGGGTTTCTTGTAAACAAAGGCATGTACACTATCTCAATTAACCCTGTCAGTATAATGGTTACCGTAAGACCATTTTATTCAGTTTAGCGAGGTCCTCCAGGAATCCAAGGGGTCAATTATCCCCTTCAATACAAAGGTGTTATCTTGGTGTCTAATGTGTCATTATATCTGGCCAACGCAAAACAATATCACTCATTTTATGAATATGGGTCAGCTGATTAATATTTTTTTGAAATAGGAATTAAAGGGGTATACAATGCTTCCATTAGCCCCTTAAATATATATAATGTTATGATATAAGAGCTAACAGTAAACCATTGTAATCATTTTAGGAAGGAACTTAAAGGGGGCCCACCTCGTTTTGTTTTCTCTATCTCCCTCTTTCTCTGGTTTGTATCCATTCGGCCCCATTCAGCCTACTGTATAAAAACGCTTATCCCCATCGAGGTGTCGATTTGTTACCTGGCGAGCGGTAGCGAGCCAACATATATAAAAACAACATTTCTGATAGCAGGCTAAACTTGTACACATTTTCGATAGAAAAATGTCTCCGGCGCAGCCTAATTTCTCCATACAGTGCTGGCTCGCTTTCGCTCGCCAGGAAAAAAACGACACCTGAATGGGGATAAACGTCTTAGAACAGTTGGCTGAATGGGGCCGAATGGATACAACCCAGAGAAAGAGGGAGACAAAAAAGGAATGAAAAATAGCAGGTGACCCCCCTCAAGGAATCAAATGGTTGTAAATGATGAGAATGAAGCCTTTGACATCAGTAAATGGTTACTAATCTCTACAGGTCCTCATTGACCATGCTAATGTACTCGAAATAATATAGATTTTTAATATAGATTAAAACCAACTTCAATATTGGATAACAACGTCGAGATAATATACAGTATATTATAATATATACACTTTGGTTATTCACTTAAGTTTGAAGTTATAAAGTGTATAAATAGTATAATGACCATGATACGTAAATCATGTATACTCTTAAAGGGAGACGTACCTTTGTTTGTATTAATTAATGTATTCCTTTATTTCTTAGTTGTCTCGCTAGACCTCCATCAAGCTTAGAAAAACACCCCTAGACCCCCCATCAAGATATATTTGTACATTTTTCGGTAGAAAAATGTCCCGGCCGAAGGCCGATTCCTCTTAACATTTCAGGCTCGCTATTGCTCGCCAGAAAATCATCGATACCTAAATGGCACGAAAGGTCTTAAAATTGACAACGAAATGGGGCAAAAGGTGTTAAAATCGCCAAACTAATGGGCCGAACATCTTATAATCTCAAAACACGTGGGAGGAAGGGGACCAGAAAAAAGGGCCATCTCAAACATAAGAGCCATAAGCCATACCAGACTAAAAACACGTCCTAGGGGTGTCATTTATTACACCTCCCCTGTTTTGCTCATATTAGTTTGAAGTTTATATAATGTTGAAAGAAGTTTGGTAAGCCATTTTTGTTAGCCTATGGGACAAACTATAAAACATTGCTCGATGATGGCAAAATAATCAAACTCCTCAATACAAATTAAACACAATATGATAATAGCCCACACGACGTCAAATCAGATAGTGTTAACTGTCAACATTCAATACTGCCATAAAACACGTTGTTTTTAATTTACAAGCTTCCACAGAAAACAATCATTTTGAATACAAAAATCCACAGTATTTATTCATGTGTTCATTTAATATGTTTTAAGCTCTTCTTTTGTGATGAGGATTTGTTGACGATGTGGATAGTATTTGCAGATGTTATAATGATTAGGAACAAATTCTAAGAATAAAACAATAAAAAGCTATCTCAAGTAACCCATTGAATCCTACAGAGTACATGTAAGCTGAATAAAATCGACTCCTGATAGCATGATTATAACTTAAATATGGCCATCGCATTGAGAGAGTAAAACATTCATTATATGCGACAAATATCTGGCCATTCAGCAAAAAGTTGAGAAAAATGTATTAAACAATCTGAATACATAAACTAAACTGAAATACACCTGGACACCCAGTAAACAGTTGAGACCTAACGCTATTAAAATACTATAAACAAAGTTATATAAATAAGCAACGCTGACATACACATGGCTATTCATCAAATGGTAGGGCCAGAAAGCTATTACACAGCTATATAAATAAGCTAAACTGGAACACACAAACTCTTTGATATAGCTTTTCACCTTTCACTCTTTACTTGGTCTTTCCCTTCCCCTTCCTTTTTAACAGGTTTCATGCAGTTCAAACATTAGTTATTTTACCTGGGTATATTATTTTTGCATACTATATAAACATGTTTTACTCGGAAGCTGTTTGAATTATTCCAACGATTTAAAATGAGAGAGAGAGAGAGAGAGAGAGAGAGAGAGAGAGAGAGAGAGAGAGTGAGAGAGAGAGAGAGAGAGAGAGAGAGTGTGTGTGTGTGTGTGTGTGTGAGAGTGAGATTAAACGTAGAAACATTAGCAACACAGATCTTACGATCCCAGTCAGGTGGCAAGACTTAATCCTCGTAGAAATAGCAACCTTAGGAGTAAGGGAAAGTGGTAGGAAACGATAACAAACGTGAGAGAGAGAGAGCGAGAGCGAGAGCGAGAGCGAGAGCGAGGGAGAGGGAGAGGGAGAGGGAGAGGGAGAGGGAGAGGGAGAGGGAGAGGGAGAGAGAGAGAGAGAGAGAGAGAGAGAGAGAGAGAGAGAGAGAATCAGAATCAGAAATGTATTTCCAAATAAACAATGGTTATTCTTTACAAATACAAATTTACAAAATGAGCTTAGGTCCAGCAATTAATAGAGACCTGGATCCTACCTCTGTGTTGACTTTGGGAATATGTAAGTTGTTTTGCTGGCTCGTGTTTACATTACATACATCATTAACCGTTGGCAGTGTGAACAAACAATTTGGCAACTTGTTTCTTACAATATTGAAAATAATAAATGTTAATTCATACATATACTTTTGATTTATCTTAAGCCACTCAAGCTCTTTTAGAAAAGGTGTTACATGGTCATACTTGGGAGCACAACCCAATGCAATTTTTGTAGCAAAATGTTGGAGCTTTTGTACACGATGTAGTTGGGTTGCATTGGCTGCGCACCAGATTTGTATGCCATAGTTCATTACACTTAGTACAAAACTTAATGATTCTATGACAATTATTTTTGTTTTCTGACTAAGGTAGCGCTACATTGTATGCGGTTAATATACATTATTGTACCAAATATATTTGTATTCATCTCTACAATGTGTCTCAAATTGCATGTAGTTTTCAAAGTACTGTGTACTCACATTTGTTTTAAAGATTTACTTGGACTGTGATTGATCATTAACATAGATTATATTATATAATTGGACCCGTAATTGTGTGTCATCAGCATACTTGATGATGAGACAATCAGAGATAAACTGTGATTGATCATTAACATAGATTATAAATATAATTGGACCCATAATTGAACCCTGTGGAACTCCATACGTGATTTCAAGTAATGAAGGAGAGAGAGAGAGAGTAGTACCAGGGTTGGATAGTGTAAGGTGAATGACGTGGGCAAGCAAGGACTGCACAATGCATTGCGGGCGAAAAATGTGGGTGTGGAGAAGGAGGAAGGAAGTAAAGGTGGAAGGAAGAAGGAAAGGTGGAAAAAGGAAGGAAAGGTGGAAGGAAGAAGGAAAGGAGGAAGGAAGAAGGAAAGGAGGAA
The DNA here is from genome assembly GCA_032716605.1 of Paralithodes platypus. Lineage (NCBI taxonomy): Eukaryota > Metazoa > Arthropoda > Malacostraca > Decapoda > Lithodidae > Paralithodes > Paralithodes platypus. The sequence continues at coordinate 33,009,914 of CM064496.1, read as the reverse complement.
GGAGGAAAGACAGGTGGATGGAGGAGGGAACGAAGGATGAAGTAAAGTTGGAAGGAAGAAGGAAAGGTGGAAGGAGGGAGGAAAGTTTAAATTAAGATGGAAGGAGGATAAAAGGAGCAAGGAAAGGTGGAATGGTGAAAGGAGAGAGGTAAGGTGGAAGGAGGAGGGAGGTAAGATGGAAGGAGGAGGGAGGAAAGGTAGAGGTAGAGAGGAAATGCGAAGGTAAGGAAAACAGGTGGAGGGAGGGAAGAAAGGTGGAAAGAGCAAGAACAAGTGGAAGAAGGAAGGGACGGAGGGAGGAAAGGTGGAAGAAGTAAGGAAATGTGGAAGGAAGAAGGAAAGGTGGAAGGAGGAGGGAGGAACGGTAGAAGGACCCAGGCAATATGGAATGAAGAAGGAAAGGTGGCAGGAACGAAGGAAGGAAGAAGGAATGGTGAGGTGAGCAATGAAAGGAGGGAGGAGAGGTGGAAGGAAGGAAGGATGGAAGGAGGGAGGGAAGAAAGGTAGAAGGAGAGAGGAAAGGTGGAAGGACGAAGGAAAGGTGGAAGGAGGAAGGGAAGGAGAAGGAAGAGGGATAGAAGGAAGAAAGGAAAGGAGGGGGCAGTAAGAAGAACGGAGGAAGAACATTAGGAAGGAGATAGGAAGGATGGATGGGCACGGGAAAACAAATGAAGAATAAGGAGGGAAGACATAAGAGTGAAGACTGGAGGGAGAGAAAATAAATAAGAACAAGGAAACAATGAATAAAGGAGAAGGGAAGTATGAGGAATAGTAAATGAAGCATGATAAATGAAAGATTATAGAGGAAGAAGACCAGAGGAGATAGGAATTGAGAGAGAAACATGAGGCGAGCAGAATAAGGAAGGACAAAAATAGAGTAACATGGAGTGAGAAGAAAGAAGGATACACAAAATAGGAGCAAAACATAAGAAGGGGAAAAAGAAGGAATATAATGAATGAGTAAACAAGCAGGTAGAATTAACAGAAGAGAGGAAAAGGGTAGCAGTGTCAATAAGCAGAGAAAAAGTGTGAAGATATAACGAGAGATGATTGGCACGGAGAAAAGGAAGAAGAAGAGTGATGGAAAGTGGATAGAAATACAGAAAACAAAACAATTACGAGGTTGAAAGGAGGAGAGAGAAATGGAAGAAGGAAAATTATAGGGTGAAGAAAGTGGGGATATAATGGATGAAATATAAAAATCAATCAATAGGAATAATAGTACTGTATATTGTTCTTTATTAGTGAGGCGAACAATGTCAAAACAAGTGCAGTGAAACAGAGTGTCCAAATAAATCCCCCTCGGTTTGAATAGGGCTATAAAAATACCTGCAGAGCTATTTTAACCCTGGAGTATAAACAACTTCTACAGGCAAAAATAACGGGGAAGGGAGGGAAAACACACCTAACTAAGAGAAAAAGGAAGACAAAATTATTATATAAATAGAGGCTAATTTTAAGAACAAAAACAGACAATAAATAATGAAAAACGGCAGAGGCAAAGCAAATAAATATAAATTAGTAAATTAATGAGACAGTTATTTAAATAATAAAGCAAAATAACGAAACAGAATTACAAGAGTTGAATGAACTAAAGTTAAACACAAAACAAAAAGCGCGTGTGTTATTTATACCTGTAAATATACATATCTTTATCCTGGGAATAGTTAAATAAATACAATTACAATTAATAATGTTACAAAAAGACTAAGAGAGGCAGTTGAAGCTAAGACAGGGATAAATACAATTACAATAAAATACAAACAGTAAAGTATAACAAAAAAAGGAAGACATCAAAATATGGGAATGGAGAGTTCAGGTTTAACTATATCCCTGTATACGTATATATGAGGAATGAAGGCATAAATAAAGTTCAGGTTTAACTATATCCCTGTATACGTATATATGAGGAATGAAGGCATAAATAAAGTTCAGGTTTAACTATATCCCTGTATACGTATATATGAGGAATGAAGGCATAAATAAAGGTCAGGTTTAACTATATCCCTGTATACGTATATATGAGGAATGAAGGCATAAATAAAAAACACACAAAGAAACCAATGGTTAAAACGATTACAAATGAAAATAAAGTTAGTAAGGCAAAATGAGAAAAGGGAAAAGTAAACTTAACTAAACAAACACATTGAAAAGTAAATATATATGTATAGCTACGTACATTCCCCCCCCACCCCGCCACACACATGCACACACCCACACACACACACACACATACACACCACCACCACTACCCTGAATAAGCTCTTCGAAAATAGATAGAGCCATGCCGAGGAAAATTCAATTCATATAGAAAGGAATGCAAAATTGTAGGAATTATATATATATATATATATATATATATATATATATATATATATATATACTGTATATATATATATATATATATATATATATATAGTATATATATATATATATTATATTATACCGGTATATATATATAATATATATATATATATATATATATATATACAGGGTGTTTCATAAATACCTTTCATAAATTTCAGAATGAATAGACCTAGCAATAATAAATATACTTTACTATGTGACGGTTTGGAAATTTCTCATATTTACCGGGATATTACACACTTTAGTTTAAATAGGAAAGTCTAGGGGATGAAAACGATCAGTAGATTACCATCACCTCAATTACTTTATTTTGTCATAAATGTTTGAACATCAATGTATTTTACAGTATTTACAATAGTTGCTCGAAGTTTCTCCCACCCTCGTTGATACAGGCTTGGGCTCGGCGCATAAGAGACTGTCGCACTCTTTCAAATATCCCTGGTGTGTTTCTTACTTCTCTGCATGCCTCTTGAACTCGTTGCCACAGTTGCTGACAGGTATTGATTTGTGTAGAATACACCCTGCTCTTCAAGTGTCCCCATAGATAAAAGTCAAGTGGAGTTAGGTCCCTGTGATCTAGGTGGCCAGGCGATGGGACCACCACGGCCTATCCACTTATCAGGGTACATAACATTAAGGAAATCCCTCGTACCTCGTGCAAAGTGAGCTGGAGCCCCATCCTGCATGAACCACATTTGTCTACGTGTTCTGAGAGGCACATCTTCAAGTAGTATGGGTAAGTCATCCTGAAGAAATCTGGTGTACACATTGCCTGTAAGTCGTTGTGGTAACATAAAAGGTCCGATTAGATAGTCACCAAGAATACCGGCCCAAACATTAATCGAAAAGCATTCCTGATGTTCCCTCGTTGTCAATGCATGTGGATTTTCTGCTCCCCATGTATGTGTATTATGTAGGTTCAACATGCCATTTCTTGTGAAATTTTCCTCATCACTAAACAAAACCTCTGCAATAAAACCGTTGTTCTCCCTCTCTTGAGTAAGGAGCCACCGACAGAAATCCACTTGATGGTGATAATCACGTTCAGTCAGAGCATGGATGGGCTGGTGATGATATGGGTACAGGCCATTTCTGTTTACAATCCTCCATACTGATGCATGAGCCACACCAAATCGTGCACCAAGTCGACGTGTGCTCGTAGATGGATCATCTGCGATGGCATCAAGGATATCCGCTTCTGCATCGAGTAGTTGCTCATCATGAGGCCTTCCTCTGTCTACTGCACGTGGATTCAGTGAGCCATATTCCCGTAGTCGTCTTTCTACGCTGAGGAAAGTAGGTCGAGATGGTTGCCTCCGGTTGGGATATTGTTCACCGTACATCCTTACTGCTTCAGCTGCATTTCCTCCAGCTGCACCTAAAGTAAGTAACATGTCTGTGTACTCAGCAGAGGTGTATGGCTCCATGTCTGGTACTTACTTAAGACTGCCAGTACATCCTTCTTTCTCTCACCTTCTCACATTTCCTTCAATTTTTGAAGCTTCATTCATACAGTATTCGAACCCATGAAGCAAATTGATCGAGCACCAATTGTAAATACTGTAAAATACAATGATGTTCAAACATTTATGACAAAATAAAGTAATTGAGGTGATGGTAATCTACTGATTGTGTTCATCCCCTAGACTTTCCTATTTAAACTAAAATGTGTAATATCCCGGTAAATATGAGAAATTTCCAAAACCGTCACATAGTAAAGAATATGTATTATTGCTAGGTCTATTCATTCTGAAATTTATGAAAGGTATTTATGAAACACCCTGTATATATATATATATATAATGACATGTTTAAATCAAATAGCAGTAAAGGAGTATAAAAGGGAATGAGTAGGAAAGACTTACTAGACAATGGTATTACATAGGTCATTAAAACATCATGATGAGCATCATACAAATAAGTCCGAGAATTAAGTCAAGAATAAAGAGGAAATAAAGGATACCAGTAAGGGGAAGAGAATGCAAAACAAATGTAAATAAAGAACACTAAAGTAAATATATAAATAAACTGGAAGAGCACATACACTGATAACAGGGTATAGATAATACAAAGGTCTTACAAAATAAGCAAATACAAACAATGAGGATAGCAGTACATACAGAAAGGAATGAAGATAGACAATGAGGATAGCAGTACATACAGAAAGGAATGAAGATAGACAATGAGGATAGCAGTACATACAGAAAGGAATGAAGATAGACACAAGGGAAACAAATAATGGACATAGCAAATACAAACAATGAGGATAGCAGTACATACAGAAAGGAATGAAGATAGACACAAGGGAAACAAATAATGGACATAGCAAATATAACTAAATTAAGCGAGATAAATTAACTAATTAGACACGACGACATTAATGAAATTAAAATTAAATAATTAGCTGCGGATATACTGTATATATAAGAATATATATAGAGAAAGAGAGAGCGAGAGAGAGAGAGAGTTAGAGAGAGAGAGAGAGAGAGAGAGAGAGAGAGAGAGAGAGAGAGAGAGAGAGAGAGAGAGAGAGAGAGAGAGAGAGAGAGAATAAAGGAGGGAATACCAGATAAATTAAGGCAAAGCAAATGAAAAGATTACACAATGCTTAAATAAAAACATATGAAACTAAAAACACCACATATAATGATAGGTAGGCACACACAGCCTAATCTCTTTGAAAATATTAAATTAAACTAAATGCAGCAGAACGCATTTTTCCAGCGAGTAAAGTGGATTTTTATGTCCGGCCGAGCTAAGTAATTTGGAATACTGAACGAAATATGAGAAATGACCCCCGGTTTATTTTCTCTAATAATAAAATGGGGATTAGCAAAATTATTTGTGGCATTTTGTAATATGTGAAGTTTGGAATATATTTGTTTGCTTCTTATGACAACGTTCAGTTGGAGGAAATGTCCTGGTGTTTTGTTCTTATTATTCTTTTTGTTTACGTTAAGCATCCCTACTATTTATGTTCTCTCATAAACAAATGGGGTTTAGTGAAATTGTTTGGACAACTGATGAATATGATAGTTTCAGTAAATTATAGTAATATATATTTCAAGACATATTACGCTGCACTCGGGTGATGGGCAAGATAAATAGATTACTATAATTATAATTTTACCTACCGCAAGAAAAATATAAATAGCCTACATTAATAATAACAAGAACCTTAATCATTATTATAATATTAAAAATAATAATAATAATAATAATAATAATAATAATAATAATAATAATAATAAAAATAATAATAATACAAATAATAATAATAATTAAAGTTGCAAGCAACGTTGTCCGGGGTTCGAGCGGTTTTGCAAGCAGGGCAAGCAGTGTTGGATACAAAAGCTGTGTCACAGATATCAAAAGATCATTTAACTTATCGGGCATGGAGAAACTACAGAAGGATCAGATTGTGCAAACAAACATGAGCGAGAGAGGGAGAGATTGGCTGTATAAGGGATCTGCCTCTATTTGTTTAGTAACAGAGTTGTAGATATGTGGAATAGGCTACCGAGTGCTATAATGGGATCAAGAACAATAGAGCTTCAACTTGAAATTAGATAGAACGAGATGGGTTGGGAGTGAAAGGGATCTGCCATGTGTAGGTCAATTGGCTCTCTGCAGACTCGCGTTTCCTTATTTTGTTTATGTTCTCATTTGTGAGGGAGAGAGAAAGAGTATGGCAAGAGAGCAAAGGATGTCGTAAACGTAAGGAAGATAGCAATAAATATGAGAGAGAGAGAGAGAGAGAGAGCGCGGGATGGATTGGGTGTGAAAGGGATCGGACATGTGTGGGCCAATCGGCTCTCTGCAAACTCCGGTTTTCTTATGTTCTCATTTGTGAGAGAGAATGAGACTAGGATGTCATAAATGTAAGGAAGACAGAGATAAATGAGAGAGAGTTTTTATGAGATGGGTTGGGTGTGAAAAGGATCTGTCCTGTGTGGGCCAATTGGCTCTCTACAGACTCCCATTTTCTTATGTTCCTATTTGTTACAATTGTGTTTTGGTTGCAGGTATATGATAACATGGGTGTATAGTAAGTAGTGTAAATATCAGGAAACGTTTATGAGATGGGTTGGGTTTGAAAGGGATCTGCCTTATGTGGGCCACTTGGCTCTGCAGACTCCCATTTTCATCTTGGTTGCATGTGTAAGGGATCTGCCTCATTTGTACCGGTGTGCAAACAAACAAGAGCGAGAGGGAAAGAGATTGGCTATGTAAGGGATCTGCCTCTATTCGCTTGGTATAAGAGTTGTAGATATGTGGAATAGGCTACCGAGTGCTATAGTAGGATCAATAACAATAGAGCTTCAACATAAATTTGATAGAACGAGATGAGTTGGGTGTGAAAGGGATCTGCCGTGTGTGGGCCAATCGGCTCTCTGCAGACTCCCATTTTCATCTTGGTAGCATATGTAAGGGATCTGCCTCATTTGTACAAGTGTGCAAATAAGAGAGAGAGAGAGAGAGAGATTGGCTGTGTAAGGGATCTGCCTCTCGTAACTGAGTCGTAGATATGTGAAATAAGCTACCTAGTGCTATAGTGGGATCAAGAACAATAGAGAATTTCAAGATAAACTCAGATAGTCATATGGACGAAATAGGTTGGATGTGAAAGGGATCTGCCTTTTGTGGGCCACTTGTCTCTCTGCAGATTCTCATGTTCATTTTAGTTGCATGTGTAAGGGATCTGCCTCATTTGTACCGGTGTGCAAGCAAACGAGCGACAGAGAGAGACTGGGTGTGTAAGGGATCTACCTCTATTTGTTTGGTAACAGAGTTGTAGATATGTGGAATAATAATAATCTTCTGGTTACTTATATAGCGCCCGTATCTCCTCCTTCGAGGATTCACAAGCGCTTGGCTTTCTTTAGTCTACCAGAGACCATTACCCATCCCCCTTGCTCATGGGGAGATGGTAACCGCCGGCTATATTCCAGAAAAACTTTTCAATCTGAGCGGGGATTGAACGCGAAACCTTCAAGATGGGAATCAGGCACGCTATCAACTGAGCCAGCCGGACGGCTAGGCTACCGAGTCCTATAGTGGGATCAAGAACAATAGAATTCAACATAAAATTAGATAGGACGAGATGGGTTGGGTGTGAAAGGCTGCCACGGGCGTGTCTGGCCACCATTTTGGATATCATATCAAAAGTTGCCCAATACAAAAATGCACCTTGTGTCAAAGTTTGGTCCCGATCCGACAAGCAGTTCCGGAGTTATTGCGTAAAAAACTGACTAAATATATTTTTATGGAAGCGTGCAATACTTCTTGAACCCCTGATAACGTTGCTTGCTGTTTGAGGGATGAGGAAAGGTAAGTCACACCACACCAAAAAATTGTAAAAACTTTGAAGGTCTACAACTTTGTTATTAAACAAAGCATTTGGCAAAGGGAGGAATTGTTAAAAACCTTAGCCAATACTCTGTTATTCACCATAAATAAATTTGAATTATCATTATTATTTGGTAGGGTAGGTATGTATAGGTAGGTTGGCTAAATAATTGGTGGAATTCGTAGGGACTCTAACTGTTTTGAGACAGTTAAATACAAACAAAATAATAGATCTGAATAATAAATCGACTATGCTATTAAGCAAAACTGGGGGATGCGTGGAAACCTATAGACTGTAGACGGTAAACTTTGTGTGGGTAGCGAATACGGTTTTAAAGTCATTTAAGAATAAACAGTTTTCAATGCTGCGGCCAAACTATTCCACCCATTTATATTATTTTGGTATCAAAACGTTCGGAATCGCGAGCCTCACCAAACTACGCAAACATGGCTTTGATCATCGGCGTAGTTTTCAAGATGTGGAATTTTAAGTGGAATTAGAGGTTTTTTCAAGATTGCCGGAAAAAAACCCACGTGCAAAAGCAAAACCTTCTCTATAACATTTGCGGAGCATTAGTAGTGGAGTCCATATGCCAAAGCCCAATCATTTCCTATGAGTGGGAGAGACGGTATTTAGGAGTCAAATTTGTCGGGAAATCGGCTGCCACGCACCTGTTTGGCCGCCATGCCGGATGTTTAGCATATCAAAAGTTGCCCAATACAAAAACGCACCTCTTGTGAAAGTTTGATCCCGATCCAAAAAGCGGTTCTGGAGTTATTGCGTAAAAACCGGCGTGTAAGAATAATTTGGATGAATAAGTGGGTTTAATGATTAAAATAGGGGTTCCCCATAGGGATCGAACCCCTAATAATACTACTAATAATAATAACAATAATAATAACAACCACAATAATAATAATAAGTTATTGCGTCGAAACCGGCGCGTAAAAAGAATTTGGATGAAATCCCAGGTTTAATGATTACAATAGGGGTTCCCCGTAGGGGACGAACCCCTAATAAAATGTATCATCATCATCATCATCATAACTGACATTTACTATGATATATTATATTGCAAGGTAAGGTGGCCTGAAGTGTCTATGATCTGGCGTTGAGCCCTAAATGCAGTAAGTAATACATTATGAATTTACATAGTATGCCACCTACCATGCCAAAACATTTTAAGCCTTTCAATATTTGAGGAAGTTATTTTTCCTTTTGTTCTGGCTATCAGAAGATGAATATATTTTGTTTAGGTAGGGGTTTTGGAAGTCAGAAGCTTTAGTTAGATATATCTACTTACTGTATTTTTTTGTTCTCTATTCCATCTTACTCCCTCTCGGGCAGAGGCTGAGAGCCTGTACATTCAACCGTTGAACACGGTGAAGCCTGTGAGAGCTTATTCCAGTCTTTGGAATGAAACATGTGAAGCACTTAGAGCTGCAACCTTTGCTATCTTGCCTTCGCAAGATGCACGGGGCCCGGTTGCCCAGTCACGGCTCGGATCAGCCTTATCTCTGGAGCTGCTTAACCTTTGTGCCTTACTGTCTCACCCCAAAGACTCGGACCCTCTCTCACAGGACGCCACCTATTGAGCAATGAACTCACTAGGCATTGCCCCCCTGTAGCATATTTTGAATATGGGAATATTCATACAGTGCAATTTTATCAGGGAACAATGAGGGTATATTGTTTGGCGCTTCGGTGGGCTTTGTGGTAACGCACTGATACTAGATACAACACAAATTCCATCCCAATAATATCTTCCCATTGATACATCGGGATTCTAGCCCGGGAACAATTGGATTATCAGACCAGTGACACGACCAGTCCACCACACCTCCCCTTGGTCAGCTGAATGTAATCGTCTAATAATAGCCTGAATAAAATTGAAAAAAGGCATCTCAATACTAAAAGCCACTAAGATTATATAACCAATCATGTTTTGCATCAACTTTCTTATGTAAACGGCCATATCTTAGATTAAATATAACTCGTTTAATGGTATATAAATACAATATACAGTTATATTGCATGACAAATAGGCCTCAGAGATAATATTTGAGCAGTGCCAATATATAATAAGTATGGTATTTACTGACCTTCATTCAGCACAGGTATATTAGATAGTGGGGAGCACAATAACCAATAATTGCCAACATTATATTTTTTTTCTATCTATAACCAACGTATTTGTTAACATTAAATTATTCTGAAATTGAGGACGCAATTTTACACTATGTTCTGGTTATCAGACGATGTCTCAAGCAAGTTAGAAAGGTACATAGGGAATCAAAGGGGTAACAACTCAATTACTGTCAAAACGCGCCATTCTCTTTATGGGGTTAGCCATCTCACTCAATTATGAGAGGTCAAAACACTACATTTGCTCATTCTAGCTAACATTATGTTACTATTGCAAACAATCACATTGCCTAACTGTAAACAAAACACCTACTCACTTTAACACGTTTCACGATTAGGACGCTATTCTTAATTTCATTCTGGATACTAATTTACGAGTTTATACACCTTAAGAAATACCTCAGGCACGCAATGATGTATATTTTCTTGCAATGAAAACATTAACTCCCTCAAAACCTTGCTACACATTATGTAACTCTCTGGAAACAAACACTTTTACTGAAGGACTACATCATGGAATACTGAAAGGGTTAACCAACGCATATTATATCAATAAATGAACACTACTACTTTGTAATCAACGCATTCACTAAGTGTTATTAAAACATTGTTTCTTAAAAACCCACCGATGCCAATAAAGTAACTTTACAAACTCAACTTCATTGAGATACACACATTTATAGGTTGTTCACTTAAACCAAACATCTAAGGTCTAATAGCTGTCAAAGGAAAGCTAATGATTGGTCATACAACCTCGTGGAAATGGCTAATGCAACAACTCTTCATAATTTCACTTAATAATCAGTATATACAGATTTGTTAATTGTATAACAAAACTATTACACTCAGAATCCCTTTCTGAGGGAATTTTGGTAACATTATCTGTATAAATACCTTTGCGACTTAGGCCTATTCTTAGTTTAATAGTCTATACCATAATATTATGTTGAATATATAATGGAACGTTTATTGTGAAAAGAGGATCACAGGTGTTCACAGTAATTGGTATTATTCTATGATCCGGCGATCCGCTTTGGTTCAATCATATGCTTCGTAAGAAGTTGAACAATTTACCATAATCGTACTGTGAACAAATAAAAGTATATACTTGTATATACAGGTATATACTATATATATATATATATATATATATATATATATATATATATATATATATATATGTATGTATGTGTGTGTGTGTGTGTGCGCGTGTGAGTGTGTGTGTGTGTGTGTGTGTGCATAAAACATAACACTATTGACAAAGATACGAGCTAATTAACTGACTTTACCCTGTAGTAGTGTCTTGTTTGTTTTTGTAATTAACAGTGCCATCAGCCATTTAGGTCGAAGTAGGATTCTCTTGCTCAAATGACCAAGTACACACTCAACAATGGAATACAGTGAAACATTATTATGCTTTTTCCACCAACCAACTTCACATCTAAACTCAATTAATGAAATCAACAAATACATGTGGAACTCCAAGGACTCGAACCTAGGATAATCACATCGAATTTCCGCGCACTTATGCATTACGCTACCAAGACAGTAATTCTATCACCAGCTGACCAAAATACTTCGTCAACTGTCCAGATATTGCTGTCCTCGCCCGTACTTTTCTCATATGATAGTTTACGGTGGACAGTATAACAACAACACATCTATAATTAGTTGATCCTTGAAGGGAGCCCACCTCGCTTTTTTTTCTCTTATCTCCCTCTCTCTTTGGCTTGTATCCATTCGGCCCCATTCACCCTACTGCTTTAAGACGTTTACCCCCATCCAGGTGTCAATATTTTCCTGGCGAGCGGTAGCGAGCCAGAATATATATATCTTTGTTTTGACAGCAAGCTAAATTTGTAAATTTTTCGACAGAATTTTTTTTCCGGCGAAGCCGGATTTCTCTATTTAATGCTGGCTCGCTATCGCTCGCCAGGAAGAAATAGACACCTGGATGGGGATAAACATCTTAACAGTTGGCTGAATGGGGCCGAATGGATACAAGCCAGAGAAAGAGAGAAAAAGAGAGAAATAAAAAAAAAAAGTGACCCCCCTTAAACAAACAAACAATGCGGTAGGCAATTTCCCGCACTGAATCATTTAAGATCGATGAACACTGACTGGCACGAACTCCCACGATACATACAAATCCTGTGTGTTGCGGAATTTACTAGAGATCGCAGTGAAAATGGCTGGCATCGTTAGAGTCCTATCTGTACCGTATCTCTTCCACACGACGACTTGATAAGACCCTAGCGATGCCGATACGGTGGAGAAACAAATGCTACAAAGAAGATAGGAAAAGTCGTGCAAAGGGTGCACGACTAGTCCACGGAAAAGATATGACCCAAAAGACTGCGATACAACTCAGTAGAGTAGAATCGTATCGACGCCGTGAGACGTGCAACCGGATTGAGGCTAGTCACGTGGTTGCCAACTCGGCCATTGCCATTTTTCCGCACGGAAGAGATACGGTCCGCACGGCAAGCTTACGCACCAGACGACGTTGATACGGGCCATACGGCTTTGATACGGACCGTACGTCTTTGATACGGACCACACGATTGTTATAGCGAGTTCGTGATGGAGACCAGACTCGACGATTTATTACAGTTGCCGGGGGATTCCCACAAACTTTTGAACAGCTCAAAATCTCGTATCGACCCCCGATACGTCGCTTGGACCGTGAGTCACCCATGGCTAATTTCCGATATCCACGATTATGTTGCCGATTCGCCGTATCAGGCTGAAATTTTGAGTCGGGAACTCGCCTGGAGGGGCTTTCGTGTCAGTGTGCAACGACCTTTAATGGGGTAGTACTCTCTTTTTCTGGACCCCCTTCTCCCTCATGTTTAGCATATTTGTTTTGAGATTTTAAGACGTTTGTTCCATTAGTTTGGGGATTTTGAGACCTTTCACCCCGTTTCTTTGCTAATATTAATATATTTCGTGCCATTTAGGTGTCGATTTATTCCTGGTGAGGAATAGTGAGCCTGTAATATTACAAGGATCGGCCGGGATATTTTTCTACCGAAAAATTTACAAATTTATATTGAAAGGGGATCTAGGGGGGTGTTTTTAAAGTTTGATGGAGGTCTAGCGAGGAAACTCAAAAATAAAATAATATATACATTTATAGACAAAAAATCAAGCACTACCACCTTAAATGAGACCCCAAGCCAAAGACTCATACACCATAAGCTATTATGTATGTAACCAATAACCTGAACTCATCATAAAGACAGACTTTTAAACGATTAGGTATTATTATGGCACTGTCGTCTATTGATAGCACTCTGGCTAACACCAAACGATTTTGTTCAGCATACGACTTGCCCCAAGATATCAAAGGGGTACCAAGCATCTTCACAAACTCTCTGAATTCCTCGGCTACTTTCAAAGCCATTTAAGGGGTATTTATTTGTTCATTTGTATATTTTTCATTTTTTGGTTTTTGGTTTTGTTTCCTCCTTAGACCTCCATCAAGCTTAAATAACACCACCAAGACCCTCCCCCAAGATATATTTGTACATTGTTCGATAAAATATGTTTTGGCCAAAGACCGACTTCTCGCTATCGCTCGCTAGGAAAAAATCAACACATTAATTACACGAACAGTCAAAATATTGACAAACAAATTGGGCGAAAGGTCCTAACCCTCTCCGACATATGACGCGATTTTGAGCCTATTGGGCATACTTTAAAGTCTTGTTACCATCAGGGGTATTTAGAAACCTTTAGTTTAGTTACTTCAACCTCTGCAGTTGTCTTTGAGTTAGCTCTGGGCAGAAACCTAATTTTGGAGAGGTAATTATAAGAGTGAGAGAACTCTATTTCTTATTGCTAATCTGGCAACCTCTGCATCATAAATGCGTGAAAGGGTTAAAATGGCCAAACTAGTGAGCTGAACGTCATCTGAGAACTAATAAGACTAAACATATTATATCGACCGAAACTCAATATTGCTGAAAGGCTCAACAACGAACAAGGGGGCAGTGAATTTTTCGGCACTAAATAATTTAAATCCGATTCCAACTCAAACCCGAGGCCACAATCCATGTAGCCAATAAGCGTTAACTCACCACAACAGGGGGTAAGGTTTATGAAGATTAAGTTTCCAGCATGGGGAGCTCCGACCAACGCACGGACAGCTGTAGGGGCCTATTTTTTTTTTTTTTTTTTATCAACCCCCTTCTCTATCCTCTTTAGCCCCATTAGTTTTCAAAACTTAAGACTTTCGCCCATTTCTTTGTCATTTCTTCGTACCATTTAGGTGTCGTTTTTTTTTCTGGCGAGCGATAGCGAGCCTGTATTTTGAGAGGAACCGGCCTTCGCCCAGGACAAATGTTCTACCGACAAATTTACAAAATTATCTAGGTGAAGGTCTTTGGGATTTTTGTTTATATGTGTTGTTGTATAAGTTTGATAGAGGTCTAGGGACAAACTAAAACTAATGTATAAACTAGTAATAATCCAAATAAATAAATAAATATATGGTATAACTTCTCCTTAACTCCCTCAGACATATATGATGCGATCGCGTCATATGGACTAGTGAACCAAAAACTCATATGACGCGATCGCGTCATATGGATTTATCACCATGCCTCTATAATAAGTTATATGACGCACTAGCGACATATGGAGCTCAGTAAGTCCGATAAGTTACCTTACGATAAAACCGTTGGTGGCAACCTCAGCCACCTCCGATAATTCTAACGGCCGCAGTGTTGTTGTGAGTGCAGTGCGAGGCAGTGGCAATGATCCCGGGGCTCCCGCCTCCTCGGACTTATTGGAACATAATATGTCTGAAGGAGTTAATGTGCCGTCACACAAGGGCCTATATCCGATCATTGGTTCGGAGTCGGTTTCAAAATTTACTGAGGACAATTATGTTATCATACCAATGCTACCTCCATCTTCACGTTTATTTAATGATTGTACAGTCGTGGACATTAATTATGAAACATAGTGAAGCCTCAAACTTACTAAGTGACTATCCGAAATTCAAGTATATGGTGAAGATTTAATAAGAAGATTCAATTCCGCTCGAGACAAACTCGAAAATGCCTGTATCGCCATTAATGTTCACGACTGTACCCATGGGCGTCCGCAGTGTGTGTGTGTGGGGGGGGGGGGGGGGGCGCAACTGCTCCCCCCCCCCCCTGGATATTCAATGTGCTTGGAATTTCACATTTTATCTAATCTCTTTATTATCCGCCATAGGGCAAACAATATTTCTTGGCTGCAATTCACAATATATTTCAATTATATCTTTGCTTAAAAACCTTATTTGGGATATCGTGTATTGCCAAAAAATGAAGGAGTCAGGGTTAGGCGTATCTTTGGACCAAAGATGCGCTTAACACTGACTCCTGTCACTTCGTCGTGACAGTCGCCGACTTCAGTTTCTTTTCAAGTATTTCAAGTACAGTATTACCTGTACTTAGTATTACTTAGTATTACAAGTAAACTTAATAGTCCACTGTCCTATTACCTACTTAGTAATTTCGTTCTTGTTATTATGAATATATGCCCATATCAATAAAAACAAATATATTTTGTTGTTCATCGAGGCAAGGAATAATATATACAATGCTTAAAATATATACTTGCAGATATCCTAATACAGTGCATGATTTATTATCCAAAACTAATTTACACATGCACATGTACAGACATATGTAATCCTAAGTCCACAATCTAAATATTTTAGAACTTCCCCGGATTTTAGTATTCTTGCATTAGATTCGATTAAATGAATGGGGAAACGCATTTTTATGATGGGTAGCCTACATGACCACCACCGGAAATGTTATAGGCATACATGGGAAAAATTGTATAGCCAGGGATCTAGAAAATATTGGCTTTGCCCCCCCCCCCCCCTGAAAAAAAATCCTGCGGACGCCCTTGACTGTACCTGAGAATCCAGAAAAGAAACCTTGAAGCACGAATAAATGACCAAAATAGTAACAACATCAACTACTATGTTTATGCACACATAATTATTCTATCATTCTATTGGATAAAACTCTTGGTGTAACGCCGGCTGTAAGGGGGGATGGGCGTATGTATTTGGTTATTAATGATATTATTATTATTGTTTGTTTAGTTAGTTTCCTCCCTACACCTCCATTAAGCTTAATACAACAAAAAATCATCCCCCAAATCCCCCTTCTAGATACGTTTGTACATTTATCGGTAGAAAAATGTCCCGGCCGAAGGCTGGTCCCTTGAAAGATACACCTTGAAAGACACTTAAATGTCACGAAAGGTATTGATATTGATAAGAAAATGGAACGAAAGGTCTTAAAATCGACATACTAATGGGGCGATCATCTTAAAAGCTGACAAATAATGGGGCTTCGCGTGAGTGAGAAATGGGGCCACAAAAATCGACCATCCCCCCCTTAAAGATCACTAAAGCCACACAAGCAAAGTGCTCGTGTGGCTTAAGTGATCCTTAAGGGGAGGTGTTTAGTTTGTTCCCTAGATTTCCATTAAGCTTAGAATTATACCCCCTAGACCCCCTTTAAAGATAAATTTGTAAATTTTTCGGTAGAAAAATGTCCTGGCCGAAGGCCACTTCCTCTTAAATTACAGGCTCGCTATCGCTCGCCAGGAAAATATCGACACCTAAATGGCACGAAAGGTCTTAAAATGGGATGAAAGTTCTTAAAATCGCCAAACTAACGGGGCGAACGTTTTATAATATCAAAAGCAATGGAGCTAAACATGAGGGAGAAAGGAGTCAAGAAAAAAATCCCTCAACTGGAGACCTCCCCTTAACCCCTTCACCACCTTGACGTAATGTTCATCATATTCTGGTTACCATTAGACGATTTTCTGTAGTTTATGCTTCTTAATAGCATAGGTCCTTCTTAAACTGCATAAAATCACCCAATTTTACCCAGAAACAGAGGTAAGAAAGGCGTCATGGTTCTGAAGGGATTAAGGGGGAATGGTTGCTTTGTCTGGCTCCACTTCTCCCTCATTCGGCATTATTCTGATACGGTGATTACAAGAGAATTAAGGGAGCCCATCTTGCTGTTTTTCTCTTTCTCTCCCTCTCTCTTTGGCTTATATCCATTCGGCCCCATTCACCCTACTGTTTTACCACGTTTACCACCATCCATATGTCAATATTTTCCTGGCGAGCGGTAGCGAGCCAGCATATATATATTTTTGTTTTGACAGTAAGCTAATTTTGTACATTTTTCGATAGAAAAATGTCTCCGGCGAAGCCGGATTTCTCCATACAATGCTGGCTCGCTATCGCTCGCCAGGAAGAAATCGACAGCTGGATAGGGATAAACGTCTTAAAACAGTTGCCTGAATGGGGCAGAATGGATACAAGCCAAGGAAAGAGAGAAAAGGAGAGAAAGATAACAAAAAAGAGCCGGTGACCCCCTTTAAGCCAGCTAAAGTAAGGTATAAGCAGTCTGTTTTCCGATACCAATGTCAAAGGTCCTATACATATGACCGGAATAATTTGGGAATAGAAAATTTACAATCAAAGCTCTCGTGTGGCAGCCCTTAAAATTGTCTGGTGCGAGGTGGATCTTATTGGACCATTCCTGTTTTAGTTTGGATGTTTTATGACGTTCCACTGTATTCGTTTGGTGATTATAAGACACTTCACCCCATCCAGGTATTTATTATCTCAGGGCGAACGACATTTTTCTACCAGGAAAACAAAAACATAGCTCCCAAGATGTCTGGATTTTTTTTTTTTTCAGTTAAGAGGACAACCTAAAAATGCATTTCTCGTTATTTGATACAGATTTTACAGCCATGGAATCTCTGAGGAACTGTATTTCTTATAAACTTAGTATCATTGTCTACTGAGAGCCAGTATAAATTGGATGATTATTAATTTGGAAGCCTAGAGAGTAATTTACATTTTTTATCCTACGAATCGTTTCTAAGCTGAATAAAATCGTCTTGTGTAATCCAGGAAGAAAATCATGCCTTAAAGGTTAAATGTGAAGCCGAGGGAGTGAAACGTGGAGCACCCTGGCTTAAGGTGTGTTAAAGAGGAGCGAGTGAGAGGGACTGGTGGTGGGTGACTATATTGTACAGCTGTGAGAGGGACTGGTGGTGGTGGTGGTGGTGGGTGACTATGTTGTATAGCTGTGAGAGGGACTGGTGGTGGTGGTGGTGGTGGTGGGTGACTATATTGTACAGCTGTGAGAGGGACTGGTGGTGGTGGTGGGTAACTATATTGTACAGCTGTGAGAGGGACTGGTGCTGGTGGTGGTGGTGGTGGTGGTGCTGGTGGGTGACGATATTGTACAGCTGTGAGAGGGACTGGTGGTGGTGGTGGTGGGTGACTATATTGTACAGCTGTGTGAGGGACTGGTGGTGGTGACGATATTGTACAACTGTGAGAGGGACTGGTGGTGGTGGTGGTGGTTGACTATAGTGTACAACAGTCAGTCATAATAGCTACCCACCCTTGTACCTACTCACCTGGCCTTCATTACATAAGGTCCTTGCACACTGACATGACAGCCCCTTCAAGACCAGCACGAACACCCACGACACATACAAATCCTGTGTCTTGCCGAATTTACTAGAGATCGCGGCGAAAATGGCTGGCATCGTTAGAGTCGTATCTCTACCGTATCTCATCCGCACAACTTGATAAGACTCTAGCGATGCCGATACGGTGTAGAAACGAATGCTACGAAGAAGATAGGAAAAGTCGTGTGAAGGGTACACGACTAGTCCACGGAAAAGTTACGACCCAAAAGACTGTGAAACAACTCAGAAGAATCGTATCGACACCGTGAGACGTGCAACCGGATTGAGGATAGACGCGCGGGTGCCAACTCGACCGTTGCCAATTTTCCGCACGGAAGAGATACGGTCCGCACGGCAGACTTACGCACCAGACGACGTTGATACGGGCCATACGGCTTTGATACGGACCATACGTCTTTGATACGGACCACACGATTGTGATACGGCGAGTTTGTGATGGAGACCAGACTTTTTTACTTTTTTACAGTTGCCGGGGGATTCCCACGAAATTTTGAACAGCTCAAAATCACGTATCGACTGATACGTCGCTTGGACCGTGAAAGTCACCCACGGCTAATTTCCGATAGATATCCACGATTATGTTGCCGATTCGCCGTATCAGGCTGAAATTTCGAGTCAGTAACTCGCCTGGAGGGGCTTTCGTGTCAGTGTGCAACGACCTATGCTTTAACACATGTATGTCTGATTGTGTACATACTTCGTTCAAAATGTACTGTTGTCTACATAAATCTACCCTAAAGCAGTCAACTTATAGAATCTATAGCCCCCTTCATACTACTACCACTACTACTACCGCTACTACTACTACTACTACTACTTTTACTACTACTGCTACTACTACTACTAATAATAATGATAATAATAATAATAATTATAATAATAATGATAATAATGATAATACAACTCCTACCCTGACCTCCTCTTTCAAGGTAAACATTATTTGTTTAAGGTAGAATAAAGTGCCGGTGTAGCATTTAATATACACTCCCCCAGACATGGCACTCCCCAGTCGTTATTATACGTATAATTTGCACTCCCCTAGTCATTATTACACATATAATTAATTTTACACTCCCCTTGAAATATTTGCACTCCCTCAGTTACTACCTAACCTAACTTAATATAACCTAACGTAACCTAACCTAACAGAAATAATTACACGAAATAAATAAATACATTAATATGAAATAATAATAATAAGAATGATAAAATATTTAAAATTACAAATAATAAAATAATAATATAAATAATTATTATGTTTCCTCCACCAACCGACTTTACTCCTAAACTCAATTAATGAAATCAACAAATACATGTGGCAGTCCAGGGATTCGAACCTAGGATGCTCACACCGAAATTCAGTGCATTTATCCATTGCGCTACGAAGACAGTTACAAGAATGGTGGACAAGCCTACAATTTATTATGCTAAATAATAATAATAATAATAATAATAATAATAAAAGTAAAATATTGAAGTACAAAATAAAATATTAGTAATATAAATAGATATATAAATCAATTACAGGAAATAAGGTGTAAACAAAGTATCTTTCATGTTTCGTGAGACTGGTCTGATATATGGTATTTTTAAAGATACACAACCAGTCCAGTAACAATGAAGAAATGTTTAAATTGTAATCTATTATTAAAATGGTCATAACGTTAAGGGGGGTCACCTGCATTTTTTTCTCTGTCTCTCCTTTTCTCTCTTTCTTTGGCTTGTATCCATTCAGCCCCATTCAGCCAACTGTTTTAAGATGTTTTTCTCCATCCAGGTGTCAATTTCTTCCTCGCGAGCCAGCATTGTATGGAGAAGTCTGGCTTCGCCGGACAATTTTTTGTTATCGAAAAATGTACAAATTTAGCTTGCTGTCAAAACAAAAAATATACATATACTGGCTGCTACCGCTCGCCACCTGACACCTGGATAGGGGTAAACATCTTAAAAGAGTAGGCTGAATGGAGCCGAATGGATACAAGCCAAAGAGGGAGGGAGAGAAAGAGAAAAAAAACACGTGGTGGGTTCCCTTAAAACATTGAACCAGGGGAGTGCATATTATTCAGAGGGAGAGTATATTGCACATAGTTTAGTCTATTCGCTGTAAGTAGGCGAGCATTCATGACCTCTAACCTCTGTAACGCAAAAACGACTATCGTAATCGAGCTAATATTTCTACCATTTGGGAAGATTCAGTCAAGGAATAGATGTGGAAATGTACAGCCAATTTTCTCTAGCACTTTTTGAGTTACAGTGGATAGATGTCAAGATATCTGTGTTTTTCCTTCCTCCGTTCATTGTCTCTTAAAAAAAAAAAAAAAAAAGATGTCTTGCCTACTTTTTTTTTTTTTTTTTTTTCTATAATCCAACTACTCCCTCTCGGGCATAGGCTGATAGCCTTTACACTCTACCGCTGAACACGGTGAGGCCCGTGAGGTCTTGTTCCAGTCTAGGGAGTGAGACATGCGAAGCACCTACTTACGGCTCGAACCCAACTCCATCTCTGAAGCTGCTTCGCCCCTGCACTTCACAGTCTCACTCCCCAGGCTCGGACACTCACTCTCAGAACGCCACCTATTGAGCAACTAACTCACTAGGCATTGCCCCCCCTGTAGCATATTTTGAATATGGGAATATTCATGCAGTGCTATTTAATCAGGGAACAATGAGGGTATTTTGTTTTGGCATTTCGGTGTGCTGTGGTAATGCACTGAAACTAGGTACAGCACAAATTCCATCCCAATAATATCTTCCCATTGACATATTGGGATTCGAACCCGGGTCCATTGGATTACCAGGCCAGTGGCAAGACCACTCTGCCACTTACAGCGAATAGACTATATTATACACTGGGGGAGTGTAAGATGTATGTAAAATAATGATTGGGGAGTGCAAATTATATGTATTAAGGGAGCCCACCTCGCTGTTTTCTCTTTCTCTCCCTCTCTCTTTGGCTTGTATCCATTCGGCCCCATTCAGCCTACTGTTTTAAGATGTTTACCCATATCCAAGTGTCAATATGTTCCTGGTGAGCGGCAGCCAGCCAGCATATATATATTTTTGTTTTGACAGCAAGCTAGATTTATATATGTTTCGATTGAAAAATGTCTCCGGCGAAGCCGGATTTCTCCTTACAATGCTGGCTCGCTATCGCTTGCCAGGAAGAAATCGACACCTGGGTGGGGATAAACGCCTTAAAACAGTTGGCTGAATGTGACCGAATGGATACAAGCCATGAAAAGAGAGATAAGGAGAGAAAGATAAAAACAAAAAACGGTGACCCTACTTAATCGTCAATTTTCTATACACATCAGTTTCCCGGCAACATATCTGGGATCTATTGTACTGATATCGGGAACTAAACAGATGATAGACTAATTTAGATGACAGAACTTTACCTCATAAGCTGCCAGACCATTGTTGACGACAACAGATAAAGACACGGTCGTGTGATACCGGCTTAACACTGACACTGGCAAGAAGATTAATGTCATCACCAGCCTGGAATTTACTCAATCCAGGTTGGATGAAACCTTGCCTAGTCTACACAAGATCCACCAACTGAAGGGCGAAAAGGAACAACTAAAAACTCAACTAGAAGAAATAAAACATCGGCTTGACTACATTGACGACCAGGGACGACGAAACAATTTGAAATTCTGAGGTATTCCCGAACTGTCTGGAGAAAACTGGAAACAAACTCAGATGAAGGTTACAAAATTACTGCATGACAAACTAAACATCTCCGTAAAATCATTTGAACATGTTCATCGTGTTGGACGGAAGACTTCTGATCGACCAAGGGATGTAATAGCCAAGTTCTCCAATTTCCCCGAACGTGA
Source organism: Paralithodes platypus (assembly GCA_032716605.1). Classification (NCBI taxonomy): domain Eukaryota; kingdom Metazoa; phylum Arthropoda; class Malacostraca; order Decapoda; family Lithodidae; genus Paralithodes; species Paralithodes platypus. Next base: position 32,987,663 of record CM064496.1, on the reverse strand, counting down.
TGCTGTATACCGGAAGGGAAGGATGCTGAAGGGGACATATGTGTTTGTTTCCGAGGACCTATGCCCATCAACACTGGAGGCTCGTCGTCTGCAGTTCGGTGCTCTCAGTGAAGCAAGGAAGAATGGCAAACAAGCCTTTTTCAATTACAGGACCCTTGTTATCAAAGAGCCTCGTAGGAGTGGAGATGGAACAGGGCGTCATCATCAAACATCATCTAGCCAAAGCTTCATAGCACCCACACCTCATCACCGAACTTCCACCGCTCCACCCCAACCACCGCCAACCATCCACTCCTTTACCTTACCCCAGGCTCAGGCTCCCCACCATCCCTCCACCCAACCACCGTCAACCCTCCCCACTTCTACACTCCCCCAGGACCAGGCTCCCCACCACCCCTCTACCAGCTCACCGGACACCCACCACACAGCCACCAGCCCACCTTGCTTCCACCTCCACCCTCACATCAGCTCATCATGAAGTAGAGGATGTCAGCCGCCTGACTGACATCGAGGACGTGACACAACTACAACAATTGCCAACAAATGACGAAACTGGAGCAACTGGAGGGTCCAACCGGAACTCACCGCTACCAGACAAACACCAACGCAATAGAAAACAGCCCGATAGATTCACATCTCGGTGAGTCATGACTATAGTACCGATAACAGTGTACAGCATAAAGTATAAGTGGTGTATTTTGCATGATGGATGCTTATAGCTGTTTGCCTTTTGTAGATCTCAGTGATGAGGAATTATTAATACATATTAATGGTAACACTTCAATTCAAAATGCAGAAAATATGTCCTTACATATTCTAGAAAATTTGCATTTCGATCAGTTTTCCTTTAATTATGATGTCTACAACAATGATGTAGATCCTGATAAATACATGATAAATGTCCTCGGCTATAAGAACCCAACTTGTAATTACGTGTTTCCTAGTAATCCGGATACCCCTCTTAAGAAAATACCCCATATGTAATTTTCTCTACTTTCCTACAATATTAATAGTGTACCACTACATTTCCAAGATTTTAAAGAACAATGCTTAGTCCCACTTAACCATGATTTTGAAGCCATCGGATTTTGTGAAAATAAATTGACTAAAGATATTGAGCATTTATTCCCACTTCCTAACTACACCATGTTTAATAATAGTTGATCACGCAATAGCGGTGGTGTGTCACTGTACCTCAGAACAGGCTATAGATATATTAAGAGAAATGACTTAACTATGCAATTCACTAGTATCGAATCAGTAGGTATTGAAATTTGCGGGAAAAACAGTGATAACATCATTGTAGTTATTGTATATAGAAGGCCTCATTCAGACTACCGATCTTTCCTTGAAAAATTCAACCATATCATTTCAGTTATTAGTGACGAGAAAAAAGTATGTTATATTGGTGGAGATTTTAATCTCAAGCTACTAAAATACAAAGAAGATAGCACAGTGGCGGATTTTATTACTACATGTCACTCAATTTTGTTTTTATAATACGACATGTAAACCGGCACGAGTAACTCATTCCACAGCAACAATTATAGATCACATTGGGTCTAATAATTACACCAGCAATAGTTTCAGTGGAATTGTGTATAATAAAATCACTGATCATTTTCCTGTATTTTCAGTTTATGAACCTGAAATAACTAAATAAAAAAATATAGAAGATAAAGATATAACAATAACATTCAGAAACTATAGTGTGATAACATTGAGCATTTTAAACAGTGTATGGAGAACGTATCTTGGGAACTAGTTTATTCTTCCAATAATCCTAATGTTATATACAACAACTTTATTAGTATATTTAGTGCATGTTTTAACAAATACTTTCCTGTTATTACGAAACATATAAAAGCTAACCACTTTAATAAGCCATATATCACACCTGAGATCAAATCTTTGATTAAGGAGAAGAATAGACTAGCAAGGAAATACGTTGTTAAACCCATCACGTTTGGAGAGGAATTCCGTGCATTACGTAATAGGGTCACACAAGTAATTAGACAAGCGAAAGAAAATTACTATAAATCTAAATTAAGATAAAATTCCGGAAATAGTAAGAAAGTCTGGAATATAAATAATTCTGTTCTTCATAGAGATAAACAAAACCAAATCAACGATAAATGTATGCATGAAAATATAGAACTAAGTAACCCTAGCCAGATAGCAAACAGCTTCAATTCTTATTTCATTAATGTTGGTAAATCTTTGGCAGAAGATAAACCTAACACTAACATAGATTTTACATCTTACTTACGAGACAGAGAAGAAACAGTATATAACATGTTGCCTGTTTCACATAATGAATTACTGCATGCCGTGGCAAATTTGCGGGATTCCTCTCCAGGTTACGATGACATACCAATGTCAATAGTGAGGAAAGTCATTCCTGTGTTGTCACCTGTTATTTTGAATCTTTGCAATAGTTCATTTTCCTCGGGAATTTTCCCTGACAATCTTAAAATAGCTAAAGTAATGCCTCTTTACAAATCAGGAGATGCAACCATCTCTAAACACCATCGACCAGTGTCTGTTTTGCCTGCTATGAGTAACATTTTGGAGAACATTATGTTTGACAGGATCATGAATTATTGTACTGTAAATAAAATGTTGTATGATGCCCAATATGGATTCAGGAAAGGACGATCTACAGAATCAGCTCTAACAAAATCCAAAAGCGATATCCTTAACGGATTTGATCATAAAGACTATACAATAAGCATATTTCTAGATTTATCTAAAGCTTTCGACACGGTTCACCATCAGATTCTACTTGCAAAACTTAAATATTACGGCATTAAAGATACTGCATACAATTGGTTTCAATCATATTTAAGTAATCGTAGACAATATTTACAATATATAGACTGCACATCTAATAAACAAAGCATATCTTATGGAGTCCCACAAGGATCCATATTGGGCCCGTTACTTTTTATTTTGTATATTAACGATTTTACTAACTCAAGCAGGTTGTTTAAGTTCCTTTTATTTGCTGATGGCAGCACTCTCTACGCCAGGCACCGAGATCTACGCTTCCTTATTGATTCCGTCAACAATGAACTAAGTAATGTTGCTAAGTGGATAACAGCCAATAAACTTACTCTCAATATTGAAAAACACAAGTATATAATTTTCCATAGGAAAATAAACTATATTCAAAATCTAACACTACTTAAGCTTGGAACTACTATACTTAAAGAGGAGGAAAGCATAAAGTTCCTCGGTGTTATGGTGGATAGACAGCTGTCATGGAACACTCATATACGGGACTTGAAAAACAAGCTTAATAAACAATGTGGTATACTCTATCTAACACGTCATTGCTTTACTATTAGTGTACTAAAACAATTATTATATTATAGTCTTGTATATCCACTCTTGTTATATTGTCACACAGATTGGGGAGCGGCCAGTAAACCCAAAGTATTATCTATTGCGATAACACAAAAGAGGATAATCAGAACAATAACACATAAATCAACATAGGCTCATACTAACGACCTCTTCAGAAAACTAGGTCTCTTAAAGTTGGATGATATTAATATCTACTGCAGTGCCCTCTTTGTATTCAAATCTTTGCATAATTTAAATAGTGTTGAAATGTTTAAATATAATAATAATCAAAGGTATACTTTAAGAAGTGCTAATTTACTGGAAATCCCTCTAATGTCTTCTAGTCAGTCTCAATCATCAATACAGTACCACAGGGTTAAAGTATGGAACCAACTGCCTCAAGATTTAAGAAATATAGAAACCATATCCAGTTTTAAAAGTCAACTTAAATCACAGTTGTTAATGAAGTATCAACGACCAACTATCTAACAACTGTGATTCACTGAAACTGACAAAGCAAAATTATTGTACTACTTGTGAATATGTAATAAATGTATACCATGTATATACACAGGTATGTATATGTATACAGTATACTGTATGTGAGGATGATTATGTATATGTATTTTGAGTAATGTGTGTTTGTATATGTACTTACTCTAGTTGTACTTACTCTAGTTGTATTGCGGGAGTGAGCATGCTCGTTATTTCCCGCCTCCTATATGTGTAGGTGTTATATGTATCGTTGGAATGGCTGTGGATGTGTGTGTAGTCTGTATTTTTAGCCAATTGGCGACATCGGAAACGAAGGCTTAGGGTGGATCTGTATGGTACCATTCTCACTATAGACGGTACCGTCTCGCCCGAAGGCTTAGGTAGCCATCAGCTTAGGTGAACCATATGATACCCATCTCGCCTTGTACCATTTTTGCCAACCCCAGATGGGACGTCACAACGTCGTCCACTTATTCCAGGTACCTATTTACAGCTAGGTGAACTGAGGCTAACACATGAAAGGAGACAAGCCCAATTTGTCTCTGCCCGGCTGGGGATTGAACCCCCGACCCCTCGTGTGTGAGACGAGAGCTCTACCACTAGGCTACGGGCTGTGTCTGTATACGCGTGTATACTGTGTATGTTTATGCTTACTTGTGAGTGTGTGTGTGTGTGTGTGTAGGTGCATAATACGTGTGAGTATACATGCGTATATGCGTTTGGGTATACTAAGGAACAGGTATGTGTGTGTATATTTATGTACTTGTATTTTTATATGAATACTCTCAGGTCAAATTGTTGGCCACAAATGCACTGTCAATAATAATTATTGTATCGAGTTACTAGCAAGGTGCCTATAAGAGAGATTTCTCTCAAAAGGCTCAGCCATTTTACCAATGTATTTCTTAACCAATAATGTATTGTATTTCTATGGCTAAATAAAACAATTCAATTTCAATGTCAATAACTGTGGACGAAGCGAACTTGAGCGAAGTGAAAGCGAAAGAATGTGAAAACGACAGGACCCTAACTATGTAAACCCTAGGGAGAAGACTCGGAAATTCGTGCTAGTGGAGTTGGCTTAAGCTGTGTGTGTGTGTGTGTGTGTGTTTGTGCACTAGCGCTGGTGACTTCATAGGTACCAATTTCATTGTATGTGTTTAAATGTAAAATCAGGTAATCTAACCATATAAGTGTATACAAATGTTTAATACACATAAATTAATATTTTGTGTTATGCCTCAGCCAGGGTTCGAACCCCGGCCAGTAGTGCAGCACTCCAGCACCTAAACCACTAGACCACCGAGGAGCTTAAAAGTAGCGGCTTCATATGGAATTCTATCCCATCCACCACCACCCGCTCAGGGTATTTTAGGTTAGGTTAGGTGAGGGATAGGTTATGATAGCTCAGGTTAAGTAGGTTAGTTTTAGGTGTGTTCTGTATAGTTTTATTTAGCTTTATCAAACGAAAAATGCACACATAAGCATGCATACCTCCCCTTTGTACCGATAAACACACGGTCGCTTACATGTGTGTGTATGTGTATCTGTGTGTGGTGTGTGAACGACTGCATACATCATTGGGATTTGGAAGGGAAGCGAAGAGATGAGGAAAGAGTGGACGAAAGAAAGGAAATTAAAAGTAGAACAACGAAAGTAATATAAATCTAGGGTAAGATAAAACAATCGAGAGGAAATGAGATAAGACAAAAGAAAAGAGGAAACAAAGGAAAGGAGAAAAGCGAAGAAAAACAAAGAAAACAGATAAGGCAAATTAAGAAGACAGGAAAATGGAGAAAAAAACCAAGTAAAGGGAAAAGAACAAATTAGTTGTTGGAACTTCTGTTTCATTTGCATTTGCCTGCCTTCCCCCACTGTTTCTATGTGTGCCTTACCTACAAAGAGAGTAAACCAGCTAACTCTCACAAACACCCCCTCCTTCTATTCATTTCACTACACTTAACAAGCACACCATACTCCTTTCCAACACATCTAAATTACCTTTAACGTACCTTGATATTGGCTCTCTATCACTTTTCAACCTTGGGGAGAGAGAGGGAGAGAGAGAGAGAGAGAGAGAGAGAGAGAGAGAGAGAGAGAGAGAGAGAGAGAGAGAGAGAGAGAGGGAGAGAGAGAGAGAGAGAGAGAGAGAGGGAGAGAGAGAACAAACAATCAAACGAGGAGTAAATTCAATATTAAAACTAGACCGTTTTTGTTCGCCGTGTGAACACCATGTTTCTTCTTCAAACACACATAATTTTTCCTCCAATACTTCGGGACTGTCAAAAGTTAGGCTTCCTTAATGTTTGAATAGGCAGCCAACACACTGTTTGGTTGCATGCCAAAATGTTCGCCTGCGCTCGCTACTGCGCCTAAGAGTTTGTTCGCACAGCCAAAAGCACATCCGTGAAGCCCAGAAGTTCCTTAGCACACCCAAAAGTTCACATGCGTGCCAAATTGTTCACCTGCGCACAAAGACATTTTTTTATGCACCTAAAAGTTCAGTTCCTACATAGTCCAAAGTTCACCTGTGAGCCTAAAAGTTCGTTTGTGCATCCAAAAGTTTCTTTCTCGTAGTTGTACAACTCAAAGTTCGCCCGCGCATCACAAAAGTTCAGTGCCGCACCCAAAAGTTAACCCAAACCACCATTTTGACCGCTCACCCAATGTTTGCCTGTGTGGCCCATAAATTCACCTGTGCACCCAAAAGCTCACATATACACAATAAGATATGCCAAAGCAACCCCAAGTTGCTGCACGGCCCAAAGTTTGTCCGCACTGGCCCAAAAGTTTGTCCTAGCGCCCAACCATGAACAATGGCAGGGATCGGCTTTATCATATGCTTAATACACATACGTTTTAGCTTTGAAAAACAGCTCAGTTATGTAAATACAGCAAGTAAAGGAAACCTAAACCATAACCCCAAATAGGGGAAGGGGCACATAACACATTGAAAAAAGGGAGCGAGTTTACCATAGATCTAATTCACAGGAAATATATTGTATCGATGGCTTTCGAGATACCTCGAGATACCGTGTATACTGTTGGATGATGCATGTCAGCGCCAATGGTGCCTATATAACTATATAGGAGGAAAACAACAATGGCAGTTGATGTGTATGGTCTTTCCCGCATGCACATGGCCAACAACAGCAATTTACCAGATAGGCCTACAGGTGGGAACAAATGAAAGTAAATAACATTATCTGAACTGGGTTGGAAAAAAGGATATGCTATTTTTTAGCAAATATAAGGAGGCCTTTGACTACCTGAGCTATACCCAAGACAAATACCGAAAATAAGCATTGCACGCCATGAATAACCCCACTTATTTGATTATCTTCAATGTTGCTATCAAATCCGATGTACCCTCCATTACAGAGGATACAATAAGCAAGAGCACGCTATCCCCTCACAATGTAAAACATAATCTTCATAATTTACATATACAGTAAAATACCGTCATGAATAATTACAATCGTGCTCCATTAACAAGTATGAATAACACACTTTGTCATTAAAATATAAAAGAAAGTATGATACTGATTATATGTCTGTTGAATAATGAATCATGTAAATATTTGGACATAGATGTTGGCTAGATATGTGTTTCATTACATGTATTTATTTTATCTGATATCTTAATATAAAGGTAAATAAAAACACATTGTGTATGTAAGTCAAAGGTATCATTGAGACGGTTTGATTGTTAGAAAGCCTTCCTAAACTGAATAAAATTGCTTAGTTATAGCTATTTTAAACTATTAACCCATGAGCTCTGACATGTCATCGGGAAGGTTTTACAAGGGAAGTGCTACCTGCCTTTGAAAAACAGGATTTTGAAATGTGTATGATCAGGTATAGGCTTATATGGCAACGTTCGATAGCAAATGTCATAATACACTTACACCTCACACACACACTTTTATTATGGTGGAGGCGATGACAGGGCTCTGGGAGCATCCCTCAACCCCAGATATATCCCATAGATATACGTATAGATACGTGTAAGAGGGAGTGAGTGGAAGGGCCCTAGAATGAGCGTGACTCTTGCCAGCACCGATCGATAGTAAGGGAAGGATGGAAGGAGAAATTCTACACTCCCTCCCACCACTCAAACACTCCTGACTCTCTTATACCTTACCTCATAGCTTTATATGCTTTATATTCTGGGTCCTAAATCTTCCCATATACCTTGTGGTGCAATAATATTTCTTTAAAAGGGAGATATTAGGGATATTACGCAATTCCTCCCCTCCCTCCTCCCGCACGGGCTGCCCATATTTACTGATGTGCACCCAGCTGTTGTGCCATTTCTCACCTGATGATTCAACTACCAACCACAACCACTTAATTTTTTTGGCGGACATATACTGTACATATTGTCGGATGTAGAATTATATTTCCAACATGATTATGCGAGCTTCGTGGAATTCAGAAATACTTGCATCTTCGGCCTTGTTTTCGCTCCATGGGGGGGTAGGTCCTAGGGGGCCTTCGTATTCCATAGGATAAACACCGTTATAAACATCAAAGAGTTAAGAGGTGCGGCTTCAGTCTTTTGTCCAAATGGTGGCATTACACATGTTTTATTATAGATGTCTAATACAATAATGAAAGATATTAAATATTAAAATATTATAACCGATTTTATTATTTATAATAATATTGTATACTGGTATAATATTGAAAGATACACATGTATACAGTATATAATTGAACATTCTGAATGACACGGACTATCGCTAAATATGTATTGCATTAAAGCTTCTCAAATACAATTGAGCATTTGAGCTGAATAACATTATAATACTATTGTACATTTATTTTAATAATTATAATGAAGGTAAGTGTAACATGCCATTAATATTTATAATATGTTTTCCATCTACAATATTGGCGCAGTTTTAACCTATTAATTATTACTTTCGTATTTTTCTTTTATTATATCTAGCATTAGACAGTTTTTGTTGACAGTGTAGAGGCTTACAACCCTCTTGAACAACTCCTTCAGTACACTTATGGTGTCGTCACGTACACGGGCGCCTGTATCGGATCATTTGTATCGAAGCTCGGGATACTTTGACATATTTATGGTTTATGCTTGAGTAACTAGGCAATTGATTCGAGTTTTAAAGATTTTTTGTTTTTTTGTTTTTTTGCTACACAACTATGAACAAGGTGAAATTGAAGTAGCATTGGTCGAATAACTACATTGAATTTAGCCAGTTTGAAACCTGTAAAGAGACTCCAAGCCTAGTATAGGATATATGGCTATGTGTGACGGCACCTTAAGGGTAAATATTTGTATTATTGTCTGAACCCCCTTCTCCTTCATGTATATCCCTATTAGTGTTCTAATTGTATGACTTTCACCCATCTCTTTGTCATTAGTAATTAAGACCTTTCGTGCCATTTAAGTTTTGCTTATTTCCTGGCGAGTGACAGAGCCTGTAATTTACTGTGGCTATTAGTAAACGATATAATGCAGATTAAAATGTACTTTTAGGAATTAAAGGAGTACAACAAATCTTAAGCAACACTTTAACGTCCACAGATCCTTCCTAATTTTAATAAAGCACGTGTTTTTATTATTATTCTGACTATTGTATACACTTCAGAAAGGATCACTACTAATCAAATGGGTAAACACTATCTTGATTAACTCTTTGCCACACACAGATCCTTCCTAAGCTTAATAAAATAGTCTAATTATGCTAAGTATGCAATTAATGAAACGTACTCGTATATTTTCTCGATCTTAAATAGAGCGTGTTATATCCAAATGTATGTTACTAATTATGAAAACGTGGTGAGTTGGTGAAAACAAATATGAAATTATTGAGATGTCAGTTGCTAATGAAGTCAATGTTTCGCCAGGTAACAAAAACAAATATAACGAACGAATATGATTTCGTGTTCGTTCTGTGATTTCCCCAGAAAACCAAACAAACAGAATCAACCCCTAGAATTTATATGGTAGGACCAAACAAAGGCGAACACAAGCAAACAAAAACATATGTGGATGTTCCTTATTGAACCTACCAATACACGTTGTTGGCTGGCTGTATATAATAACGTTGATTAAATGGTTTGTAATTATTCAGAGTAATCAAATACGTGTTGCCTTACATAAATTAAATTTACACCAATTACTAACACTGATTAGACATAATTTCAATTATTACTAACGTCGGCTACTTGTGTATCAATAATTGATGATCATAATATTTATATAACAACACATATTAATAATAAAAAAATAAAAAAAAATTGATAATAATAATAATAATAATAATTATTATTATTATTAATATAATAATAATATTAATAATAACATTATTATTTTTATTTTATTATTATTATTATTATTATTATTATTATTATAAAAATAAATAATTACAATAATAATAATAATTATTACAGTAGAAATGCCCTCCGACAATCACTGCGCCCCCTTTTACTGGCCTGCACGGCCAGTTGATTCTGACAGCCCACGGCTGCGTCATGCCACGGCCGCTGATTGGCTGGTGGGCGGGGGCCCACCAGCCAATCAGCGGCCTCCATTATCGGAGCGCGAAGCTGGAGTTCTTTTTCCACCTCAAAAGTCACTCTATTTCTCTGCCCAAAGAGCTCCTTCTGATTATCCTATAAGTAATACCTCGGTGCCAGCCCTGTACTCCCGTAAGCCACCAAAAGAGGTTTATAATCAACTTCCTGGAACTTACTATGAAGAGGAGAGAGAGGAGATGAAGGAAGCAAGAAGTCAGTGCGAGCGGGATGCCATGTGAGTCTCTCAGCCAATGGCAGCGCAGGAGAGCGGAGGTCAGGACTATAAAGGGGGGGGGGGGGGGGGCAACCCTGCCTAACGCTTGCAACCCTGATAATAGATCAGAAGGTTAAGCAACGTAGGGTCTGGTCAGTAGTTGGATGGGTGACCGCGCCAGCACAGCAGTTGCTGGGTGGGTTTGGCATGTCCTGCTCCACAAGGGCAGTAGCTGGTTGGGTGATTGCACCCGGTACCGACATAGACCAGATATTGCCCTAGGGGTGGGTGAAATTTCCCTGGCTTGCCACCAGGGTTCAAGTAGCCCAGGAGTGTTGAACAAACTCCATTCCCTGTCAGTTCCGTCTCACTCAGACGAAAATGAGTACCTGGATTCATGGTGGCTAAAATGAATTCAGGGGCCTGATTGGTGGCTTCCTACAACCAATCAACACACGAGACTGAGAACTTGGTTAGACACCAGGATTGCTCAGTGGCCATTGGGCAGGCCTTCTCTCGTGTTCGCCTCGTCCCACCCATACGTTAAACTGGGTACCTGGAGTGTAAAATCGGCCTTGGCGTAGGTCGTATCACTAGGGTAAATTTGATTACTTGCTTCACCTTTCCTATATACTTCCGTTCCGGGGGGGGGCTTCCGTTCCCTAGATTACTTGCTTCACCTTTCCTATATACTTCCGTTCCGGGGGGGGGGCTTCCGTTCCCTAGATTACTTGCTTCACCTTTCCTATATACTTCCGTTCCGGGGGGGGGCTTCCGTTCCCTAGATTACTTGCTTCACCTTTCCTATATACTTCCGGGGGGGGGGGGGGGGAGGGGGTAGTTGAAACTCTCGAGCAAGAAGGCTTCACCCCCATCCTCCCCCCCAACATCAGATCAAAAAGGAGTATAATATGCTCAAAGGTGGACCCATTAATACTGGAATACTCACCTGAACAAATACAGGAAGAAATAGAAGGAAAGAACGGATTTGCCAAAATAAATCAGGTTTTCAAATTCGGAACTCACTTTGTGAAGGTTGAATTCTTAGATGTGTCCATGGCAAAAAAGGCCTTAGAAGGCCTGAGGCTATTCAACTTATCCATTCCTAAATGGAATATAGAGGCTGATGAATATATCCCAATCATCACATGCATGAGGTGCTATGCCATAGAAGAACATGTCACCTCACAATGCCCCCAAGATGAACACTACCTAATCTGCTCGGAATGTGGGACCCAGGGTCATAACTGGAAGAAATGCGAAAACTCTAGCAACACCAAAACATGCATCAATTGCACAGGCAACTATAGCACTCTTGCCATGAAATGTGACAAGAGGAAAGAAATAGTAAAGGAAAAAAGGAAAAAAAAACAAAGAAGCAAAATCCCAAACATATGCCAATGTCTCAGCAACCAACACCAACCATCACTCCCCCCAGAACCCACCTCCCCCACCCCAAAACCCAATCAACAGCTGGCTATACATTACCGCTCTCTTTGAAGCACACACAAACAATGCAGCAAATATTAGAAATTTTTCAACAACCTTTGAGCAATGTGTCACCAACAACAACCTTCCCACATACAAACCTTGCCAGTACTCCAAAGAGGATTCAGCAAAAATACTGAAACTGTTCAATAACCTAAACCCCACCCACAACCAGATCCAAGGAAACCAAAATGAAAACACATATACAGAAGAAACCCAACTAGAACACAATCAAACTCCCCCAAACACAACGGAAACAACAGCAATCTCAGATGATGGGAACGACACAGACACAACAGACGAAACAGAAGAATCAGCAGCATCTTCCCAAGCCCTAGAAGAAAATGAAACTATACCCCTGGCCCCCCTCACACTCACGTTCGACAATGAGAGCCACTTGAAATACTATAACCCCTTCACCTATAGTAGTAGTAAAATTGAGGAACTCAGAGACAACATCCGCGACAATAAAATCAAAGCCAGCACTAATGAAACCCCTCCGGACCCTAAGATAGCAGCAAAGCTATATGCAAAATATGCAAGGAACGACAAAAAAAAACTATATATTTCTGCAAATCAAAGACAAAACAAAGAAACAAAATAACCAAACAGCTCCCCACTCACACCACACTCTCAGAAACAGAAACGCAATGAAACAAAATGACTCTTAAAATATTACAACATAATGTACTTAACTGGAGCGGTCGAAACTACTCACTAAGCAACACATACTCAAGCATAAACCCACATATAATACTAATTAACAGCCATGGCATACCAGAAAATGTATCATTAAAAATAACAGGATACAGAACACACAAGAAAAACAACAACAACAGACACGTAGACGGAACAGCCATAGCAATAAAAAACAACATCACACATAAACTCTATGATGATTTCATATCAGACCTACTTGCAGTAGAAATACAAACGGATACAGGCCCAATAATAATAGCTACAGTATACTTACCCCCCAGAAGACCATATCTACCCACACCCGACTTTTATAGACTCTTCAGACACAATATTCCTGTGTACTTAATAGGGGACCTGAATGCAAAACACCAGAGTATAAACACTACAACACAAAACATTGTTGGAAGACAATTAGGACGACTCATAGTAGACGGACTAATAAGACACATAGGCCCTTACTTCCCGACTTATTATAGTCACAACTCAGCCACAACACCCGACATAGCATTAACTAACAACAAAGCCTATCACAACATACACCTAACCCCCGAACCCATCACCACAAGTGACCATATCCCAATAATAGCCACAATATCCACACAACCCATACTTATACCATCCCCACCAAGACTAAAATTCCAAGCCGCCAACTGGGATCAATTCAAAACAGATATAGACACACAAATGTCAGAAATAAACAATCTAACTGAAGGTAACACACAAGACATAGAAACCACACTAGAAAAATGGTACGAGATAATTTTAAACAACACAAGAAAACACATACCCACCACACAACACATAAAAATAGATAACTTAAAATTAAGCCAACAAACAAAAGAAATTATAGTACAACACAACAGATTAAGACAGCATGCAACAACACATGGCTGGGACTATAATCATTACAGACTATATAAACAACTACAACACAGACTCAGAATAATACTAAATGAAGACAACACAGAAGCATGGACAAACAAATTAATAGAAACTTCAAACACATATAAAGACCCAGAAGTATTCTAGAGAAAAATCAAGCTCATGCAAGGACAGGACACAAACGAACCCACATACACATTCGACGCACAAGGCAACAAAATACACAGCATACAAGAGCAAGCCAACATACACAAACAACACTGGGAAAATATTCTTAACGATAATGACCCAGACCTACCCAGACACGATCACATAAGAGACTTTTTGGAAGAAAACAGACACAGGTTAACGCCTCACCAGAACATAGACATAAACAGACTAAACAATGACACTCCACTAATAAGGAAAATAACAACAGAAGAAGTACACACAAAAATAAAGAAGCTAAAGAAAACAAGCCCAGGAAAAAGCGGAATAAATAAAACAATCATGACAAATCTCCCTGACTCTGCAGTAACTAAATTAACAAACATATTAAATGCCTCACTCGGTACAGGACACTTCCCAAATAAATTTAAAGAAGCCACCATCAGACTGATTCCTAAACCCAATAAAAACCCACACTACACCGAGAATCAAAGACCAATATCATTATTAGAAGTGCCAGGAAAGATATATGAAAGAATAATAAACGAAAGATTAAGACTATTCCTAAACACAACAAACGTATACAACACAACACAATACGGGTTCAGGGAAGGGATAGGAACAAGGGAGGCACTAGCTCTGACAACAGAAATAATAGCCAAAAATAAAGCCAACAAAGGACAATGCCACATAGTCCTGAGAGATATATCCAAGGCCTTTGATAAGGTATGGCACTCAGGACTAAAATACAAACTACTCAATATAGGCTTACCTCCTCTCACAGAAACACTGTTATGCAATTTCCTGGATAACAGAACAGCAAAAATAAAAATAAAGACAGTCTTGAGTAACAAAATCACAATAAACTGCGGTGTCCCACAAGGATCAGTCCTCTCCCCAAGCCTATTCACAATATACACACATGATATACCATCATCACAAACAGGCACAAACATCACATATGCAGACGACATCACACAAATCATTGGTTATGAAGACCCCTCAAAGGGAATCATAGCCAGAAAAACAGGAAGAGAAGCAGAAGCAATCAATACATATGAAGAAGAATGGAAAATAAAAACCAACATAAACAAATTCACAATACTACAACTAGGAGCAAAAAACAAAACACCTATATATGTGAATAACAACAGAATCGAAGATGCACAGAAAGGAAAAATACTCGGGTTACACATAACTACTCAAGGCTATATTCAAAACATCACAGAAAGAAAAGGCCTAGCCATAGCAGCTCTGGGCAAACTATTCAGATTCAGAGATATGAACACACAAATAAAAACTCACCTTGTAAAAGCTTATGTAATCCCAATATTTGAATACCCCCCTATTCCCACACACACCATGAACAAAAACCAAATCACACGCTTACAAAAAATACAAAACAAAGCCTTAAGATTCGCCACAAACCAAAGATATCCCTATACAAAGACGACACAACAAATACACGAATACACAAACACACTACCATTAAATGTCAGACTTCATAGACAAGCAACACAAATATGACATAAACTAGAACTATCACAAGACCCAACTCTAGAGAAAATCAAGGACAATTATGCACAACAACCAAATTTAAGATTCAACAACTGGTTTAAAAGCAGTCTAAATAAAATAAACACAGAAGAAGAACCACAGCCAATTTATTAAAAAAAAAAAAAAAAAAAAAAAAAAAAAAATATATATATATATATAATAATAATAATAACAATCACACCTTAGTTCCTTAGCTAGCTACCAAACAGCAAACATAAACAAAATACACCACTTGCCCCAACACAAAAACATACGTTTCAAACACACAACATAGCAAGGTGGTCTGCCCACCAACTGTTACTCTCCTACTTTCCTTCAAACTTTCCTCCTTTTCTCTTCCCTCTCCCCCCCTCTACTTCCCCCCCCCCCCCCTTAGACCCGCCTAGGGTAAAACAAAAAAAAAAAAAAAAAAGGGGGGGGGGGTCGTGCAAAGTCATTCGCCGGCCAGTCGGCACTGGGTACAGATCTCGCAACCTACTTGCTCTCTCGCACTTGGGCACTCACGGGAATTCGGCTCCAGCCTCCCAGCCCTCACCTTTTGTTCCAGCAGGCACAACCCAGGCCTATCATCAGCTCTTCCCTACTAGAGCAGATACACCCACAGTATCTGGCCGCCTGTCGTCGCATCGCAGGCTTGCATACCACTACAGCCAAGCGATTCAAAAGGACGACAGATAGTAGTGGGAGAGCAAAGATTTCCAGTTGAAATAAAGAAAGAGAGAGACTGCAGAACTGACCCGGTGGCCATCACTTATAAAAATTAATGTGTCCTAGGACACATTATGCATAATGTGGAAAAATAATTTAGACTTACCTGAATATATAGAGATGATGATGTGTTATTAATTAGTTATTTTTGTTAGCAGCTGCACCAGCCGAAGAGATATTATATAGGATCTGATAGGAGAGATTAAAGATTAAAAGAGTAAAAGTAAAGAGGGGAGGGAAATAATTTTTGTGTTAATAAATGAGGCAACCAGTAAGTTAAAGAGGGAAACAGTTGTTTAGTTGCTAAATAGATTAAAGATTAAATGAGTAAAAGTAGAGAGGGGAGGGAAAGAATACTTGTGTTAATAAATGAGGCAACCAGTAATTTAAGAGGGAAACAGTTTTTTTTTTTTTTTTTTTTTTTTTTTTTTTTTTTTTCTATGTGATTGAGGGAGGCAAAAGGCATACCTGCCTATAACGAGTGCCTCCCCCATAGTTGAAAGAGTGACAGGGCCAAAATCAAGGGACGTTCGAGCCAAAATGCCTGGACACACGGAGTTTGAAGCAATTTAAGTCATAGGAAGAGGGAAAGACTGATTCTGGGAGAGAGTTCCAGAGCTCAGATGTTGAGTAGAAGAAAGTTTGAGAGTAACGTTTCACTCTTGGGTTGGAGAGTTGCACAGAGTAGGGGTGGGATTGAGTTGCAAGACGGGTACCACGTGCCCTACGTAAAGGAGGTGGTATGCACTGGGATAGCTCTGAGGAACACTGATTATTATAGTAGCGATAGAATAGCGAGAGAGATGCAACATTGCGGCGGAGAGAGAGAGATTGCAGAGAGTTGGTGAGTGGACGGGAGTTAATGATACGAAAGGCCTTCCTTTCAACTTTGTCTAGGAGAGCGGTGTGAGAGGAACCTCCCAACACATGTGAACAATACTCAATACAAGGGCGCACTATGCCCCTGTACAGAGCAAGAAGCTGTGCAGGGGAAAAGAACCCCCTAAGGCAGTTGAGCACACCCAGCTTCTGGGAGGCTGCCTTAGCAAGACTGGTAATATGGTCCTTCCAAATGAGAGCAGAAGAAAAAGAGACACCAAGAATATTGAGAGAAGATGAAGGGTTGATTTTTGTATTGTTGAAGAATAAGGGATAGTCCGCTGGGAGATCCTGACGGGTAGATAGATGGAGAAATTGGGTTTTGGAAGCATTAAAGTTAACAAGGTTTTCTCTGCCCCAATTGGAAATAGTATTTAGATCAGAATTTAAGAGTTCTATGGCTTCATTACGTTTGTCGTTGAGGGATTGCTGGCTGGGGCGTTCTGAAAAACTAATGGAGTAGTGTAAGGTTGAATCGTCTGCGTATGAATGGATGGGAATTAAGGTACAGTTAAGGAGATCATTTATAAAAATTAGAAAGAGAATAGGAGATAGGACAGAGCCCTGAGGAACACCGGAGTTTATAGGGTGAGGAAGTGAACAATGGCCGTCCACAACCGCAGCTATGGAACGGCCGGAAAGGAAATTAGAGACAAAGGCACAGATGGAAGGATAGAAACCGAAGGAGGGTAGTTTAGAAATTAAAGATTTATGCCAGAACTCTATCGAAGGCTTTCGATATGTCTAGTGCAATAGAAAAAGTCTCACCGAAGTCCCGAAAGGAGGATGACCAAGAGTTAGTAAGATATGAAAGAAGATCACCAGTAGAGCGACCCTTAAGGAAGCCATACTGGCGATCTGAGAGCAGATTATGAGAAGAGAAATGCTTAAGAAATTTGGAAGCAAGAATAGTTTCAAAAACTTTAGAAAGACAAGAGATAAGAGCAATTGGACGATAGTTGGAGGGTTGAGAGCGGTCACCCTTCTTTGGGACAGGTTGAATGTGAGCAAACTTCCAGCATGAAGGGAAGACGTTAGAGGATAGACAGAGACGAAAGAGTTTGCCTAGGCAGGGAGTCAGCACGGAAGCACAATTTTTGAGAACAACAGGAGGAACACAGTCCGGACCGTACGCCTTGTTAGTGTTAAGCCCAGAGAGGGTAGAAAGTACATCTTTAGAAGAGATTAGGATATTAGGCATAAGTAAGAGAGAGGAGGGCGGAGAGGGAGGAATAGCACCGGAATCATCCAAGGTGGAGTTTCTAGCAAACGTTTGAGCGAAGAGTTTAGCTTTGTCAGAGGAAGAAGTGATGGTTGTGCCATCAGAGTGGGAAAGGGGAGGGAAAGACGAGGAAGAGAAATTATTGGAGAGGTTTTTGGCTAGATGCCAGAAAGCTTGGGAAGAGCTAGAGTTGGATAGTTCAGTGCATTTATTATTGATGAAAGAGTGTTTGGCAAGTCGAAGAACAGATTTGGCTTGATTCCGGGCAGAAACATATGAAGAATGAGAGTCTTGAGTTTTAAGGCGTCGGTACCGTTTGAAAGCTTCCTCCTTATTGCGGACAGCAGTAGAACAGGCGTGAGTAAACCAAGATTTTTTAGCATTAGTCTGAGAGAAAGAGAATGGAATGTATGCTTCCATGCCCGATAGGATTACCTCGGTAATGCGTTCAGCACTCTCCGAGGGTCCCCAGCCATGGAAGCAGAACTCATTCCATGGGAAATCAAAGTAGTACTGCCGAAGAGCCTCCCAGTCGGCAGCGCCAAAGTGCCACAAGCGCCGCCGGCTAGGAGGATCGGGTGGCTGTACTGGAGAGATAGGACAGGTGACAGAGATAAGTTTATGGTCGGAGGAGCCCAAAGGAGAGAAAAGATCGACAGTATAAGAAGAAGGGTTAGAAGTTAGAAACAGGTCAAGAATGTTGGGCCGATCTCCGATGCGATCCGGGATACGGGTGGGTTGCTGAACTAACTGCTCTAGGTCTAGTTGCCTAATAGATCTATTAGTTGCCTAATAGATTAGCTATAGCTAGGGAAGGACACTAGTCCATGTGAATCATTTATTAAGTTGTGTAAAAAGGAAACTGTGAAGAAGGACACTAGTCCAATGTGAGTTGCGTTATTATTAAGTCTAAAAGAATTATTCCGTGTATGCGTCTGAGGCACGGTTCATCTTTTGTTAGTACGATAATTGATTAAGATGAAAGGTAACCTAGCGTGTTGGTAACAGGGTTACTTGAGGGTAAATTATAAAGGGGTAATTGAGATCAAGATTGTAAATCCATATGGTGAAGTAACTGGGTGACGGAACCCAATAGTGTCATTGAGATAAATATTGTAAGCCTATATTGTGAAGTAACTGGGTGACGGAACCCAATAGTGTCATTGAGATAAATATTGTAAGCCTATATTGTGAAGTAACTGGGTGACGGAACCCAATAGTGTCATTGAGATAAATATTGTAAGCCTATATTGTGAAGTAACTGGGTGACGGAACCCATAGTGTCATTGAGATAAATATTGTAAGCCTATATTGTGAAGTAACTGGGTGACGGAACCCAATAGTGTCATTGAGATAAATATTGTAAGCCTATATTGTGAAGTAACTGGGTGACGGAACCCAATAGTCATTGAGATAAATATTGTAAGCCTATATTGTGAAGTAACTGGGTGACGGAACCCAATAGTGTCATTGAGATAAATATTGTAAGCCTATATTGTGAAGTAACTGGGTGACGGAACCAAATAGTGTCATTGAGATAAATATTGTAAGCCTATATTGTGAAGTACCGTAACTGGGTGACGGAACCAAATAGTGTCATTGAGATAAATATTGTAAGCCTATATTGTGAAGTAACTGGGTGACGGAATCCAATAGTGTTATTGAGATAAATATAGTAAGCCTATATTGTGAAGTAACTGGGTGACGGAACCCAATAGTGTTATTGAGATAAATATAGTAAGCCAATATTGTGAAGTAACTGGGTGACGGAACCAAATAGTGTCATTGAGATAAATATTGTAAGCCTATATTGTGAAGTAACTGGGTGACGGAACCCAATAGTGTCATTGAGATAAATATTGTAAGCCTATATTGTGAAGTAACTGGGTGACGGAACCAAATAGTGTCATTGAGATAAATATTGTAAGCCTATATTGTGAAGTAACTGGGTGACGGAACCCAATAGTGTTATTGAGATAAATATTGTAAGCCTATATTGTGAAGTAACTGGGTGACGGAACCAAATAGTGTCATTGAGATAAATATTGTAAGCCTATATTGTGAAGTAACTGGGTGACGGAACCCAATAGTGTCATGAAGTAACTGGGTGACGGAACCCAATAGTGTCAGAGATAAATATTGTAAGCCTATATTGTGAAGTAACTGGGTGACGGAACCAAATAGTGTCATTGAGATAAATATTGTAAGCCTATATTGTGAAGTAACTGGGTGACGGAACCAAATAGTGTCATTGAGATAAATATTGTAAGCCTATATTGTGAAGTAACTGGGTGACGGAACCATATAGTGTCATTGAGATAAATATTGTAAGCCTATATTGTGAAGTAACTGGGTGACGGAACCCAATAGTGTCATTGAGATAAATATTGTAAGCCTATATTGTGAAGTACCGTAACTGGGTGACGGAACCAAATAGTGTCATTGAGATAAATATTGTAAGCCTATATTGTGAAGTAACTGGGTGACGGAACCAAATAGTGTCATTGAAATAAATATTATAAGCCTATATTGTGAAGTAACTGGGTGACGGAACCCAATAGTGTCATTGAGATAAATATTGTAAGCCTATATTGTGAAGTAACTGGCTGACGGAACCAAATAGTGTCATTGAGATAAATATTGTAAGCCTATATTGTGAAGTAACTGGGTGACGGAACCCAATAGTGTTATTGAGATAAATATTGTAAGCCTATATTGTGAAGTAACTGGGTGACGGAACCAAATAGTGTCATTGAGATAAATATTGTAAGCCTATATTGTGAAGTAACTGGGTGACGGAACCCAATAGTGTCATGAAGTAACTGGGTGACGGAACCCAATAGTGTCATTGAGATAAATATTGTAAGCCTATATTGTGAAGTAACTGGGTGACGGAACCAAATAGTGTCATTGAGATAAATATTGTAAGCCTATATTGTGAAGTAACTGGGTGACGGAACCAAATAGTGTCATTGAGATAAATATTGTAAGCCTATATTGTGAAGTAACTGGGTGACGGAACCATATAGTGTCATTGAGATAAATATTGTAAGCCTATATTGTGAAGTAACTGGGTGACGGAACCCAATAGTGTCATTGAGATAAATATTGTAAGCCTATATTGTGAAGTACCGTAACTGGGTGACGGAACCAAATAGTGTCATTGAGATAAATATTGTAAGCCTATATTGTGAAGTAACTGGGTGACGGAACCAAATAGTGTCATTGAAATAAATATTGTAAGCCTATATTGTGAAGTAACTGGGTGACGGAACCAAATAGTGTCATTGAGATAAATATTGTAAGCCTATATTGTGAAGTAACTGGGTGACGGAACCCAATAGTGTTATTGAGATAAATATTGTAAGCCTATATTGTGAAGTAACTGGGTGACGGAACCAAATAGTGTCATTGAGATAAATATTGTAAGCCTATATTGTGAAGTAGCTGGGTGACGGAACCCAATAGTGTCATTGAGATAAATATTGTAAGCCTATATTGTGAAGTAACTGGGTGACGGAACCCAATAGTGTCATTGAGATAAATATTGTAAGCCTATATTGTGAAGTAACTGGGTGACGGAACCCAATAGTGTCATTGAGATAAATGTTGTAAACCTATATTGTGAAGTAACTGGGTGACGGAACCCAATAGTGTCATTGAGATAAATGTTGTAAACCTATATTGTGAAGTAACTGGGTGACGGAACCCAATAGTGTCATTGAGATAAATGTTGTAAACCTATATTGTGAAGTAACTGGGTGACGAAACCCAATAGTGTCATTGATATAAATGTTGTAAACATATATTGTGAAGTAACTGGGTGACGGAACCCAATAGTGTCATTGATATCAATGTTGTAAACCTATAATGTAAGTAACTGAGGTGACGGAAACCAATAGTGTCATTGAGATAAATGTTGTAAACCTATATTGTGAAGTAACTGGGTGACGGAACCCAATAGTGTCATTGAGATAAATGTTGTAAACCTATATTGTGAAGTAACTGGGTGACGGAACCAAATAGTGTCATTGAGATAAATGTTGTAAACCTATAATGTAAGTAACTGAGGTGACGGAAACCAATAGTGTTATTGAAGTAAAGATTGTGAACCTAAATTGTGAGGTAACTGGGTGGCGGAACCCATATTATATGTGAGAGAGACCTTGTAATCTCATTCGGTAATCTGTACGATTTTATGTCATTGGGGAGGTACTTGTGTAGTAACGACGGTTGTGTCAAAGGAGTAAATAGATTCTATGTATTGAGGAGATAGATTATATATGTTATAGCCTTGGTATTGAGAAAGGATACAGAAGGCTCATTAAACGTGGGAAAACCTAAAGAGTAGAGGAAAGAATAACACTTTTGTTTTAGTTAGGCAAAGAGCCAATGGTTCATTAGGCCCTGGTCTCAATAAAAGACACAGCAGGGTTTTGATTTATTTATTTAGGATTAATCACTAATAACGGGTCGTAGGATCGAAGCCGACTTGAGTCAATACCTGAAGTGCGGGGCTTCAGTTAGGGAGTAACGGGAACTTTAGGGGTCCACAGTACAACCTAGCATGAATCGGCGTAATATTCAATCTGAGTCTTGAACTCATCTCGGCCCAGCCAAGAACCTATTATTAGAGTAGTTAGGAAGTCTGTTACATAAAATATACGAACTTCTAAATGACTGTCGAATTATCCCCCGTAGTAGTAGCATAACTAATTTAGAATTAACTGGCTCGGGCCGAGACTAACTAATTTAGAATGACGGGTGCCCAACCCTGAAAGGGGTTGAAATAGGGGAGCTATCCCCCCGCCAAAGGTGGTTTCTAGGGCCTTTCCTAGCTGATGCTAAGAGGATTGGGTTCTAGTCATGTGGTGATGAGCTGGTCTATCAGAGTGAGAACTGAGCGATCTCTGCCATACCCATAGCTTACTCTGACTGTTCCTTTTACTTATATATTTTCTAGATCTCGAGTGACGGCATCTCTTCCGTGGATTGACCTCCCAATCTACCAAGATTGGAAGCCAGAGCGTCACATTTTTCCTTTGCCCCTCAACTTTCTCTTCATAATTGCTGAGGGGCACAGGGCCCTGGGTTGGGCTTTGGTTTCCCGGGCGTTTCTGCACCCTCCTCAGCTCCCCGCCATGGGAGTGGCTTCGGTCACCCAGGCTTTATTGTGGTCGGCAGGGAGGGTTCTGTGGAGGTGCTCGGTTATGGCCTTGGCCTTGCTCGGGGCCTTGGGGTTGTTCGGCCAGTCAGCTTGGGGAACAGCAACAACAACAACAACTAATTTAGAATTAAATACTGCAATAATAATAATAATAATAATAATAATTATTATTATTATTATTACTCGATTAATTATTATTATTATTATTACTTTCACCATTAAAATTATGCTGAGATATGCCATTAAAACACTATTATTATTACTTAGTAATTACCGGTGTATATATTTCTTTGCATTATAGTAAATGAAATGGTTAGATATATACATAATGTACATTAACCGTTTTTCTCCTTTTCTTTCCAGACCCGAGATCACAGCAACACTACACTACAGGTAAATATGTTAACCCTCTCCGACATATGACGCGATTTTGAGCCTATTAGGGATACTTTAAAACCTTTGTTACCATCAGGGGTATTTAGAAACCTTTAGTTTAGTTACTTCAACCTCTGCAGTTGTCTTTGAGTTAGCTGTGGGCAGACAACTAATTTTGGAGAGGTAATTATAAGAGTGAGAGAACTCTATTTCTTATTGCTAATCTGGCAACCTCTGCGCCATATGAGTCTGAAGGGGTTAACAGTATTGGTAAAGTCTCTCTCTCTCTCTCTCTCTCTCTCTCTCTCTCTCTCTCTCTCTCTCTCTCTAAAACACTACGTTGTAACTATCGTTCAATCAGTTTGACTTCAGTCATGTGTAAATTGCTTACAGCAATAATCAGTCATAAACTTGTGAACCATTTAAAGGAAAATTAATAAAATATGCTCAGCATGGCTTTCAAAACAAGCGTTTATGTCTAACAAATCTCCTCGGCTTCTTTCATAATATGTGTAATATGTATGATAATAGTAAAGCTGTTGATGTTGTCCGTCTTGATTTCCAGAAAGGTTTTTGACAAAGTTTCCCATAAACGTCTCTTGATAAAACTAAAGGTTCATGGTATTAAAGGTTGCATACGTGTGATGATCGATAATTGGCTTACTGTGTGTCAACAAAGAGTAGTCATATATGGTAAAGCCTTGTATTGGAAAAGTGTCATTAGCGGCGTGCCCCAGGGATCAGTGCTTGGACCTGTTCTTTGCATTTATATCAATGATATTGATGTACTGTACTGTAGGTCTCTTATGTATAATTTCAAAATTTTCAGATGACACCAAAATGGTAAACATAATAGTGTTTCCCTTGCAAGTTTAACAGATCCAAAATGATCAGATCCAAACAAATGATCAAACTAGGCCCGAACCTGGCAAATGATGAAGCCCCTTCTGTACCGGCGACGTATTTCATATTATATTCTAGCTATATTTACACGATTATGAGCAGCTTAAGAAGGATCTGCGATAGTGTAGAGGGTTAAGCGAGATATTAAGAAACATGTTCATTGCTGGATGCCCTTTTTAAACTTAATAAAACCGTTTAATAGTAGCCAGCAAAAGATTAAAAGGACGGCACCGGTACAGAAGGGGTTAAATACAGGAAAGTGTAAAGTACTACATAAAGGATACAATAACGAAAAACGGCAAATTATTCTATAAATGGTATGTATCTCAAAAACACTGATAAACAAACAGACTTAGGGGTAACAGCATTAAACGTTGTAAATCCCAGTCAACAATGTACCGAAGAAATAAGGAAAACAAATCAAATTATCGATTGAATTGGTTCAAATACAAATTTAATTATGTTATTCTCACCTTATACAATTCATTGGTTCACCCCCATTTGGAATACTGCTTACATAATTATTTGGTGCCAATATTATAAAAAAGACACCAACATAATGGAGAGAATACAGAGGAGTTGAAACTTTTTAGTATAACAAAGCACAGCCAGAGAGGGGAACTAAGGGGAGACCGTCGTTTTTCTGGTCCCCTTTCTCCCTCGTGTTTAGTCCAATTAGTTTTGAGATTTTTAGACGTTCGACCCATTTTTTTGGCGATTTCAAGACCTTTCGTCCCATTTCGTTATACATTTTAAGACCTATCGTGCCATTTAGGTGTCAATTTTTTCCTGGCGACCGATAGCGAGCCTGTAATTGTAAGAGGAACCGGCCTTTGGCCGGGACACTTTTCTATCGAAAAAATTTACACATTTATCTAGGGGATGTTTTTCTAAGTTTGAGGGATGTCTAGCGAGGAAACTAAGAATTTATGAATGAATGAATTTATAGGCCAAAAAAGCAGTCAGTGTCCCCTTAATTCAATTTTTCTTTTCTTTTAGAGGTTGTGACAATATGGATGACAACAAGTATTTCTCAATTGACCAATCGAATTACACTAGAGATAATGGTTGTAAGATCGTGGAAATATTTTGTTCACTCGCATTAGGTAAGTTAGGTGTGAGTGTGTATGTGTGTATGTGTGTGTGTGTGTGCGTGTGTTTGTGTGTGTGGGTGTGTGTGTGTCATAAATGTACTACTAATTGTTATGCTTGACGTTGTACGGGCTTATACCATCCATATGTTAAGGGTTAAGCAGATACACACGCACGTACACACACATACACACACACACACACACAAACACACACACCCGAACTCACATACACATACAGAGTATGAAAGAGAGAGAGAGAGAAAGATGTAGATAGCTAGATAGATAGACAGAGAGAGAGAGAGAGAGAGCTACATAGATACACAGACCAAACATACCTCAAGGTCCTTACTAGGCAGTATGGCCTTACAAACTATATATATATATATATATATATATATATATATATATATATATATATATATATATATATATATACCGGTATGTATACATAATTATACACACATATATACACATATACACATACATACATACATACATATATATACAGTATATATATACATATATATACATACTGTACAGTGCACACACATACACACACATACATACATATATATATATATATTTTTTTTTTTTTGTATCACCCCAGCCCTCTGCAGATAGAGGTCAAGCCTTCCCTTGAAAGCGTTTATTGTGTCGCTCTCCACCACTCTCGCTGGTAGTTTATTCCACTCTGTCGCCACACTGTAGGACCGTAGGTGAAGAAACTCTTTGTGACATCTAGGTTTGCCTTTTTGGTTTTTAATTGCATTCCATTTCCGCGAGTTTGATTAGTATTGTTTAATGTGAATAGTGCATTTACAACCTTTTAGTATCTTAAAGCACTCAATAAGCTGACCCCTCAACCTCCTCTTTTTTAATGAGAACAGGTTCAATCGTTTAAGTCTTTCTTCATATGATTTATTTCTTAATGAGGGTATCATCTTCGTCGCTCTACGCTGTACTGACTCGAGTCTTACAATGTCCTTGATCAGATAAGGTGACCAGAACTGCACACCATATTCAAGGTGGGGCCTCACCATACTTTTGAACAGTGGCACTATTACGTTCTCATGTTTATATGTAAATTTTCGTTTAATGAAGCCCAATGCTATGTTTGCCTTATTTGCAGCTGCTATACATTGGTCGGAAGTTTTTAGGTTTTCAGATATTAGTACCCCTAGGTCTTTTACTACCGTTGCGGTTTTTATTTGTTTGCCATTCATTTTGTATTTGTATTTCATATTTCTGCTACCAACCTGCAGCACCTGACATTTATCGACATTGAAGGGCATCTGCCATTTTTTCGACCACTCTGATATCTTGTTTAAATCAGATTGCAACGCATTTCTATCATCTTCGTTCAGGACTGTATTTCCTATTTTTGCATCGTCGGCGAATTTGGAAATGGTGTTGTTTACCCCTACATCAATATCGTTAATGTAAATGAGAAACAGGACCGGTCCAAGGACTGAACCCTGTGGAACTCCACTAGTGACAGGCTCCCACTCCGATTCCACTCCATTTATCACCACTCTCTGTCTTCTGTCTGTAAGCCAATTTTTGTATCCAAAAATGAATTTCACCTTTGATACCTATCCTCTCCAATTTAGCCAATAGTTTTCGGTGTGGCACCTTGTCGAAAGCTTTTTGAAAGCACAAGAAGATTATATCTAGTGATTTTGTCATGTCGTTATATGTGAATAGTTTGTTATAAACTTCAATCAAATTTGTTAGGCAGGACTTATTTGATCTAAAGCCGTGTTGACTATTTTTGATTAGGTTGTTTGATTCGAGATAATCTACTATCTTATCTCTAAGGATTTTTTCCATGATTTTCCTACAATTGAAGTTAGACTAATTGGTCTGTAATTACTCGCTTTGGCCTTGCTACCCTTCTTGTATATCGGCGTAATGTTCGCATCTTTTCAATCACTCGGTACAATCCCTTGTAGTAATGATAAGTTAAATAGTTGTGTCAGGGGTTTTGCTATTTCGTCCTTAACATTCTTAATTATGTTCGGGTGGAGCATGTCGGGTCCCGGGGTCTTATTTACATTTAAATTACTCAATTTGCTTTGTGCTTCGCTAACACTGATGGTGAAATCTCCTATCACATGAGTTGAGGTGTTATTTTCAGGGGTATGATCGATAACTTCTGTGAAAACTGAGCCAAAATATTTGTTGAGCATATTTGCCGTGTTTGTGTCACCTGTTATTGACTGGCCATCTTCTATTAGCGGTTCGATTCCGCTTTTGATCTGTTTATTTTTATTTACGTAACTGTAGAATTTTTGGGGGTTTGTGGCACTCTCTTTGGCAATAGTAATTTCGTAATTGTGTTTGTTCGCCCTAATTATTTTTTTCACGTCCCTTCTACTATTTTTGTACAAGTTTTTAATTACTTCAGTGTTTGTGTTATTTTTTACAAGTTTGTGGAGTTGATTCCTTTTCCAGAGAGAGAGAGAGAGAGAGAGAGAGAGAGAGAGAGAGAGAGAGAGAGAGAGAGAGAGAGAGAGAGAGAGAGAGAGAGAGAACAAATACTCAAACAGTAGGAACATTGCCTACAAGGGAGTAAGCAAAAGCAAATATTCACATTCAAATAAGTAGAACAAACATCCTCTATACACTCTCATGAACACACACACACGTAGGCTACACGCACGCACACTAATAATACAGTATATATGCACATACACGTAAATATGTATCTACAAACACATACAAGAACACACACAGCAATATGACTGCCGAAACACACACACACACACACACACACACACACACACACACACACACACACACACACACACTACTTATTAGCGCGACTGTACCAACACACATACCAAAATAAGATAGCTGCCAATACATTTACATGGAAAACTCCACGAACACAATTATAGACTGCTTCCTCCACACAAAGGTTTAATTTATTTAAAAAACAAGTATTAACAAGAGCTTTATTGGGAGGTTTTTACTTTGTTCCCTAGACCTCCATCAAGCTTAAAATTACACCCTATAGACCCCCTTTCAAGACAAATTTGTAAATTTTTCGGCAGGAAAATATCCCGACCTTCCTTTAAATAAAGGCTCGCTAACGCTCGCCAGGAAAAAACGGACACCTAAATGGCACGAAAGTCTTAAAATTGACAGAAATGGGGCGATTGTTCTTAACATCCCCACACTAAACGTCTTAAAATTTCAAAAGTAATGGGGCTAAACATGACGGACAAAGGAGTCCAGAAAAAAAATCCCTCAAGTGAAAATTTCCCCTTAAACACACACTCGACTCTGAGCACAGGACAACCTCTCTCTCTCCCAGTCACACACACACACTCATACACTCTCTCTCTCTCTCTCTCTCTCTCTCTCTCTCACTTCCATTGATTGGTGGGTAGGGAGAGAGCCTTCCACTTTACTGTTCTTGTCTTAAACATTGTATTTATTTATTTTATTTATTTTAAGATTTAAGGCCGGACTGCCTAACAGAGACTGCACAGTCAGGGTAGGCTGTGTATCTATGTAACTCAATGTAACGCTCTCCATCAAACACCACCACACAACCATACAAAAAACACTCTCTATTAAAACATTCCCACAGCTATTAAATATCGGGCAAAAATGTACAGGAACAGACACTAGAAAAATGCTACAAGCGGAATGTTACCTTCGCATTGTTTCCAAAAATTAAAAATGATATATTCTGCCTTACTGGCAATACGAGAGAGTTACACAGATACTCAGACCAAACAGACCTTGCCGTCACTACTAGGTGATCCGGCCTTAATACTACTAGACAGGGACATATAGTAGAAGAAAAGGAAAGCACAGTAGAAGGCTCTCTCCTCACCCTCCGTTTCCTCCGGCTAAAAAGCCGTACCGGAAAATAGGAAGAAGTGTAGCCTTATGGGCCAAGCAATGCCTGCACGAAAAGCGTGTTATAGAGTATGAAAATACTTAGTTTGAAAGGGAAAATACACATACCTACCGATTAATTCCTATTCATCCAATCTTCATCAGATGATCGTCAAGTCTTTTCTTAAACGTATCAATTTTATTATTGTCGACCACCTCCCTAGGTAAACTGTTCCACTCTTTAACCACACTATATAATAGAAGACATTTTGTGTTACATCTAGGCATGCCTTCTTTCTAATTAATTTCATTGCATTACCTCTGGTTGCAGCATTGTTATTAATCGTGAACAGTGCAATTATATCTACTCTGTCAAATCCTTTAAGTATCTTAAAACACTCGATAAGTTGGCCTCGTAACCTTTTTTTTTAACGAAAAAATAGGTCATAATATGGCTTTTTTTTCTTTCAGAGAAGGAAGTAGTTTAGTTGCACTACGCTGCACAGATTCGAGTGTTTTAATGTCTTTCTTGAGATACGGGGACCAGAACTGAACACCATATTCAAGATGGGGTCTAAAAATGCTTTTGACTAATGGCAAAATAATCTTTTCGTGTTTAAAGGTTAAATTACTTTTGACAAATACCAAGGTTTTGTTAGCTTTATTTGCTGCAGCTGCACATTGCTCTAGGAATTTTAGGTTTTCTGATATTATAACCCCGAGATCTTTAATCTTAGAGTTTGCTATTAGTGTTTGGCCTTTCATTTGATAATCATAAGTTTTGTTTTTTGTTCCAACGTGCAAAAGTTGACATTTTGTCACCATTAACACCTTATTAGCGGCCTAGGCGGTTTATTTATATGTACCGCCCAGCGGGGTGTTTTTAGCCAAAATAGGGCTGTTTACGTGATCATTTTCATGCCTAAATAAGACCCAGAACGTAAAACAAGTATCTATCCCTGAAAGGGCATAAACAGAGCTTTCGAATGACACCATAACGACCCTTTTATGATGGCTAGTTTTCTTGCAACAACCGTGCAACGCGAGTGCAAAAAGCATGTAATTAGGCACTTTCCCCATACAATTCCGTATATAGCGAGTGAGAGAGGGAGGGAGGAGGTGGGATTCGTGTCAGTAGGTTCGCCGCGGTGGTCTGGAGCAGTCATACGCTCGCTACTCTCCTGCCACCACTTGTCTCTCTCTCTCAGCAACATTACGTGCTGAAATTGCCACACGACCTATGTCGAGCGCCGCCAGATAGTCCAGATTTTTTATACTCGACTTATGTTGCGCGCCGACAGTTAAGGGTTAAAGGGCATTTGCCACTTCTCTGCCCAATCCACTATTTTAAATCGGAATGTGGGCTATTTCTGTTTTTCCTCACTCAACACTCTGTTCCCTATTTGTGTATCATCCGCAAATTTGAAAATACAGTTATTCAGACTTACATCATTATAATTTATATATATGATAAATAATTATAACCAGACCAAGGACCGATCCTTGATGTACTGTACACCGCTGGTAACAGGCACCCAATTTGATTCTACACCAATTATAATAACTCTTTGCTTTCTGTTTGTAAGCCAGCTTTTAATCCATTGATATATATTACCCTTTATTCTGATTATTTCTAACTTATCTAATAATTCATTATGAGGTACCTTGTCGAACGCCTTTTGAAAATCTAAGTATAGACTATGTCAAACGCCTTAGTTGAGTCATTAGGAGTAAATAATTTATCATACAATTCGAGGAGGTTTGTTAGGCACGATTTTCTGATCATAAACCCATGATGGCTGTAACTTATTAATTCATTTTATTCTAGATACTCAACTTATTTATCTCTTAAAGTGGTTTCAAGATTTTTCCTATTACTGGCGTTAAGCTTATTGGTATGTATTTACTTGCTTTGGCTCGATCACCCTTTTTGTGAATGGGTGTAATGTTGGCTGCTTTCCAATCATTAGGAACGCTACCATGCTGTACTGATGAGTTAAAGATAATGGTCAGGGATTCGTACATTTCTTCTTTTACTTGTTTTAATATCCTATTATGGAAGTTATCAGGCTCCAGAGTCTTGTTGATATTTATTTTATTTAACTTACAAAATACTTCACTTGCGCTGATGGTAAAGTTTCCTAATAATTAATGCACTGTTACTGCCTTATGTTTTGTATTATTCTTTACTTCGTTTGTAAAAACCGCATACAAATATTCGTTAAGTGTATTTATTATGTCGGCTGGCCCTATTCCGCTGTTTATGTCTCTGTTGTTATTTACGTAGCTAAAAATGTGCTTTGGGTTGCTGGTTCTGGCAATGGATACTTCATAATCACGTTTAGCGGATCTAATCAGAAAGAGAGAGAATGAGATTGTCGTAAACACAACACTAATGAAAACAATTTAATGTGAACAACTGCAAATGCAGTGTTAAGACAATATGATGAACATAGCATATAATATAGTTGTGAAACAATTAATGTCTATCTATCAATTTGATGTGTGATGTTTTAACCTTCAAGGGGGTTGCCACTAATACATCACCACCCATGCACCTCTCTCATGCATCATCCTACACCCTTCATACCATCCAACACAACTTCACTCTTATTCCACTTAAATCCACCCTCATATCTCACGCTTGGTCTGCTTCACCTCTGCCCTTTAACCTCACTAACATACACAAACGAAGAACGGGTGAAATTTGTAGAGCTACAACGCAAAGCCAAAAAGTTAATTAAGCAAAGTAAAAAGACTCTGGAGTTACATGTTGCGAATCAAAGTAAAACAAACCCGAAATAATTCTATAGCAATATCAGAAAGAAAAAAGTAGTTACTTCAACTGTTGGACCGTTAGTCGATGAAAATGGAGAATACACCAAAGACGAAGTACAAATGAGTCATGCCCTCAATACCTTCTTTGCATCAGTCTTTACAACGGAAGACCTCAGTGATAACCCTACACCATCGCCGATTCAGATTGATAATTCAGATGTTCTAAGCAATATCACCGTTACAGAGAGAGAAGTATTGAATTGTTTAGATAAACTCAAGGTAAATAAAACGCCTGGACCTGATAAAATCTCACCTAGAGTCCTAAAGGAAGCTAAGGATGAGCTCTCCAAACCACTGACATTGCTATTTAATAAATCCTTGCAGTCTGGAAATATGCCTGATCAGTGGAAGCTAGCCAACGTAACACCGATATTAAAAAAAGGCAGCAAATCCTTACCCTGTAACTATCGTCCAATTAGCTTAACCTCAGTTGTATGTAAAATGTTATTAGAAACACTCATAAGAGACAGACTCGTAAATCACTTAGAGGAAAATAACATACTTAAAGATACTCAACACGGCTTTCGTAAAAAACGTTCCTGTTTAACAAACCTCTTAGACTTCTTCCACGATATCCTCAACCTCTACGATGAGAGTAAAGCTGTAGATATTATATACATTGATTTTCAAAAGGCCTTTGACAAAGTTCCCCACAAACATTTACTGCTAAATCTAAAAGCGCATGGAATACAAGAAGGTGTGTTGAAATGGATAGAAAATTGGCTCAGCGACAGAAAGCAAAGAGTAGTCATAAACGGTAAGGCATCTAAATAGACCAATGTAAGTAGCGGGGTACCCCAGGGATCGGTACTAGGACCAATTCTCTGTCTAATTTACATCAACGACATAGATGAGGGTCTCACCTGTACAATCTCAAAATTTGCTGACGATACAAAAATTGCAAATAGCGTACTCTCAAAAGAACAAGTTGACGATATGCAACACAATCTAGATAAGTTGTCATGTTGGGCCCAAATTTGGCAAATGAGTTTCAATGCGGATAAATGTAAAGTACTACATATCGGATACCAAAATGAGAAAGCAAACTATTTGATGAATGGCACTCAGCTTAAGAATGTAAACAGAGAAACCGATCTGGGAGTAACAATATCGAGTAACCTAAAACCGAGCCAACACTGTTCAGAAGTTGTTAAGAAGGCAAACAAAATAATTGGCTTTATAGGCAGGTCATTTGAGCATAAATCCAAAGACGTTATCCTAACCCCTTACAACTCCTTAGTCCGCCCTCTTCTTGAATACTGCGTTCAATCCTGGTGCCCTTATTACCAAAAAGATATAGACAAGCTAGAACGAGTTCAACGTAGAGTTACCAAAATGAGAACGAGAGAGAGAGAGAGAGAGAGAGAGAGAGAGAGAGAGAGAGAGAGAGAGAGAGAGAGAGAACATGACGCCACAAAACAGAAAGGCTTAAGCGGAGGTGAATGCATCACTCCGACAAATAAACGTCTGTCTTGATAATGCTAAGCCCATAATCAAGACAGCTATTGGATGTGTTTTGTGTTGAAGCCATTAATATGAATACAGTAAGAGTGCATTTGAACAAAAAGTAAATTATTTGAAATAAATGAAAGACAATGAACAATAAACAGACTACATACCTAACTCTGCCACCTTGACTTATGAATTTGGCTCTAGCCAATAAATGTCCCGGCCGAAGGCCTACGTCTTCTAAGTTATAGGCTCGCTATCGCCAGCCAAGAATAAATAATTGACACCTAATTGGGATAAACTAATAAAGTGAAAGTTTTAAAATATTCAAGCTAATGGAGCAAGAAAAGGAAAGCCGCCCCCCCCCCCCCCCCCCACACACACACACAAGAAACACCAGGACATCACAACATACCTACAACGTGCCCAGTACATGTCGGACCAGGTATGTGCAGATGACGTCCAGGTTTCGGAACAAGAGCACCCGCAAATATATAAAGGAAGGCCCCAAATCTGGGTTCCAGAGTCAAGGCGTAGCAACACTTCTCTAGGTGGTCTGGCCATGTATGTTCGGTGTACGTTATATGTACTGTGTGTGTACGTCCACATTTTTTGAAACACTGTCAAATGTCGGTAGGATATCGAGATATTGTTTGTGTGGTTACGTTGCGTTCAGTCTGGCTACGTGACGCTACGGGATGTCTTCTGACTGTTGTCTTTCACACCTCGTAACGTCTTTTCTCATTGTGATGTCGCGCGACTTGCAACAACATGCAGCGACGACACCTAGACACCACCCAGTACTGAAAGAACTCATAACGTAATCACATCAACATTCAACGATAAAAAGTCAGGTCACGACTCTGCACGAAATTTTAAGGACTACACTCAAATTACGCGGACCTCGCACACATTGCCCGAGACTGCCAGACATGGAGAGAGACATCATGTTTTTCTACAAGACTTCATCACGAGACAAAATATGCGCTAAGTCGCCGTCCAAGTAGTGAATGTGCGAGGCGGCCATTAGTCGGATTGGACGGTTTTGCTGCAATAATTTTTTGAATAGCTTACTGAAAGGCAGTCTCCAATGAAAGTAACATCAAAAGTAGAGTACCGCACTAATCATAAGAACTATGCATACCTCGCATTGTATTTTCATTATTGTAGTGGGGTTGTCCAAACGGAGAACAACGTTAAACCAGGTATATATATATAGTAATAACGAAAAGGATAAATTTGTACCGGAATAAATTGTGGATAAAATGCTGTCTTGTTTACGATTGGTTGCCATTGATCAACCAAACTTGTAAAATAGATACAACAAAGATACACTGTGCTATCATTTCCCGAACAATATATAATTAACAACAAAAACAGGACATTTGTGCTCTTTATTAGCACTATATTGATCTCTTCATTGGTTAGCTCATCAAGTAAATGATGGATGTTGGTTTCATTGCTTTAATATTGGCCATTTATAATTAGCCGATTCACTACGATAGCGTCATTTTCATCTTATACTGACTTACATTAGACGATTATATTTACCGTAGAAAATACCTCAAGACATTTTATAGATGACATACAATATCTCAATTTGCCTTTCCACTCCTAAAAATTATCTTAAAACTAAATTCAATAGTCTTAATGGAACCAAAACTAATTGCAAAGAGGCCTCAATGTGTCGGTATTGAAAGATTAAAGCACACTCAAAACGACACTCACCATTTATTGTCTTTATTAATTCTTGATTAATTATGGGAGCCCACCTCGCTTGTTTTTCTCTTGCTCTCTCTCTCTCTTTGGCTTGTATCCAGTAGAGATAGCAACCCTAAGAGAAAGGGGAAGGAAAGGATAGCCAAGATGAAGGCTCTCTCCCCACCCTCCGGCAGAGAGAGGAAGAGAGAGAGAGAGAGAGAGAGAGAAGGGGAGAGATGAATGAGATAGCAGCCTACGGAAATGATGGAACGGCCGGGATGTGTTGGAAAGTTATAAGTTAAAAATAGATACAAGAAAGCTACACATAGTTACATAGTATTTTATAACGGTAAGAATAGTATTATAATATATACGTAAATAATTATGTATACAATTATTGATAAACACAATCAATCTACATTCGATATATTAGTGGCGCTATACATTACTACTAAACAGTATTTTCATTGTGTTTTAAGGGGAGATTTCCACTTGAGAGATTTTTTTCTTGACTCCTTTCAGCCCCATTGTGTTTCTAATTTTAAGACGTTTGCCCCATTATTTTGACGATTTTAAGAACTTTCAACCCATTTCTGTCAAATGTAAGACCTTTCGTGCCATTTAGGTGTCGATTTTATCCTGGCGAGCGATAGCGAGCCTGTAATTTAAGAGGAACCGGCTTTCAGCCGGGAAATTTTTCTACCGAAAAATTTACAAATTTATCTTGAAAGGGGGTCAAGGGGGTGAAATTTTAAGATTGCTGGAGGAGTAGGAAACAAACTAGAACCCTCCCCTTAATTCGATATATACATAAGAGGAATACAAATGACAAACACTGAGTTCTATCTATCTATCTATCTATTGCCTGACGCCGTGATCCCCGAAGGGGTGGCCACGAACGAACCGCCCCCATGCACCTCTGTCCCCAGTCAGTCGACGCCCCTCCCCCCAACCAGCACCGCCTTCGTTCATGTAGTTCCTCACTCCATCCTTCCACCTCATATTCGGTCTACCTCTCCCCCTCTGTCCCTCCACCTCGCTCTCGTACACCCTCTTAGTCATTCTCTCGCTTTCCATACGTTCCATATGGCCGAACCATCTCAAGTTGTTCCTTTTCACACTTTCCAGCACATCTACCTCCACACCACACCTCCTTCTTACTTCCTCATTAGTCTGTCTATCCCTCCATGTAACTCCGCACGCACTCCTTAAGTAATTCATTTCCACTGCTCTCACTCTTGGTCTGAGTCTCTCAACCAACGTCCATGCTTCGCTTCCGTAAGTCAGTGTCGGGATTACCACACTGTCCATGCAAGGACTTCTTCACTTCCATACTGACCACCCTATTTCTTGTTACTGCTTTTAGCGTTCCTACAACCCTCTTCCCCTGTTGTACCCTCTCCCGCACCTCTTCATCCATAGTCCCATCTTTACTCAACACACTGCCCAGATACTTAAAAGAGTTGACGATCTCCATAGCCTGACCGTTCAGCTTCACCTCACACTCTGTGACTTCACCCCTTTCGAAGACCATAACCTTGCTCTTCCCCGTATTTACCTTCAAATTCCGTTTTTCGCACACTGTTCCAAACTCATTTACCAGACCCTGCAACTCCCATTCATTATCACTCATCAGAACTGTATCATCCGCAAACAGCAGTATAGGTAGCTTCCACTCAATTCCCTCCCTTTTCAGCGATACACCAACATTCACTGCTCTTGATAGTATTTCTTTCATGACTCCATCCATATATACAGTAAACAACCACGGGGACATCACACAACCCCTGTTTCAAAACCAACATTCAGGTCAAAGAACTCGCTCTGCTCACTCTCCACACGTACTGCCGCCTTTGCACCCTCATACATGCTCTTCACTGCTTTCAGCAACTTGCCCTCTACTTCCTATATTCTAAGTACTTTCCACAAACCTTCTCTATCCACTCTGTCATAGGCCTTCTCCAAGTCCATAAAGGCAACATACACCTTTTGTTTCTTCTCCAGATACTTCTCCACAACACAATTCAGGGTAAAAATCTGATCTACACATCCTCTTCCCTTCCTAAAACCTCCCTGCCCGTCGCCTATCCATTTCTCCGTTCTCACTCTCACTCTCTCAATCACTACCCTACTGTATACCTTCCCTACTACGCTTAGAAGACATATTCCTCGGTGGTTACCACACACTCCTCTTTCCCCTTTGCCCTTATATAGGGGGACTATTATGCCAGTCTTCCAGTCATCGGGTGCACTCCCCTTCTCCCATGCTAGTTTGCACATTTTCCATACCCATTCTATCACTATCTCACCACCATACCTCAACATTTCCCCACACACTCCATCTGTTCCTGGTGCTTTCCCCAACTTCACTCTTGTCATGGCTTCCCACACTTCTGACCTCCTGATCCCCACCTCCTCCTCCACTACTTCTCTTCTTCTCCCTCCCATACCATATCCAGCTATGTTTGCTGGCTCTTCATTCGTTTCATTTAGCAACTCACTGAAGTACTCCCTCCATCTTTCGACTCTCTCTTGCTTCTCGGCTAGCATTCTCCCATTCTTATCTTTCACACCCTTACTGTTTCCCTTGCTACCTTCCCTAACTTTCTTGACTTCTTTCCAGAACAGTTTCTTACTCTCCCTCCATTTTACACTCAGATTCCTTCCAAATTCCTCATCTACTCTTCTCTTACTTTCCTTCACTACTCTCTTCACCACCCTCTTACTCTCCACGTACCTCGCTCGTTTCTGTCTCTCGGAATCTTCATTCCCTCTACTACCCAACCACACTCTATATGCTTTCTTCTTTTCTTCCACAGCTATTCTTACCTCTTCTGTCCACCATGCTGTACCTTTCACTCCCCTCCCTCTTCTCCTCACTCCACACACCTCCTCACATGCTGCACAGATCTCATCCTTAAACACCTTGCTCATCTCCTCCACTTCCTCCATAACTTCCAGGTCGAACCCACCTAGTCGTCTTTCCACTGCTCTCCTGTACTCCTCCCTGACTTCCTCCTCCTGCAACCTCTCCACCCTCCTCACCATTCCACCCTCCTCTCGCCTCCCTCCCGCTCTCCTCACCCACTTCTGAGGGTGAGTTACGCCACATAAATGATAATCATAATGTCATCAATAATTATTATGTGTACTGTATTCAAGTTTATGTACTGTATTCCGACACTATGAATCATTAATTATCTTATGCCTATGTAGCTTTATAACTGTAGCTATATATATACTGTATATTGTTGAAACATATGTACGGAATACATAATAATACACACAATCTATTAATATCAAAACAATTATGTAGATTTATTCCTATCTTAACCCCTTCTGTTCCAGCGACGTCTCTTTAATTTTATTCTAGCTATATTTAGACGATTTTGTGCAGCTAAAGAATGATCTATGGTAGTAAAAAGGGTTAAGTGAGATAGTATAAAGCCTGTTGATTGTTAGAGGCCCTTTTTAAACTGAATATAATCGTCTACTTGTAGCCAGAATAAAGTTAAAGAGACGTCGCCGGTACAGAAGGGGTTAATGTATTTACAGAGGAGTGTTTGTATGCTATGACTTAGCAATTATACCTGTAAATAATAACCACCTAGGTAAAACATACAACCATTAGAATGAGCTAATCAACAAATATTACATTTATCCAACGAAAGATTGTTATTTATACAAAATTAATAGAAGTTTAGTTTTGTGTAGCTCTCTAAGTGTACCAATACCGACGTCAATACTTCTCTAGATATTGCTACGGTGACACTGGATTAATACATTATAATTAACCAAAATATTAATGTGAGAGTTAGCCTCGGAGAAATAATATTAACGACGCCATAAATCATCAAGCCAGTCAAAGAACGGAAGAGGAACGAGCAGATAGATAGAGACAGATACATGACGTTAGAGACACTGACACTTGACGATAGATAGAGACTGATACATGACGATAGATACACTGAGCTAGGGATGGATAAATGAAAGTAGATTCAGGACTCTCTGCTCGGATTTATGGAGATAGATATACTGAACTCTCGGTTGGATAGATATATTAAGGGGGGTCACCGTGTTTTGTTTTATCTTTCTCTCCTTTTCTCTCTGTCCCTGGCATGTATCCATTCGGCCCCATTCAGCCAACTGTTTTAAGACGTTTATCCCCATCCAGGTGTCGATTTCTTCCTGGCGAGCGATAGCGAGCCAGCATTGTATGGAGAAATCCGGCTTTGCCGGGGACATTTTTCTATCGAAAAATTTACAAATTTAGCTTGCTGTCAAAAAAAATATATATACTGTATATGCTGGCTCGCTACCGCTCACCAGGAAAATATTGACACCTGGAGGGGGTTAAACGTCTTAAAACAGTATGCTGAATGGGGCCGAATGGATACAAACCAAAGAGAGAGTGAGAGAAAGATAAAAAAAAGCGAGGTGGGCCCCCTTAAGATAGATGCACTGCTTACTGGATGAATAAATAAAAACGGACTTACTTCCGACCAAACCGATAACTTAGCTCTGGATAGCAAGAAGGATAGATAGAGATAGATAACTTAGCTCTGGATAGCAGGAAGGATAGATTGAGATAGATAACTTAGCTCTGCATAGCAAGAAGGATAGATTGAGATAGATAACTTAGCTCTGGATAGCAAGAAGGACAGATTGAGATAGATAACTTAGCTCTGGATGGCAAGAAGGATAGATTGAGATAGATAACTTAGCTCTGGATAGCAAGAAGGATAGATTGAGATAGATAACTTAGCTCTGGATAGCAAGAAGGATAGATTGAGATAGATAACTTAGCTCTGGATAGCAAGAAGGATAGATTGAGATAGATAACTTAGCTCTGGATAGCAAGAAGGATAGATTGAGATAGATAACTTAGCTCTGGACAGCAAGAAGGATAGATTGAGATAGATAACTTAGCTCTGGATAGCAAGAAGGATAGATTGAGATAGATAACTTAGCTCTGGATAGCAAGAAGGATAGATTGAGATAGATAACTTAGCTCTGGACAGCAAGAAGGATAGATTGAGATAGATAACTTAGCTCTGGACAGCAAGAAGGATAGATTGAGATAGATAACTTAGCTCTGGACAGCAAGAAGGATAGATTGAGATAGATAACTTAGCTCTGGACAGCAAGAAGGATAGATTGAGATAGATAACTTAGCTCTGGATAGCAAGAAGGATAGATTGAGATAGATAACTTAGCTCTGGACAGCAAGAAGGATAGATTGAGATAGATAACTTAGCTCTGGATAGCAAGAAGGATAGATTGAGATAGATAACTTAGCTCTGGACAGCAAGAAGGATAGATTGAGATAGATAACTTAGCTCTGGACAGCAAGAAGGATAGATTGAGATAGATAACTTAGCTCTGGATAGCAAGAAGGATAGATTGAGATAGATAACTTAGCTCTGGACAGCAAGAAGGATAGATTGATATAGATAACTTAGCTCTGGACAGCAAGAAGGATAGATTGAGGTAGATAACTTAGCTCTGGATAGCAAGAAGGATAGATTGAGATAGATAACTTAGCTCTGGATAGCAAGAAGGATAGATTGAGATAGATAACTTAGCTCTGGATAGCAAGAAGGATAGATTGAGATAGATAACTTAGCTCTGGATAGCAAGAAGGATAGATTGAGATAGATAACTTAGCTCTGGACTGCAAGAAGGATAGATTGAGATAGATAACTTAGCTCTGGATAGTAAGAAGGATAGATTGAGATAGATAACTTAGCCCTGGATAGCAAGAAGGATAGATTGAGATAGATAACTTAGCTCTGGATAGCAAGAAGGATAGATTGAGATAGATAACTTAGCCCTCGATAGCAAGAAGGATAGATTGAGATAGATAACTTAGCTCTGGATAGCAAGAAGGATAGATTGAGATAGATAACTTAGCTCTGGACAACAAGAAGGATAGATTGAGATAGATAACTTAGCTCTGGATAGCAAGAAGGATAGATTGAGATAGATAACTTAGCTCTGGATAGCAAGAAGGATAGATTGAGATAGATAACTTAGCTCTGGATAGCAAGAAGGATAGATTGAGATAGATAACTTAGCTCTGGATAGCAAGAAGGATAGATAGAGATAGATAACTTAGCTCTGGATAGCAAGAAGGATAGATTGAGATAGATAACTTAGCTCTGGATAGCAAGAAGGATAGATTGAGATAGATAACTTAGCTCTGCATAGCAAGAAGGATAGATTGAGATAGATAACTTAGCTCTGGATAGCAAGAAGGATAGATTGAGATAGATAACTTAGCTCTGGATAGCAAGAAGGATAGATTGAGATAGATAACTTAGCTCTGGATAGCAAGAAGGATAGATTGAGATAGATGACTTAGCTCTGGATAGCAAGAAGGATAGATAGAGATAGATAACTTAGCTCTGGATAGCAAGAAGGCTAGATTGAGATAGATAACTTAGCTCTGGATAGCAAGAAGGATAGATTGAGATAGATAACTTAGCTCTGGACAGCAAGAAGGATAGATTGAGATAGATAACTTATCTCTGGATAGCAAGAAGGATAGATTGAGATAGATAACTTAGCTCTGGATAGCAAGAAGGATAGATTGAGATAGATAACTTAGCTCTGGACAGCAAGAAGGATAGATTGAGATAGATAACTTAGCTCTGGATAGCAAGAAGGATAGATTGAGATAGATAACTTAGCTCTGGATAGCAAGAAGGATAGATTGAGATAGATAACTTAGCTCTGGACAGCAAGAAGGATAGATTGAGATAGATACTTAGCTCTGGATAGCAAGAAGGATAGATTGAGATAGATAACTTAGCTCTGGATAGCAAGAAGGATAGATTGAGATAGATAACTTAGCTCTGGATAGCAAGAAGGATAGATTGAGATAGATAACTTAGCTCTGGATAGCAAGAAGGATAGATTGAGATAGATGACTTAGCTCTGGATAGCAAGAAGGATAGATTGAGATAGATAACTTAGCTCTGGATAGCAAGAAGGCTAGATTGAGATAGATAACTTAGCTCTGGATAGCAAGAAGGATAGATTGAGATAGATAACTTAGCTCTGGACAGCAAGAAGGATAGATTGAGATAGATAACTTATCTCTGGATAGCAAGAAGGATAGATTGAGATAGATAACTTAGCTCTGGATAGCAAGAAGGATAGATTGAGATAGATAACTTAGCTCTGGACAGCAAGAAGGATAGATTGAGATAGATAACTTAGCTCTGGATAGCAAGAAGGATAGATTGAGATAGATAACTTAGCTCTGGATAGCAAGAAGGATAGATTGAGATAGATAACTTAGCTCTGGACAGCAAGAAGGATAGATTGAGATAGATAACTTAGCTCTGGATAGCAAGAAGGATAGATTGAGATAGATAACTTAGCTCTGGATAGCAAGAAGGATAGATTGAGATAGATAACTTAGCTCTGGATAGCAAGAAGGATAGATTGAGATAGATAACTTAGCTCTGGATAGCAAGAAGGATAGATTGAGATAGATAGCTTAGCTCTGGACAGCAAGAAGGATAGATTGAGATAGATAACTTAGCTCTGGATAGCAAGAAGGATAGATTGAGATAGATAACTTAGCTCTGGATAGCAAGAAGGATAGATTGAGATAGATAACTTAGCTCTGGATAGCAAGAAGGATAGATTGAGATAGATAACTTAGTTCTGGACAGCAAGAAGGATAGATTGAGATAGATAACTTAGCTCTGGATAGCAAGAAGGATAGATTGAGATAGATAACTTAGCTCTGGATAGCAAGAAGGATAGATTGAGATAGATAACTTAGCTCTGGACAGCAAGAAGGATAGATTGAGATAGATAACTTAGCCCTGGATAGCAAGAAGGATAGATTGAGATAGATAACTTAGCTCTGGA
This sequence comes from Paralithodes platypus, assembly GCA_032716605.1. Lineage (NCBI taxonomy): Eukaryota > Metazoa > Arthropoda > Malacostraca > Decapoda > Lithodidae > Paralithodes > Paralithodes platypus. The sequence goes on along the minus strand of CM064496.1, from coordinate 32,944,206 downwards.
TAGCAAGAAGGATAGATTGAGATAGATAACTTAGCTCTGGACAGCAAGAAGGATAGATTGAGATAGATAACTTAGCTCTGGATAGCAAGAAGGATAGATTGAGATAGATAACTTAGCTCTGGATAGCAAGAAGGATAGATTGAGATAGATAACTTAGCTCTGGATAGCAAGAAGGATAGATTGAGATAGATAACTTAGCTCTGCATAGCAAGAAGGATAGATTGAGATAGATAACTTAGCTCTGGATAGCAAGAAGGATAGATTGAGATAGATAACTTAGCTCTGGATAGCAAGAAGGATAGATTGAGATAGATAACTTAGCTCTGGATAGCAAGAAGGATAGATTGAGATAGATAACTTAGCTCTGGATAGCAAGAAGGATAGATTGAGATAGATAACTTAGCTCTGGATAGCAAGAAGGATAGATTGAGATAGATAACTTAGCTCTGGATATCAAGAAGGATAGATTGAGATAGATAACTTAGCTCTGGATAGCAAGAAGGATAGATTGAGATAGATAGCTTAGCTCTGGACAGCAAGAAGGATAGATTGAGATAGATAACTTAGCTCTGGATAAAAAGAAGGATAGATTGAGATAGATAACTTAGCTCTGGATAGCAAGAAGGATAGATTGAGATAGATAACTTAGGTCTGGATAGCAAGAAGGATAGATTGAGATAGATAACTTAGCTCTGGACAGCAAGAAGGATAGATTGAGATAGATAACTTAGCTCTGGATAGCAAGAAGGATAGATTGCGATAGATAACTTAGCTCTGGACAACAAGAAGGATAGATTGAGATAGATAACTTAGCTCTGGACAGCAAGAAGGATAGATTGAGATAGATAACTTATCTCTGGATAGCAAGAAGGATAGATTGAGATAGATAACTTAGCTCTGGATAGAAAGAAAGATAAATTGAGATAGACAACTTAGCTCTGGATAGCAAGAAGGATAGATTGAGATAGATAACTTAGCTCTGGATAGCAAGAAGGATAGATTGAGATAGATAACTTAGTTCTGGATAGCAAGAAGGATAGATTGAGATAGATAACTTAGCTCTGGATAGCAAGAAGGATAGATTGAGATAGATAACTTAGCTCTGGATAGCAAGAAGGATAGATTGAGATAGATAACTTAGCTCTGGATAGAAGGAAAGATAGATTGAGATAGACAACTTAGCTCTGGATAGCAAGAAGAATAGATTGAGATAGATAACTTAGCTATGGACAGCAAGAAGGATAGATTGAGATAGGTAATTTATCTCTATATTGAAAGATGGATGGATTGTGATAGATAACATACCTTTAGATGGAAATATGGATAGATAAAAAATAAATAAACTTAGCTCTAGATGGATAAAACATGCCAGATACACTTAAGGGAGCCCACCTCGCTTTTGTTCTCTTTCTCTCCCTCTCTCTTTGGCTTGTATCCATTCTGTCTCATTCAGCCTACTGTTTTAAGACGTTTACCCCTATCCAGGTGTCAATATTTTGCTGGCGAGCGGTAGCGAGCCAGCATATATATTTTGCTGTTTTGACAGCAAGCTAAATTCGTACATTTTTCGATAGAAAAATTTCTCCGGCGAAGCCGGATTTTTCCATAAAATGCAGGCTCGCTATCGCTCGCCAGGAAGAAATCGACACCTGGATGGGGATAAACGTCTTAAAACAGTTGGCTGAATGGGACCGAATGGATATAAGCCAGGGAAAGAGAGAAAAGGAGAGAAAGATAAAAAAGCCGGTGACCCCCTCTTAAATACAGCCCACTTGCCACACCATTTGTCTTAATTTCATTATTGACAATTACATGATTCCCAATATTGTAGGCTGTCTAGTATCTGTCCCTATGCCTTCCTCCATTCCCTTTGACTGCCTCCATACCTTCTGTCCTTCATTCATCGAGACATTAATCTGTTTTGCTCCCTCTCTTCCCTCCATCCTTCCTCTATTCATTTGTATCTCACTTCCCTCCTTCCTTCTTTATTCCATCGTCTTTTCATTCCTTCCATCATTCATTCCTCACTGCACTCCTCCTCCTTCCTCCATTCATTCGTATCTCACTTCCCTCCTTCCTTCTTCATTCCATCGTCTATTCATTCCTTCCTCCGTGCACTCCTCCACCTTCCTCCATTCCTTCCTGCACTCCTCCACCTTCCACCATTCCTTCCTGCATTCCTCCACCTTCCTCCATTCCTCCCTGCCCTCCTCCACCTTCCTCCATTCACCCCTGCCTGCCACCATTCCTAGCGCCTTGGTCTACATACTGGTCTTGCCCTTGATTGGAACCCTTCAACCAATAATTCCTGCCTTAAGGGGGTACTGCTTGTTTTTTTGGTCTGTATATTCATTCATGTATTAATGTTTTAGTTTCCTCGCTTGACCTCCATCAAACTTAAAAAGAACATCCCCTTAAATCCCTTTAAGATAATTTTGTACATTTTTCGGTGGAAAAATGTCCCGGCCGAAGGCCGATTTCTTAGAATTACAGGCTCGCTATCGCTCGCCAGGAAAAGTTATTTACTTCCTTATTACTCTCTTCTATATTTCCTTTCATCAACAATTAGTCTGTTCCATCCTTCTTCCCTCCTTTCCGTCCTTCCTTCCTTATTTCCTCCCTTACTTCCATCCTTCCTGCATTAATGTTGTTTTCTCTCTCTCTCTTCCTTCATTCCTTATTTCCTCCCTTACTTCCATCCTTCCTGCATTAATGTTGTTTTCTCTCTCTCTCTTCCTTCATTCCTTATTTCCTCCCTTACTTCCATCCTTCCTGCATTCATTTTGTTCTCTCTCTCTCTTCCTTATTTCCTCCCTTACTTCCATCCTTCCTGCATTAATTTTTCTCTCTCTCTCTTCCTTCATTCCTTATTTCCTCCCTTACTTCCATCCATCCTGCATTAATTTCTGTCTCTCTCTCTTCCTTCATTCTTTTTTTCCTTCCTCCTTCCTTGCTTCCGTCTTTCCTTTCTCCCTCCCTTCCGTCCTTCCCTCCTTACTTTCATCCTTCCTGCATTGATCTCTCTCTCTCTCTCTCTCTCTCTCTCTCTCTCTCTCTCTCTCTCTCTCTTTCCCTATCTCTCTCTCTCACTCTCTTCCTTCCTTCCTTATTTTCTCCCTTACTTCCATCCTTCCTGCATTAATTTTTCTCTCTCTCTCTCTCTCTCTCTCTCTCTCTCTCTCTCTCTCTCTTCCTTCATTCATTACTTCCTCCCTCTTGTCCTTCCGTGTTATATCCTTCCTCCCTTCCTTCCTTCCTTTCTCTCTCCTCCCTTCATTCCTTCTCGCCATCCTACATATCCGTCTTGCCAATGATTGGAACTATTCAGCCACTAATGTGTGCCTTAAAGAGAGTCAACGTTTGTTTGTTTTATTTCTCTCCTTTTCTATCTCTTCCTGGCTTGTATCCATTCGGCCCCATTCAGTTATAAGACGTTTATCCCCATCCAGGTGTCGATTTCTTCCTGGCGAGCGATAGCGAGCCAGCATTGTATGGGGAAATCCGGCTTCGCCGGACACATTTTTCTATCGAAAAATGTACAAATTTAGCTTGCTGTCAAAACAAAAATATATATATATGCTGGCTCGCTACCGCTCGCCAGGAAAATATTGACACCTGGATGGGGGTAAACGTCTTAAACCAGTAGGTTGAATGGGGCCAATTGGATACAAGCCAGAGAAAGCGAGAAAACAGGCAGGTGACCCCCCTTAATGCCAAACTTCTGCCCCTTTGTGTACGTGCTCTCTTTACTCCCTTGTTCATCTCTTCTTTATCTTCTGCCATCATTCATTCTCTTCATCCTTCTTTCCTTATTCCTTCCTCCCTTTCTTGTTTCATTGTATTCATTCCCCCCTCTCTTCTTTTTACCTTTCCTTTCTTCCTCATTTCTTTCCTCTTCTCCTTTCCTCCCTCTCTTCCTTCTTACTTACCATCCTTATTTCTTCCCTCTCATCCGCTATACCTTTCTTCTTTCCTCTCTCCTTCCTTCCTCCTTTCCTCCCTCTTTTCCGTCCTACCTTCCTTCCTTGTTTTTTGTTTCATACTTGCCTCTCATCCGTCGTCCTGCCTAATTCCTTCCCCTCCTCTCTCCTTCCTTACTTATTGCCTTCTCTTTTCCTTCCTTCCTTCCTTACTTCTTGCCTTCTCCTTTCCTTCCTTCCTTCCTCTCTCCTTCCTTACTTCTTTCCTTCTCCTTTCCTCGCTTTCTTCCTTCCTTCCTTCTTTCCTTACTTTTTGCCTTCTTCTTTCCTCGCTTCCTTCCTTCATTACTTTCTTCCTTATTTATGTCTTTCCTTCCTTCTTTCATTCCTTCCTTCCTTCCTTACTTCTTTCCTTCTCCATTCCTTCCTTCCTTCCTCTCTCCCTGCCCACATACCCTTCTTGCCATTGATTGGAACCACCCAGCCAATAATTTGTGCCGTAATACCAAACTTCTTCCCTGTGTCTACATTCCGCAACGCTCGCTCTGGCTTTTGATCTCTCTCTCTCTCTCTCTCTCACTCTCTCTCTCTCTCTTTCTCTCTCTCTCACCTTTACGAAATATTGCAACAAACCCTCAATGCTAACTAAAGCATAATACTAGGAGACTATAATCTACCTAACATTGACTGGTGCCTTATGACATGAAATAGTTACAACTCGCAACAAATTATGAATTTCATACAAGACAATTTTCTACATCAAAGTGTTTTAGAGCCGACACGGGAAAACAACATACTAGATCTCGTTATCAGTACAAATGAAAACTTGATATATAAACTTGACATCGGTTGACGAAACAAGTGAAGTATGGGATAAATTTAAAGGTATATTCATGAGTGCTCAAAATGAATACATACCCACTAAACTTAAACTAAATACTGGTAAAAACAAGCCTCCCTGGTTCAATAAGAATATTTGCAAGGCACTAAGGGAAAGGAATATATATCACAAACTAACTAAAAATGACATAAATAATGAAAACTGGAGCTATCTATACAATCAAAGTAGAAAACAAGTAAAACAAATAATTAAAACTGAGAAGCGTAATCACGAAAATTATATAGCGAAGAAAAGTAAAAAATCCAAAGCAATTTTATGGTTAGGTTACGTTAATGGTAATAGAAAAATTAAAACCGGAATAGGGCCATTAACACCTTAAGAGTGGGTGGTGGAGTATATTTCACTGTGCCGCTCAGCGGGTTTTTTTTTTACCATAAATGGGGTTGTTTCCGTGCTCTTTTTCATGCATAAACAAGACCCAGAGCGTAATACAGGTATGTATCCCTGAAAGGGCGTAAATTGAGCTTTCCAATGACACCGAACCATCCTTCTACGATCACTGGTTGTCTTGCAACGATCGTGCAACCGAAGGGCAAAATCGGTAAAATACGGTAATTTCTTTATATAATTACGTATGTAGCAAGGGAGTGAGGGTGGATGTAAGTGGAGTAAATCTCAGTTGGTCCACGGCGGCCGTGGCGAGCGGTCATGAGGTAACCCATGCTCCTCCCATCACTCGTCTCTCTCTCAGAGCCAATATTCCGCCAAAATTGCACTCGGACTTAAATCGGGCCCCGCCACATAGTCCAAAATTTTTCTATACGGACTTAAGTCGGGCCCCGATAGACAAGGGTTAACCCTTGTTTGGCGGGACCGGACTTAAGTCGGTCTAGAGAAGAAAGGACTATGTGGCGGGGACCGACTTCAGGCGGTGTGCAATTTTGAGCAATATTTGGCTCTGAGAGAGAGACGAGCAGTGGGAGGAGCGTAGGTCGGCTCTGACCGTTCGGCACGGGTCCCGCGCAGCAACTGACGTCCCCTCCACACACATCCACTCTCACTGCCTCGCTAAACAGGGAATTATGTAAGGAAATTCCTGTATTTTAGGGATTTTTCCTTCGTCTTGCACGATCGTTGCAAGATAACGCGTGGTCGTAGAAGGATGGTTCTGGTGTCATTGGAAAGCTCAATTATCGCCCTTTCAGGGATACATAATTATATTATGCTCTGGCTCTTATTTATGCATAAAAAAGAGCACGGAAACAAGGTCGTTTAGGGTAAAACCACCCGCTTGGCGGGTAGTATAAGTTACCGACCTAGCCACTCGTGGAGTGTTAATAAATAATGACCAGACAGTAACAGATCACAATATTGCTAATTTGCTAAGAAAGAAAATAACACTACTTTAGAAACAAATGTAACAACGCATGAAATAGGAAACTTTACCATAAGCAAAAGTGAAGTGTTTTGTAAACTGAATAATTTAAATACTAATAAAATTCCTGATCCGGATAATATTCACCCAAGAATTCTGAAAAACGTGAAAGAAGAAATAGCTCAGTCCTTAACTAACATATTTAACTTGTCGCTCAACCAGGAAACCGTACTTAGTGATTGGAAAATTACAAATATTACACCAATAATTAAAAAAGGAAATAAAGCCCAAGCAAGTAATTATAGACCAATCAGTTTAACGTCAATCATAGGAAAAATTATGGAAATTTTTTCAAGAGACAAGATAGTAGATTATATGGAGTCAAACAAGTTAATCAGAGATAGCCAACATGGCTTCAGATCCAGTAAATCATGCCTAACAAATTTGATAGAATTTTATAATAAACTATATACATATAACGATTCTACTAAATTATTAGACATAATTTACTTAGTTTTCCAATAGGCATTCGATAAGGTACCTCATGGAAAATTATTAAAAAAAATGGAAATGTGTGGCATTAAAAGATAAATTCATGCATGGATAAAAGCTGGCTGACAAACAGAAGGCAGAGAGTTGTGATAAATGGAGTAGAATCTGAGTGGGAACCAGTTTATAGTGGGGTGCCACAGGGATCGGTCCTGGGGCCAGTTTTGTTTCTAATCTATATAAATGACATTGATGTTGAACTAAAATCATACTATCTCAAAGTTTGCTGACGACACAAAGATAGAAAAATCAGTATTAACCAAAGAAGACAGAAATAAACTGCAATCTGATTTAAATAAAATATTAGAGTGGTCGGAAAAATGGCAGATGCCATTCAATGTTGACAAATGCCAGGTCTTGCAAATAGGTAGTAAACACAAAACATATGAATACAAGATTAAAGGCCAGCCAATCAAAACAAGTGCATTAGTTAAAGACCTGGGGGTTCTTATATCTGAAAACCTAAAGACCTCAGATCAATGTGCAGCAGCTGCGAACAAGGCCAATCAAGCATTGGGATATATTAAGAGAAATTTTACTTATAAAAATGAGAACATTATAGTACCTTTATTTAAAAGTATTGTGAGGCCCCATCTTGAATATGGTGTGCACTTTTGGTCTCCTTATCTGAACAAGGACATTGAGAAACTGGAGTCGGTGCAGCGACACAGTTGATTCCGTCATTAACCCTTAAAGATCGGGGAAGTCCGCCTCCAATTTGCAGCAAGTTAGGAGCATTATTAAGGCTTTTAAAGGGTTAAAATCGAGTGCAAATGGCCGGGAGCGCAGCGGGCCAGACAGCGACTCCCAGGGCTTACCACCGCCCATTAACTCATGTTCCCTGTGTTCTCGAGAGGCCGGCAGTGTAGCCAGTAGTGAGCATAGCTGGGAAAAATATGCCGCTATACGCTAAACTCCCATGTTACTGCTACCACTGTATGAGAACCACAAGTGCTACTTAGCTCGTTCTGGTCTCATTTTGAAGCTTTTAGCGCCTAGTTTTTTGCTGAATACATTTCTTGTCATGCAAATACTTGATTTATCATTCAGGAGGGCCTGAATATGCCCAAATAAGCCCAAAAAACCCCACTAGACAAGGGTTAAGAAATATATCTTATCATGAAAGACTAAAAAAAAAAAAAAACAAAAAAACACTTAAGAAAAGAAGATTGCGCTGTCAATTAATGGAGGGTTTCAAAATACTAAAGGGATTTGACAAAACTGATATATATTCACTCTTCAAAATATATAATAGTTAATTAACTCGGGAAATGGAATTACATTAAAAACCAGGAGGGCGAATCTCAATGTCACAAAACACTTCTTCACCTACAGTGTGGTCATCGAGTGGACTAAATTGCCAGGGAAAGTGGTGCAATGTAAGACAATTGATACATTCAAAAGAAGTCTAGACATTCATTTTGAGGAGGTGGGAATAATATAGGTTAAAACAAAATAAAATATAAAATAGGTTAAGCATTAGTAATCTATAATATTTCTCAACTTCGTTCTTTACTATAAACTTCCGAGTAGATGTTTTTCTCATTCTGCGGTCGGAGGGAGCAGAGGGTGGGGAGGGTGGGGAGAGAGCGGTTGGTGGGGAGAGAGCCTTCTGCTTTACTATCCTTGCCTTCCACTTTGTAGCAAGTTCTATGTTAGCATTAAGTCCGGACTACCTAGTAGGGACAACAAGGTCTGTGTAGTCAGCGTATCTATGTAACTCTCTCTTTCATTCCTTCAGACGTGTGTAACTTCCTCCGTCTCTCCCACTTACACCCATGATTTTTCCTCCACGGTGAGCAAGTATAATGACACATGCAAGCCTTCATCAGGTGAGATAGGCAGGCAGGCAGGCGGGCGGGCGGGCAGGCAGGTAGCTAGGTAGGCAGACAGGCAGGCAAGAAGGCAGGGGGAAATGAAGGAGGCTGGGCAAAGAGGGTGGTAAGCAGAGAGAGGAGGAAGATAGGAGGTAGGTAGGAACGGTGGTAAGTAGGCAGAGCGGGAAGGAAGTAGGTAGGAAGGATGGTAGGTAGACAGAACGGGAAGGAGGTAGGTAGGAAAGGTGGTAGGTAGACAGAGCGGGAAGGAGGTAGGTAGGAAAGGTGGTAGGTAGACAGAGCGGGAAGGAGGTAGGTAGGAAGGGTGGTAGGTAGCCAGAGAGGGAAGGAATTAGGTAGGAAGGGTGGTAGGTAGGCAGAGAGGGGAGGAGGTCGGTAGGAAGGGTGTTAGGTAGGCAGAGAGGGGAGGAGGTAAGTAGGAAGGGTGGTAGGTAGGCAGAGAGGGGAGGAGGTAAGTTGGACGGGTGGTAGGTAGGCAGAGAGGGGAGGAAGTAGGTAGGAAAGGTGGTAGATAGGCAGAGAGGGGAGGAGGTAGGTAGGACGGGTGGTAGGTAGGTAGAGAGGGGAGGAAGTAGGTAGGAAGGGTGGTAGGTAGGCATAGAGGGAAGGAAGTAGGTAGGAAGGGTGGTAGGTAGGCAGAGAGGGGAGGAGGTAGGTAGGATGGGTGGTAGGTAGGCAGAGAGGGGAGGAAGTAGGTAGGAAGGGTGGTAGGTAGGCAGACAGAAAGGGGAGGAAGTAGGTAGGTAGGGTGGTAGGTAGGCAGAGAGGAAAGGAAGTAGGTAGGAAGGGCGGTAGGTAGGCAGAGAGGGGAGGAGGTAGGTAGGAAGAGAGGGAAGGAGGTAGGTAGGAAGGGTGGTAGGTAGGCAGAGTGGGAAGCAAGTAGGTAGGAAGGGTGGTAGGTAGGCAGAGAGGGGAGGAGGTAGGTAGGAAGGGTGGTAGGTAGGCAGAGAGGGGAGGAGGTAGGTAGGAAAGGTAGTAGGTAGACAGAGCGGGAAGGAGGTAGGTAGGAAGGGTGGTAGGTAGACATAGCGGGAAGGATGTAGGTAGGAAGGGTGGTAGGTAGACAGAGAGGGAAGGAAGTAGGTAGGAAGGGTGGTAGGTAGGCAGAGAGGGGAGGAGGTAGGTAGGAAGGGTGGTAGGTAGGCAGAGAGGGGAGGAGGTAAGTAGGAAGGGTGGTAGGTAGGCAGAGAGGGGAGGAGGTAGGTTGGACGGGTGGTAGGTAGGCAGAGAGGGGAGGAGGTAGGTAGGATGGGTGGTAGGTAGGCAGAGAGGTGAGGAGGTAGGTAGGAAGGGTGGTAGGTAGGCAGAGAGGGGAGGAAGGGTGGTAGGTAGGCAGAGAGGGGAGGAGATAGGTAGGATGGATGGTAGGTAGGCAGAGAGGGGAGGAAGTAGGTAGGAAGGGTGGTAGGTAGGCAGAGAGGTGAGGAAGTAGGTAGGTAGGGTGGTAGGTAGGCAGAGAGGAAAGGAAGTAGGTAGGAAGGGTGGTAGGTAGGCAGAGAGGGGAGGAGGTAGGTAGGCAGAGAGGGAAGGAAGTAGGTAGGAAGGGTGGTAGGTAGGCAGAGAGGGGAGGAGGTAGGTAGGAAAGGTAGTAGGTAGGCAGAGAGGGGAGGAGGTAGATAGGAAGGGTGGTAGGTAGGCAGAGAGGGGAGGAGGTAGGTAGGAAAGGTAGTAGGTAGACAGAGCGGGAAGGAGGTAGGTAGGAAGGGTGGTAGGTAGACAGAGCAGGAAGGAAGTAGGTAGGAAGGGTGGTAGGTAGACAGAGAGGGAAGGAAGTAGGTAGGAATGGTGGTAGGTAGGCAGAGAGGGGAGGAGGTAGGTAGGAAGGGAGGTAGGAAGGGTGGTAGGTAGGCAGAGAGGGGAGGAGGTAAGTAGGAAGGGTGGTAGGTAGGCAGAGAGGGGAGGAGGTAGGTTGGACGGGTGGTAGGTAGGCAGAGAGGGGAGGAGGTAGGTTGGACGGGTGATAGGTAGGCAGAGAGGGGAGGAGGTAGGTAGGAAGGGTGGTAGGTAGGCAGAGAGGGGAGGAAGTAGGTAGGAAGGGTGGTAGATAGGCAGAGAGGGGAGGAGGTAGGTAGGATGGGTGGTAGGTAGGCAGAGAGGGGAGGAAGTAGGTAGGAAGGGTGGTAGGTAGGCAGAGAGGGGAGGAAGTAGGTAGGAAGGGTGGTAGGTAGGCAGAGAGGTGAGGAACTAGGTAGGTAGGGTGGTAGGTAGGCAGAGAGGAAAGGAAGTAGGTAGGAAGGGTGGTAGGTAGGCAGAGAGGGGAGGAGGTAGGTAGGCAGAGAGGGAAGGAGGTAGGTAGGAAGGGTGGTAGGTAGGCAGAGAGGGGAGGAGATAGATAGGAAGGGTGGTAGGTAGGCTGAGAGTGGAGGAGGTAGGTAGGCAGAGAGGGCAGGAGGTAGGTAGGCAGAGAGGGGAGAAGGTAGGTAGGAAGGGTGGTAGGTAGGCAGAGAGGGCAGGAGGTAGGTAGGCAGAGAGGGGAGAAGGTAGGTAGGAAGGGTGGTAGGTAGATTGGTAACCAGAGAGGGGAGTAGGTAAGTAAATAGGCTAGTGAAAGAGACAAGATAGGGAGATAGGTAGGTATTTATAAATTGATGTAGGGAGGTACCGTAGGAAAGGAAGGTAGGAAAGGTGGTAGGTAGGCAGAGAGGGGAGGAGGTAGGTAGGAAGGGTGGTAGGTAGGCAGAGTGGGGAAGAGGTAGGTAGGAAAGGTGGTAGTTAGGCAGAGAGGGGAGGAGGTAGGGAGGAAGGGTGGTAGGTAGGCAGAGAGGGGAGGAGGTAGGTAGGAAAGGTGGTAGGTAGGCAGAGAGGGGAGGAGGTAGGTAGGAAAGGTGGTAGGTAGGCAGAGAGGGGAGGAGGTAGGTAGGAAAGGTGGTAGGTAGGCAGAGATGGCAGGAGGTAGGTAGGAAGGGTGGTAGGTAGGCAGAGAGGGGAGGAGGTAGGTAGGAAAGGTGGTAGGTAGGCAGAGAGGGGAGGAGGTAGGTAGGAAAGGTGATAGGTAGGCAGAGAGGGGAGGAGATAGATAGGAAGGGTGGTAGGTAGGCAGAGAGGGGAGGAGGTAGGTAGGCAGAGAGGGCAGGAGGTAGGTAGGCAGAGAGGGGAGAAGGTAGGTAGAGAGGGGAGAAGGTAGGTAGGAAGGGTGGTAGGTAGGCAGAGAGGGCAGGAGGTAGGTAGGCAGAGAGGGGAGAAGGTAGGTAGGAAGGGTGGTAGGTAGATTGGTAACCAGAGAGGGGAGTAGGTAAGTAAATAGGCTAGTGAAAGAGACAAGATAGGGAGATAGGTAGGTATTTATAAATTGATGTAGGGAGGTACCGTAGCTTAGTAAGGAAACAGAGAGGGTGGAAGGTAACACATGTAACAGGAACCGATATGTTTCCTACACAGTGAGAAAGAATAATAACATGCAGGAATTAATCAGGTGAGACAGGCAAGCAGGCAGAAATGAGGAGGAAAGAAAGGACGCAGGATGTACCGTACACATCCATCTTAGCGAGCTATGTCATATTTCTCTCTATTGAACACACACACACAATCAAGTCTCACCATCCAATTATCTCTCCATCCCCTTTTTTCCTAAAAATAATAATACTAATAATAATAATATATATATATATATATATATATATATATATATATATATATATATATATATATATATATATATATATATATATATACTGTATATGCTGGCGCATCCAAACCCGACAAAGCGCCATTTTTTTACTTTCGAGATAATCGCGGTCAAAGTTTGGCGATGATTAGACGTCTAACTTTCCAACCCGGTGGATGTAAGTGTTCATATTTAGACTGAAGCTGTATGAAAGATCGATAATTCATCGTATGTGCAGCAATTGAAATTTGAACAGAGTGTTTTTGTGCAGGAATATTATATCCAAAATTATCTAGGTTTCATAAGGGGAGATTTTGACAAAAACTCACTTTGCCATCACTTTGAATGCGATTTCGTCTTTTTAATCATTTTAGTGCATCACTAAAAGTTATTGAGCATCATTCCCACCCACATTCCTCCCCATTTCAAACACCAGGTAAGTCAGGTAAGTACATAGTCATCAGGTAAGTACATGAAAACAGGTAAGTACCGGTGCCATTATCAATTTGTACACAATGAATAACAACATAATAATCATAATAATAAACAAAAACATTAGAGAATGTAGATAGGGTAGATTGGAGGTAGATATGGTAGATAGCAGGTAGATTAGGTAGAGGTAGGTTAGGTAGAGTAGTAGGCCTAACAGTAACTGGGAAAAATGGAGCCAGGATTGAAGGTTTAGAAGGTTGATAAGGTAGATAGAATAATAGAAGAAGAGGTAGATAGCAGGTAGAATAATGTACCGTACTTACATTGCAGGTATAGATGGCTCAGAATGTTGGCAGGTAGATCCAGAGATATGTAGTAATTCAGGGAGTGTGGTGTAGAGAATGATCCTTAATTGCAGGTAAAGATGACTCAGAATGTCGGCAGGTAGATCCAGAGGTAGGTAGTAATCCAGGGAGTGTGGTGGAGAGAATGATCCTTAATTGCAGGTAAAGATGACTCAGAATGTCGGCAGGTAGATCAAGAGGTAGGCTAGGTAGTAATCCAGGGAGTCTGGTGGAGAGAATGATCCTTAATTGCAGGGAAAGATCTTTTACACTATCGTCACTGTCCACCGGGGAATTAGAGATTCCCTGTACAGGACTCCGTTTGGCCATGCCATAGCCTAGAATCTTCCCCCACTTATAGAACAATATCCAGAAGGGTCTGGCCGGACCTCCAGGCTCTCGTCACTGTCAGACATTGTTCACTATGTATTCCTGGATACACTGATGTACAATAGATGCAGTAATGTGCTGTAAATCACTGTAAATAGTGCGATAACGACACCACTATCACCGGCCATGTAAGCGTTCCGCGTGTCAGACAAGACTGTCATGTTTTTGTTAGGGAACTCGCCCGCATGATTCCCCAGTAGCCAATGGGAGCGCGCGGCGGGTAAGCACTGAGTTCTCGTTGGTTCCCGCACCTTCCCCACACACGTAAAGAGTGGCCTCCCGGCCACCTTAGCCAATCAGAACCCGCCTTTGTCGCCTCAGCCAATCAGATCTCTCTTGTAGCTCAGAACTCCAACAATAAACCTTGTGTATCAGGAAGCTATGTTAGTTATTTATTTATGTATTTATAGTAGTTACAGGTCTCCCTCGATTTTCGATTGGGTTACATTCCTGAAAAACCCCGATCTTAGATAGACAAATCGTTTATCAAACCCTAAAATAAATGGGGTAAATGGGGATGCTTTCTCAGACCAGCCAAAACCCAAACTAACAAAAAACTATACAGATATAATATTATCGTAAATCAGGGCATCGGATAGTTAGTTATGTATGTCTTTATAGTTGTTATACAGTATATAGACCAGTTGGGGTATTAATATCTACCGTCACGGTCAATAGTCGTGCTTCAGCTCCAATATTTATTTAAGGGGGCCCACCTCGTTTTTTTTTCTCTTTCTCTCCCTCTCTCTTTGGCTTGTATCCATTCGGCCCCATTCAGCCTACTGTTTTAAGACGTTTACCCCCATCCAGGTGTAAATATTTTCCTGGTGAGCGATAACGAGCCAGCATATACATATTTTTGTTTTGAGAGCAAGCTAAATTTGTAAATTTTTCGATAGAAAAATGTCTTCGGCGAAGCCGGACTTCTTCATACAAAACTGGCTCGCTATCGCTCGCCAGGAAGATATCGACACCTGGATGGGGATACACGTCTTAAAACAGTTGGCTGAATGGGGATAAAAGCCAGAGAGAGAGAGAAAAGGAGAGAAAGAGAACAAAACAGGTGCCCCCCTTAAATGATATCAAGTATGCCAACGTCAACACTAGTGAAATCAAATCTAGCCTTTCAGCATACAATAACGCCTGTTATCACTTTATTCTGGCTAACGTTGGACGACATTAACCATTTCAAGCTGCAATACGCGTTTCTGTTCTGTTTCTGGCTAGTATTAGACGATTTTATTCAGATTAGTAACGGTATATGGAAGTCAAAGGGTTGATTGAGGTACTATTTACCCTTTTAATACCCACAGATACTTCTTAAGCTGCATAACATCATCTATTGATAGCCAAAATAAAGTTATAAACCGCGTCAGAGCTTCAAAGGGTTAAGCAGCATAATAAACATATAAAGCAATCAAAAGGTGTGTTATGATAGTGTGCATTTCGTTGACTGTTAATCTACATTAAGGAGAGGTTTTTAGTTTTGTCCCTAGATATCCATTAAGCTTTCGATTACACCTCCTTGAGCCCCTTTCAAGATAAATTTGTACATTTTTCGGTAGAAAAATGTCCCGGCTGAAAGCCGGTTCCTCTTAAATTACAGGCTCGCTATCGCTCGCCAGGATAAAATCGACATCTAAATGGCACGAAAGGTATTAAAATTGACAGAAATTGGGTTGAAAGTTCTTACAATCGTCAAAATAATGGGGCAAACATCTTAAAATTAGAAAAAACAATGAGGCTAAACATGAGGGAGAAAGGAGTCAAGAAAACAATCCCCCAAGTGGAAATCTCCCCTTAAATCATAGAGGAAGAAATGCGTCATCTTATCCTTATCATTTATTAGACGGTTGTATACAGCTTAAGGGGATTTCTGGACCCCCTTTCCTTCATGTTTAGCCTCATTAGTTTTGAGGTTTTAAGACGTTCGGCCCATTAGGTTGGCGATTTTAACACCTTTCTCCTCATTTTTTTGTCAATTTTTAGACCTTTCGTGTCATTTAGGTGTCGATTTTTTCATGGCGAGCAATAGCGAGCCTGTAATTTGAAGAAGAATCGGCCTCCGGTCGGGAAATTTGTCTACCGAAATATGTACAAATGTATCTTGAAGGCAGGTCTTGGGGTTTTTTTTAAGCTTGATGGAAGTTTAGCGAGGAAACTAAAAAATATATGAATTAATAAATAATTATATAGCTAAACACATACCTACTACCCCCAATAAGAAGGAATTATGCGAATCAGAGGGTTATTTGAGGTAGACTTTACCTCTCTGACTCTTAGTGGGAATTCCAAAACTAAAAAAAGTCGTC
The DNA here is from genome assembly GCA_032716605.1 of Paralithodes platypus. Taxonomy (NCBI): domain Eukaryota; kingdom Metazoa; phylum Arthropoda; class Malacostraca; order Decapoda; family Lithodidae; genus Paralithodes; species Paralithodes platypus. The sequence continues at coordinate 32,928,601 of CM064496.1, read as the reverse complement.
CAATCTCAGCCAGACGTAGTGAAAAATCGGTCTCAAACTCCGAAAGTGTTTTTTTCCAACGTATTACTATCCGCATATAACATTACAACACTGGACCTCAATGTATACTATCCGCATATAACATTACAACACTGGACCTCAACGTATACTATCCGCATATAACATTACAACACTGGACCTCAATGTATACTATCCGCATATAACATTACAACACTGGACCTCACGTATACTATCCGCATATAACATTACAACACTGGACCTCAACGTATACTATCCGCATATAACATTACAACACTGGACCTCAACGTATACTATCCGCATATAACATTACAACACTGGACCTCAACGCATACTATCCGCATATAACATTACAACACTGGACCTCAACGTATACTATCCGCATATAACATTACAACACTGGACCTCAACGTATACTATCCGCATATAACATTACAACACTGGACCTCAACGTATACTATCCGCATATAACATTACAACACTGGACCTCAACGTATACTATCCGCATATAACATTACAACACTGGACCTCAACGTATACTATCCGCATATAACAGTACAACACTGGACCTCAATGTATACTATCCGCATATAACATTACAACACTGGACCTCAATGTATACTATCCGCATATAACATTACAACACTGGACCTCAACGTATACTATCCGCATATAACATTACAACACTGGACCTCAATGTATACTATCCGCATATAACATTACAACACTGGACCTCAACGTATACTATCCGCATATAACATTACAACACTGGACCTCAACGTATACTATCCGCATATAACATTACAACACTGGACCTCAACGTATACTATCCGCATATAACATTACAACACTGGACCTCAACGTATACTATCCGCATATAACATTACAACACTGGACCTCAACGTATTACTATCCGCATATAACATTACAACACTGGACCTCAACGTATACTATCCGCATATAACATTACAACACTGGACCTCAACGTATACTATCCGCATATAACATTACAACACTGGACCTCAACGCATACTATCCGCATATAACATTACAACACTGGACCTCAACGTATACTATCCGCATATAACATTACAACACTGGACCTCAACGTATACTATCCGCATATAACATTACAACATTGGACCTCAACGTATACTATCCGCATATAACATTACAACTGGACCTCAACGTATACTATCCGCATATAACATTACAACACTGGACCTCAACGTATACTATCCGCATATAACATTACAACACTGGACCTCAACGTATACTATCCGCATATAACATTACAACACTGGACCTCAACGTATACTATCCGCATATAACATTACAACACTGGACCTCAACGTATACTATCCGCATATAACATTACAACACTGGACCTCAACGTATTACTATCCGCATATAACATTACAACACTGGACCTCAATGTATTACTATCCGCATATAACATTACAACACTGGACCTCAATGTATACTATCCGCATATAACATTACAACACTGGACCTCAATGTATACTATCCGCATATAACATTACAACACTGGACCTCAACGTATACTATCCGCATATAACATTACAACACTGGACCTCAACGTATACTATCCGCATATAACATTACAACATTGGACCTCAACGTATCACCTTAAGATGAGGCGGATGGGCTGTTGAGGTTAAGGGGAGATGGGTCTTTTTTTCTGGTCCCCTTTCTCCCTCGTGTTAAGCCCCATTTGGTTTGAAATTATAAGACGTTCGGCCCATTAGTTTGGCGATGTTAACACCTTTTGCCCAATTTCGTTGTCAATTTTAAGAACTTTCGTGTCAATTAGGTGTCGATTATTTCTTGGCGAGCGATAGCGAGCCTGAAATTTGAAGACAAATCGGCCTTCGGCCGGGACAATTTTCTAACAAAAAATTTACAAACTTATATTGAAGGGGGTCTAAGGTGGGGGGGGGGGTCTAAGCTTGATGGAGGTCTAGCGATAAAACTAAGAAATAATGGAATACATGATTTATTAGACCCCCCCCAAAAAAAAAAAAAAAATGGTCCGTCTCTCCTTAAACCACCGTCACACGAGGGCATGTATCCGATACTAGGCTCTGGTTAACTTTATGAGATTCAAAATGTACTAAGCAAAGAGAGAGCTGTTGTTCGACCAATGGTACGGTCGAGGCTAATAAGTGTTGTCAGATATTTCACAAAGTTTCGGACACTGACTAATACTCTGAGGGATAATCACTTTTCCCAGTAACTATAAAGATACCAATAACAATTTTTGAGCGAAAACCACTGGAATCTATGACAACACTTAATACCCCCGATTGTACCTTCATTTTGATACCATAATATTTTTAAAGTTTGTAGTTTAAAATCAGAAACAGACATTTTGAAGCACGAATATATTAAAAACTAAAAAAAAAAAAAAATGACTTAAGGGAACCCACCTCGCTTGTTTTCTCTTTATCTCCCTCTCGCTTTGGCTTGTATCCATTCGACCCCATTCAGCCTACTGTTTTAAGACGTTTACCCCATCTAGGTGTCAATATTTTCTTTGCGAGCGGTAGCGAGCCAGCATATATATATATATATATATATATATTTTTTTTTTTTTTTTTTTACAGCAAGCTAAATTTTTACATTTTTTGATATAAAAATGTCTCAGGCGAAGCCTGATTTCTCCATACAATGCTGGCTCGCTATCGCTCGCCAGGAAGAAATATATAATATTATATAAGAACATAAGAACATAAGAAAATGGGAGTCTGCAGAAAGCCGATTGGCCTAAGCAAGGCAGATCCCTGTCCCACACAACCCCAATTTAATTTCAAAGCCCAATTATAGGCTCATTACTCTAATACCCTGAGGACCATCTTACCAAAATGGTTAGAGATTAACGCAGGATTATGGGGGTCTGCAGAGCACTGATTGGCCCAACCCGGCTGATCCCCCTTCACACCCAACCCTTCTCGTCCATATGCTTATCCAATTTTATCTTAAAGCTCCCTACCGTTTTAGATCCCACTATAGCACTTGGTAGTCCATTCCACCCATCTACAACTCTGTTACCAAACCAATATTTGCCTATATCTTTTCTGAAACGAAATTTATCTAATATGAAACCATTGGCACGAGTTCTTTCGCTATCACTAAGCTTTAGTACATTTGTCATGTCCCCTTTGTTAATCCCACTAACCCACTTGAACACCTCTATCATATCCCCTCTAACTCTGCGTCTCTCTGACGAATGTAAATCTAATTTCTTCAACCTTTCTTCATATGGATGATTTCTAATATTATGGATCATTTTTGTCATTCTACGCTGTACTCTCTCCAATGAATCTATGTCCATTATGTAATAAGGACACCAAAATTGGACAGCATAATCCATATGGGGTCTCACTAATGATAAGTAAAGTTTTAAGATAACATCAGCAGTTCTGTTACTCACACTCCTAGAGATGAACCCGAGAATCCTGTTTGCCTTATTACGTGCTTATACACTGTTTTCTAGGCTTCACATCATTGCTAACAATGGGCGGGTGCCCAACTCCGAAAGGATTTGAAATAGGGGAGCTATCCCCCCGCCAAAGGCGGCTTTCTAGGGCCTTTCCTAGCTGATGCTGAGAGGATTGGGTTCTAGTCATGTGGTGATGGGCTGGTCTATCAGAGTGAGAGCTGAGCGATCTCTGCCATACCCATAGCTTACTCTGACTGTTCCTTTTACTTATATATCTTCTAGATCTCAAGTGACGGCGTCTTTTCCGTGGATTGACCTCCCTACTGCCAACCTAAAAGTTGGCAGATTGGGAGCCAAAGCATCACATTTTTCCCTTGCCCCTCAACTTTCCCTTCATAATTGGTGAGGGGCACAGGGCTATGGGTGAAGCTTTGGTTTCCCGGGCGTTTCCGCGCCCTCCTCGGCTCCCTGCCTTAGAGTGGCTTCGGTCACCCAGGCTTTATTAGTGGTAAGCAGGGAGGGTTTTGTGGGGGCACTCGTTTATGGCCTTGGCCTTGCTCAGGACCTTGGGGCTGTTCGGCCATATATATATATATTTTTTTCTATATTCCAACTACTCCCTTTCGGGCAAAGGCTGATAGCCTTTACACTCTACCGCTGAACACGGTGAGGCCCGTGAGGTCTTGTTCCAGTCTAGGAAATGAGACATGCGAAGCACCTATTCACGGCTCGAACCCAACTCCATCTCTGAAGCTGCTTCGCCTCTGCACTTCACAGTCTCACTCCCCAGACTCGGACCCTCACTCTCAGAACGCCACCTACTGAGCAATGAACTCGCTAGGCATTGCCCCCTGTAGCATATTTTGAATATGGGAATATGCATACAGTGCTATTTAATCCAGGGAACAATGAGGGAATTTTAATTGGCATTTCGGTGTAGTACAGCACAAATTCCATCCCAATAATATCTTCCCATTGACATATTGGGATTCGAACCCGGGTCCATTGGATTGCCAGTCCAGTGGCAAGACCACTCTGCCACACCTCCCCTTGTAGGGGGATAAAACGTCTTGGAACGTCTTGGAAGGGGATAAACGTCTTAAAACAGTTGGCTGAATGGGACCGAATGGATACAAGCCAGAGAAAAAGAGAAAAGGAGAGAAAGAGAAAACAAACAGGTGACCCCCTTTAAGTTATTGCTGATACCCTCGGTTACAGCTTATCAGAAACAGGCATGACCTTTTTTATGCCCCAGTCACACGGAGACGTGTATCCAATGTTAGGCTCGGAGTCACTTTATCAGATATAATACGTGCTTAAGAAAAGGTTGTTATTTAATCTATGACCTATCTATTCTGACGCAATATTGAAGTTTGTAGTTTAAAATCAGGAAGAAACACGTTCAGAGGTGAACAAATTACCCAATTACTGAAAAACATACTGAATTACTGCAGATACCATATTCTGATACAGATTATCGGATACAGATGCCCGTGTGACACTTGACAAAAAAGTCGTGATGGAAGTGCCGGTGTGACGCCCCGGCATTCAAGGGTTCTGTAGTGCATTCGTTAGCGTATACTGTTCATAGTCCAGACAACTACAATTTGATACCCGAGCAAACACAAGACAGTTGGGCAGTCTCTTCACACCTGATGCCTCTTTTCACCTAGTAGTAAATAGGAAGCTGGAGTTATATATACTTGCATACATTTATAGAACATTTAGAAATAACTTGCTACCAAAGATATGATTCACCCATAAAATTAACTGATCAAGCGAATGATTCCCATATAGCCTACTATAACTATGGAAGAATAGGTCATAATAGCAAATGTGTAGATTTGTAATATCCCATCTGGGAAGACAAACTGTGGTAATCTGGATAATATGCAGTAGCCCCTGTGTACTGTGTACCTCATATATTTTGTTGCTAAATATCCCAGTGTATTTGTAATTTGGTAACGCCTCCCCCCCCCCCCCCCCCCCCCCCCCCCTTCCCCCCCCCCCCCCCCCCCCACCCCCCCCCTTCCCCCCAACCTCACTACACCTTCTAGGAGGTGCAGTGAGGGAGGGGGGTTGAGGAGGTGGGTGAGGCGCTGCCAAATTACGATTGTACTGGGATGTTGGGGAACAAAATATGTGCAGTAAACTGTACCAATCTGTCTTGATAGCCTAGTGCTTAGTGTGCGGAATTTCGGTGTGAGTACCCTAGGTTCGAGTCCTTGGAGTACCATATGTATTCATTACTATCATAGATCTCACTAGTTAGGTTTATTTGTAAGTTAATTGGTGAGTTTGTGAAAACAAATATAATATTACTCTTCAATCACATGCTCCAAAAGGCTAACACAAGCAAATAAGCTCTGCGGAATAGTCAAGACCTATTTACCAAACCACAACTTACTTACAATGTATATATTTCATTCCAATCCAATATACCAATCCTTGATGTATCTACTCCCAATTCTCTATTAATGCCAATTCAGTTTACTAACCTATGACGTATCTGTTCCCAGATCTGTCTTACCAATCCATGAGAAAATTTTAATCAAAACATGTTGTACGAATCTCATCCTATCTATCGAAATCCTCCTACCAGTAAACCAATGAAAAGTGCCTAATTTACGTCCCACAACCAATCATAACCCATATTTCTCCCACCTCACCCTTCAATCCAACAATCTAAATCTACCTTCAAGTACTACAACCAATCAAAACCTTCCTTATAATCCAATAATCTGTCTGAACCTAACTTTTTCTACCCCCAATCGTACATAGCTCCACCACACACCAATCACAATTTACATTTCAGTACCTCAACCAATTAAAAGTGTCCACACAACTCAATCAACCAATCGTAATTCACCTCTCCACTACACTTCCTATACCCCAGCTTGCTCTCCCTCAACTCATCAATTACAGACAGTGTAATATCCAAAATTCGCTCATTCCATTAAAATGATTAAAGCTATACAAAACTACCAGCCAGTCTAATATTTACTTTGATTTTCGTGTATCAATCTATGACACATTTTGCATCTGCCAACGAGCCCAAAGTTTCCGTTCAATCATATAGAAACTTCCTTCCAATGTCGCCTAAATATCCAAATGTATCTTCCACTCTAATAAACCAAATCCACACTTCTTTTCAATACAACTACCATTTCAAACCCATCTACAAACACAAAATCAAACCACATCAACCAATCATAACCAACCTTCCAGAGCCCCAACCAATCACACCCGTCCATTCTATCCAGTCAACTAATCAGAACTTTCCTCCCCCCCCCCTCCTATAGCCCCTCCCTCTTCCCCTTGGAAGCCACCAATCACAGACAGTGTAATATCCAGGCTGGAGACACGCTCAACAACCGTACCGGGATTATTTTGGTCACTGCCACTGTGAGGGTTGCCATTCAAGCTAGTTTAAAGTTAAGTCTAGCACATTTTTGGGTCATAGCAGTTTTCCACACTGAATGTAACTGATATATATATATATATATATATATATATATATATAGCTGACAGGGCTAAGATTCGAACCGCACAGGCAGGAGGATAAACAACATATATATATATAATTATTTATGGGGAAGATTGTAGGCACCAATGGAGCAGGGCTGGACTCAGGAGAGGTTATAGGCATTTGATAAGGAGTCGCTGGAACTCCTGTTTCATTTGCTCGGCTTCCCTTACTGATTTCCTTCGTGCTTCAGTTACACTGAGAGTAATCCAGCTATCTCTCACAAACACCCCCTCCTCCTAACCACTTCACTATACTAAACATGCTCACCACACTGTATTCTTCCACATATAAAAAAAACAAAAAACACACACTCAAAAAAAAACATGAACAAACGCCCAGCCTCGGATTCCTCATGGGGGGAGGGGAGACCATAAATGCCCCCATGTCCGCCCGACCTTCCCCTGACGACACTTACAAATACTCTGGACCACGGCCTGTCACTCTTACTATCAATTCTTGCAACATTCGCAGCCTCTCCTCTAATTTTCAATCTGTAGAACACCATCTCTCCTCCTACAAACCTGATCTTCTTTTCCTCACTGAAACGCAGTTGTCTGAAGCAACAACTACCATCAGCCCCTTCTCTGTATCTTCATACTTTTTCTATCCTAGTTTCAAAGCCAAAGGCGGATTTTGTGCATATGTGCACAACAAACTCACTTGCTCTCGTGTTCCCGATTTCGATTCCTCTGAATTCTCAACTATATGGCTCAAACTATCTTGTCATTATTTTACTACATACTTCTGTTCTGTCTCTTTCCCCTAACTCTATCGACTTTCCCAAATTTGTTGACTATCTAAACTCTAAAGTGGAACACATTCTATCCATTTCTCCTTTCTCTAAAATCTCTATCTTAGGATATTTCAACGTTCGCCACCGCCAATGGCTCTCCTCTCACACTACTGACTAACCTGGTGAACACGCCTACGTCTTTTCTATCCTAAATGATCTAGAGCAGTTAGTTCAGCAACCCACTCGTATCCTGGATCGCTTCGGAGATCGGCCCAACATTCTTGACTTGTTTCTAAATTCTAACCCTTCTTCTTATACTGTTGATCTTTTCTCTCCTTTGAGCTCCTCCGACCATAAACTTGACTCTGTCACCTGTGCTATCTCTTCAGTACGGCCACCCGATCCTCCCAGCCGGTGGCGCTTGTGGCACTTTGGCACTGCCCACTGGGAGGCTCTTTGGCAGTACGTCTTTGATGATTTTTGCTTGAATGGCCGGGGACCTTCGGAGAGTGCTGCTTGCATTACCAAGGTAATCCTATCGGGCATACATTCCATCTTCTTTCTCTCAGATTAATGCAAACAAATCTTGGCTTACTCACGCTTGTTCCACTGGTGTCCGCAACAAGGAGGAAGCATTCAAACGGTTCCGACGCCTTAAAACTCTAGAATCACATTCTTCCTACATTTCTGCCCGGAATCAAGCCTAATCTGTTCTTCACCTTGCCAAACACTCTTTCATCAATTATAAATGTACTTAACTATCCAACTCTAGCTCTTCCCAAGTTTTCTGGCATCTAGCCAAAGATCTTTCCAACAATTTTTCTTCTTCGTCTTTCCCTCCCCTTTTCCACTCTGATGGCACAACCATCACTTCTTCCTCTGACAAAGCTGAACTCTTCGCTCAAACTTTTGCTAGAAACTCAACCTTGGAAGATTCCGGTGCTATTCCTCCCTCTCCACCCCCCTCTCTCCTACTTATGCCTAATATCCTAATCTCTTTTAAAGATGTACTTTCTAACCTCTCTGGGCGCTATACTAAGAAGGTGTACGGTCCGGACGGTTTTTCTCCCGTTGTACTAAATACTGAGATTCCGTGCTGATTTCCCTGCCTAGGCAAACTTTCTTCTTTGTCTCTCCTCTAACATCTTCCCTTCATGCTGGAAGTTTGCTCTCATTCAACCTGTCCCAAAGAAGGGTGACCGCTCTCAACCCTCCAACTATCGTCCAATTGATCTCATCTCTTGTATCTCTAAAGTTATAGAAACTATTCTTGCATCCAAATTTCTTAAGCATTTCTCTTCTCATAATCAGCTCTCAGATCATCAGTATGTCGTCCTTAAGGGTGATGTTCTTTCATATCTTATTAACTCTTGGTCATCCTCTTTTCGAGACTTCGGTGAGACCTTTTCTATTGCGTTAGACATATCGAAGGCCTTCGATAGAGTCTGGCACAAATCTTGAACTTCTAAACTACCCTCCCTCCCTCCCTCCATCTGTGCCTTTGTCTCTAATTTCCCTTCCAGCCATTCCATAGCTGCGGTTGTGGATGGCCATCACTCACTTCCTCATCCTATCAACTCCGGTGTTCCTCAGGGCTCTGTCCTATCTCCCATTCTCTTTTGAATTTTCATAAATGATCTTCTCAGCTGTACGTACCTCCAGTCCCATCCATTCATAAGCAGACGACTCTACCTTACACTACTCAATTAGTTTGCCTGAATGCCCCAGCCAGCAATCTCTCAAAGACAAACGTAATGAAGCCATACCTTTTCTATGCAGTTTATAAAGGATCTATGTTATTGTGAGGGTTTACTGAGATCGTATTTTTTTTTTTTTTTTTTTTTTTTTTTTCTATATTCCAACTACTCCCTCTCGGGCATAGGCTGAGAGCCTGTACATTCCACCGCTCAACACGGTGAAGCCCGTGAGGTCTTGTTCCAGTCTGGGGAGTGAGACATGCGAAGCATCCATCATGGCTCAAAGCAGCTCCATCTCTGAAGCGGCTGGTTGCTTCGCTCAAGTGCTTCACCGTCTCACCCTCCAGACTCAGACCCTCACTCTCAGAACGCCACCTATTGAGCAGTGAACTCACTAGGCATTGTCCCCCTGTAACATATTTTGAATATGGGAATATTCATACAGTGTTATTTAATCAGGGAACAATGAGGGTATTTTTTTGGCATTTCGGTGGGCTTTGTGGTAATGCACTGATACTAGGTACAGCACAAATTCAATCCCAATAATATCTTCCCATTGACATATCGGGATTTGAACCCGGGTCCATTGGATTACCAATCCAGTTACCCCTTTAAAGCATGAAGATAAAATATGCTGTAAGTTAATGAAAGTTGTCTAATGGTAACCAGATTATGATGGAAGTTGCGTCATCGTACTGAAGGGGTTAATAATAAACAAAATCAATATAATTGTTCTTTTACTAATAGACATAATTTATTTAGCCTTACTGTTAGAAATAATCATAATGTATATCCCTATTCTCTTAATGATCACCATATTTTATTTCTAAGCAACACAACATATATATTTAAGGAATAATATGGTGAAATATACTACATAAGTTTCTCCTAAATCAATTCAGGTTTTCCTTTCAAAGCAATAAAAGCATGTACGGTACTGTAATATTAAGTACCGGTATATAATAACAAATACAACAATATCCCAATATACACTACTTAGAGAATGCAAACACATTTACTAAGTCTCGCTCCGTTCGTTTCTGGGCTCCATTTACACTTAAGGGGGGTCACCTGCTTTTTTTCTCTTGCTCTCTTTATCTCTCTTTCTCTGGCTTGTATCCATTGACCCCCATTCAGCCAACTGCTTTAAGACGTTTATCCGCATCCAGGTGTCGATTTCTTTCTGGCGAGCGATAGCGACCCAGCATTGTATGGAGAAATCCGGTTTCGCCAGAGACATTTTTCTATCGAAAAATTTACAAATTTAGGTAGCTGTCAAAAATATATATATATATATATATATATGCTGGCTCGCTACCGCTCGCCAGGAAAATATTGACACCTGGATGGGGGTAAACGTCTTAAACAGTAGGCTGAATGGGGCCGAATGGATACTAGCCAAAGAGAGAGGGAGAGAAAGAGAAAACAAAACGAGGTGGGCTCCCATAACAATATAAGATAATTATCTACCCGAACAACGAAACCTATATTACTTGGGCTTTCATGGTAAAGTTTAAGGGGAGACGGTCTGTCTCCCCTTCTCCTTAATGTTTAGCTCCTCTAGTTATGAGATTTTAAGACGTTAGTTCCATTAGTTTGGGGATTTTATGACCTGTCACCCCATTTCTTTGTCAATATTAGGACCCTTCGTGCCATTTAGGTGTGGATTTTTTCTTGGCGAGCGATAGCGAGCCTGTAATTTTCGGAGAAATCGGCCTTTGGCTGATTCTTCGATTTTTCTACCGATTTTCTACCGATTTTTCTACCGAAAAATTTACAAATATATCTTGAAGGGGGGTCTAGGGGGTGTTTTTCTAAGCTTGATGGAGGTCTAGGAAGGAAATTAAAAAACACATGTATGAATACATGAATTAATAGACCAAACAAACAGCCACTGTCCCCTTAATCTGCTTCTTTTCATTGCAATGTCTGCATCTTAATTACTCAGCTATTACGATGATTGTGTAGTGTGAACAATTGTGTTAATTATTAAACCTTGGTAATGTAGATATATTATAATTCCATGCAGTTCCAAAAGGAATACAAGAAGGCAGCTGTAGAATGATCGAGTTACCCGTCAGGTGAACATAAACAGGCTATAATTATAGGTTCAGTCGCGCTAATAAGTGATGTCTTGGCACCATGTATGTTTTGATCAATATTTGGTTCAGCAATAACTAAGCTTCATTTCTTCATATTGAGTGAAATATTCAAACATGTTCATAAATTACCCACCCCATTCAACATCTGACAGACATAAATACAGAACAGAGAAAGCCAAACGTAATGACAGCTGGGAAATGATTATTAGCGCGACTGTACAAACCCCCGTAATAAAGGTACAACCAACGACACAAATACCTCGTACACCTCTACTGGATCAATGTTAAACAGTACACATTTATTGAGAGGAAACACTGACTCGGGCATGTGTAAGTGGATCTTTTTATAATAGATTATCAGTAGGATCAGGGATATTTCGTAGCGAGGCCGGTCTGTATGATCTGTGCCCCACGAATACTTGTTCATCTCACTTAAACAGTAGGCTACCATAGCGCGGTTGGGACTATGAACGTGATTAAATTAATATCCAGTATTCGAGAATGGATAATAAGTCGTAGGCGTGTGCATAAACCTTTAACTGTCTTGGTGGTGTAATGGTTAGAGTGTTTAAAAAATCAGTTTGTGATAACCCAGGTTCGAATCCCGGTGGATCACATAATTATATGCTTTCATTAATTTCATTGGAGGTGTTTGGTGGTGTGGTGAAATTAATTAAATCTAATTTTGTCAAGAATGTCAGTACCACCTTTATATGTAGACGATTAAACACGTCATCGCCAAACAACTAGCAACACTCTCTCTTGGTTTGTTTTGGGGATTCAAACGCTGCTAAAATTGCAAAATATAACTTCCTTTTTAAATATGAATGGCATATACTATTTTGGTTATATTTTACTTTGATACATTACTTTTGTTTTAGTTAAGAAATTAGCTCATTTTGGCATACTGTACATATCTAAGTTCCATTCTTAACAACAAAGCCTATTTTACTTTTAGCTATAAAAATACCGGCACTACTCTGTATATACATTAAAACAAAATATCCCTCTCAAATTATTTTGGTTTTCTCGACTATAAAATATACTCTGAAACATTAGTTTGGCTATTAACAAGACATTCTGGATTTCGGTCACTCTTAAAAACATGCCTTAACACTCAACGAGCGGCCTAGGCGGTATATTTGACCGTGCCGCCCAACGGGGGTTTTTACCATAAATGGGGTTGTTTCCGTGCTCTTTTTCATGCATAAACAAGAGCCAGAGCGTAATACAAGTATGTATCCCTGAAAGGGCGATAAATGCGCTTTTCAATGACACCAGAACCATCCTTCTACGATCACTGGTTGTCTTGCAACGATCGTGCAACCGAAGGGCAAAATCGGTAAAATACGGTCATTTCCTTACATTAATACGTGTGAAACGAGTGAGGGAGGGTGGAGTAGGGCGGAGTACATCTCAGTAGCTCCACGGCCACCGTGGCGAGCGGTCATAAGGTAACCTACGCTCCTCCCACCGCTCCGCTCTCTCTCTCAGAGCACATTACGTGCTCAAAATTGTATGTGACTATAGCCGGGCCCCGCCACATAGGCCACATTTATTTCACTCGACTATAGCCGGGCGCCGCTCTTTAAGGGTTAAGTTCCATCTCAACATATAATAAATTATTATGTGTTATGTATGTGAGCAATGTAACTGTAATGCCCTCGAAAAAATCCCGCAACCCCAATACTGTACTACCCGAGTTGACGTCTGGGATAGTGTAAAATAGTCGATGGCGAAGTCTAATAAACCCATCACGTGAATCACCACGAGACTATCACCTGGTTCTTTCAAGGAGAACTAAGGTTACTATCCTAGTGTACGTCCGTGGTAGTACAGTGGGTTAGCGCGCGGGTCTGGTTGGGGAGGGTCTGTACGCCGCCACATACCTTACCCCCTGCGCATGCGCACTCCCGCCCACTGCCCAAAATGTACAAATAATATATTAGATTAGCTTAACCTAACTTAACCTAACCTAACCTAACCTAACCCTAATATAATATAATATAATATAACAACACAAATAACAAAATACAAATATAAAAATACACTAAATCCAAGTGGGATCGAACACTGGTTTTCTCGGTGTCGGGCGAGAGCCATACTGACTGAGCTATAGAGCGACCTGGCAGTAACGGTTTGAAGGCTATATTTAAACGCGGGAAACGGGGGCGGGGCCAAAGGAGGCTTACATTTTCGCGCATACGCAGGGGGTAAGGTATGTGGCGGCGTACATCCCCTCCCGTCTGGTTGACCTACTGAGGTCACTGACCAGGGTTCGAACCCCACACCAGGCATCTCAAAACCTGGGGAGTTTTCCGGAGGGTTAAAATCCCTCCAGGGTTCGAGCCCCGCGTCAGGCATCTCAAAACCTGGGGAGTTTTCAGGAGGGTTAAATTCCCTTCGCACCCAGTATTTCAGTAACTATTAAAGTCTACAATACGAGTTATATGTTTCTCTAAAAGAATTATAAATTAATCTTTCTTTATTTTGTTCTGCTCGTCGATTATGCTTAAATACACCTAATTTCCGTTCCAAACAATACGTCATATATTTTGTTGGCAACTTAAGCTATGCTACAAAATGATATATACAGTATACATTACATTGGACATTAACAAGACATTCTGGATTTCGTGTACTCTTTAAAATAGACCGTAATTTCCACGGCCGTCTATATTACACGTGTTATACTGTATATAATGGTAATGTAGCTATTAAAGTTTACAATACTGGCGCCGGTATTGTGGCAGTACTAATTATAAAGTGACACCTGGCTATTAGTCCAGAGGTAAACAAACTGAACACTCTTGGTTATAGACAGTGCCGCCATTTTGGGTTATTGAGGATGCGAATTCCAGTGACCGTAGACGCAAACAAATATGGGTATGAAAAGGATATTTAAAGTGTCCATAGTAACACTCTCCTATCAAGATATATTGATAATAATCTATCTATATATCTATTGCCGGACGCCTTACTCCCCTTAATAAGGGTGGGCATACACAGAATGCTCCCAAGCGGACCTATCCTCTATAAGAGGAACAACCCATGCCAGTTTACTGAAGGACTTACAGGATTGACCACTCAATTTAGGATCCGTCCGACTCCGAGGCCCTCTATGTATCGTGTTAGCACTATTTTCCTACAGAGGTGTTCGGCTAGTCCATCTACTAACCTGTCTTACCCTTAGGTAAACAGTACGGATTTGTATCAGGTTTTCTCCCCTAGACAGGTTGCCGACCAAGGCTGACGAGTTCCATCCACCCGGATTTGTTGCCAACCAATGCTAACGAGTCCCATCCACCCGGGAGTACCAACCACCCATAAAATATAAGAATAAAAAGGTAAATAATTGTCAACGTACTGTTACGATCCAGGTTCTCAAAGACACAGGGCTCTTCAACATTGGACTAGATAATGGCAAAATGCAACAACGGTAACACTAGATCCAACCCCTGCCTTAAACACTGGAAAACAAAACACCATTACCGCCCTGAGTCGTGCCTGGACAACGAGGTATCCTATGACTCGGTAACTGGTGCACACACACTAGGCTGACGCTCGATGAAACAGCCTATTCTCAAACAGTAAAAGATTACTCGATTAGGTTACACAAAGAAAAGATAGTTAACGTGATTAATTAACGTTACGGTAGATACTCAAATAACTGGCACTCCTGTATTAAAGAAAGTGCAATGCTAGTCCTGCAACATCAACTGGAAACTTCTGAAATAAGTCTGATGCTGGGAAGATGTTCGTAAAGAATCTTGAACAATTATAATGCAGAATACGGGTCACAATAAATGCTAGGACATATAGTAATAATAGGCAGGCGAATAATAAAGACTGCGCAAAGGTAGTAATTCTCGACAACTAAAGAAATGCTTCGTGACACAACGCAACAGCCTACTAGGGTTGTGCAACTCAACAACAACCTCGGCTCAAAAGTGCAGCGAATAATAATGTTGCATACATATAATAATTGGGGCTTATCTCTAACCAGTGTCTGCTCAGTTAATAAAGTCTAGCTGGGGTATCAAGGCAGGGCAACAATGGGTGAGCATGCGGCTCGTAGCCTAATGTTGTCCGAAGGTGGTATAATGAAGATTACGTTATATGACGGGGATGCTCTCTTGATAAATCTAGGTCTCTAGTACCTAGTTCTATCCTGGCGATCCCTCAGAAGTCAACACAAAGAGGCAGCACTATGTTGTGAGGGATAGGCTATGGCCCTCTCACACCACAGCGCTGTGCTCGCAAAGTGAACCCACCCGAAGACAACTTAGGCTCCCACAGTACCTGTCGATGTCGTGCAGGGCTTAGCTAACACTGCACACATCGGAGACAACGACACAGTAACCTTACCCCCAGTCTAGCTTTAGATAACCAAGCAGAATCACTCAACACCTTGCCAGGGAGACATATACCGGTCTACAACCTTCCCGAGAGAGGACACACACGGAAAAGTCCGTCTCTCCAAACCTCATTAAAGACTAATACATGGAAATATCTGAGAGCTTCGCGTACAATACGACTGGCCGACGGTGAACGTCTATGCTGAAACCAGAAGGGATGTTGAGTTTAATAAAGATTAGAGAATGAGAAAGGAGAAGTCGAGAGAGAGAAATAGTATGCAAAGTGGCGAGTATGGGGGACAGAATTGCAAAAGATGTAGACGATACGCGTGTAAGGCCAGCTCTGAGCTCGGTAAAAAACATGAGGCCGCGACGGGAAGGGACTAGTTGACCACCCGGCCGCCAACGCCGTCAGCGCCCAAGCGAGCCGCGACAGCTCCCCCCCCGCTGCCAGGTGTACTCCCTCACCCTCTCTCGCTCGCTTCCCACACAAGCAACATTTATATTATAGTGAATATAAAATATAAGGCGCGGTCACAGACCAAAACAAAGATCACTTCTAGACTGTCTGTGGCAACACGACACTAACGAAATAAAGCAGATCATTCTAGGACAACTGTAGCCTATCCCCCCATCCTGGCGAGCGCTAGCGAGCTGCAATGCCCCACGCAACCATTCTGCTAGCGCCGGGAGGCGTCACACTCCCCCCAAGATATGGGACACTCATCCATGAGCCCATATCTGAACAGGCAGAATGTCGCTAGAATCTGCCACTCCTAGCCACTCTGCCACTCATGGAATGCAAGCTCAGTCTCCTCAAAAAAAAAATACAACAACATTTTATATATAAACAAATCTTATCACCCTTCCCAAACATAATACATTAATTCATAACATTGTGCTCCCAGAGCGAGCTTTAAGAAGCACAGCCTACTGAGAGAAAATCATCTGCACTCAGTACTCAGCTACAATATTATCTTAAAATTAATTATTAAAAGAAAGTTTTTATTTAATTTTTCATATTTTATTTTAATGTTGTTTTTGGCGGTTACTATAGATGTAGCCTAATTTTCGTCTAATCAAAGCCAACAACTCCTGCCCTGCGACCCTACGCTGATGCTACAAACGCGAGCCAACAAGCACCAGCGCAAAAATACACCGCGAGCCAAGACAGGAGGCTATACCAACATACTGTGGTAGCCTACCCCGGATCCTCCACCCACGACAGACACTGACTGAGCAGCGAGGGTTCTCCTGCAAACAAAGCCAAAACATTATCAGTGCCCTTAGCATGCCACACATCCAACCTGTGTTCCGGCAGCACAACAACACCTGGCACTGACAAACTGCCCAGCTCATCGCAAAACTGGCACTTCTCTTCGCTCTTCCCGGCAACGGGGCCTGCCAATAACCCTTCACTAGTTCTACCTTCGTGATGAGCGAGGCAGCCCCGAAGCGGTCTATGGTGTCGTCAACTCTGGGTAATGGATAGGCGTCTGTCAGGGATAATGCTTCCACACTCTTGCAATCAACATACACACGGACTCTGCCACCAAACTCAGGTTGCAAAGCCACTGGCAACGACCACTCACGATATCCCTCATCCCTCAGACCCCCTCTCCACACGCTGTCCAGCTCCGCCTTCACAACAGGCTGTCGAGCAGGATTCACACGGTAGGGAACCAACTCGAGCCTTGCACTGTCTCCAGCCTCCATGTCGGATTCTACCCCGTACATCAGGCCTGGAGAAGCAACAAACATGCGGACGGACTGCCACAGCCTAGTGAACAACTCCTCCCGTCGCTCAGGAACAAGAGGCTGCAACCCATCTCGCAGAACAACATGCCCAGTGCCCTCCCACATCTCCTTCACCATGTGGAGAGGAGCCCTCACCTGATGCCCGAAAACAAGCTCATTCGGACTGAAACCGAGACTCTCTCCAGGTACTTCTCTTGCCGCGAACAAAACATACGGCAGACCAAGGTCCCAATCCTTTCCGTTCTCTGCGCAATAACATCGAAGCATGCTTGTCAGCGTGGCGTGCCACCTCTCCAACACCCCTTGACTCTCCGGGTGATACGCAGAAGAGACGACAGTGCTGATGCCATGCTGAATCATAGTTTGTTTGGACAGATTAGATGTAACACTAGAACCTTGGTCCGATTGCACCTCTTGCGGGTAACCATACCGCGAGCAATACAAGAGCAGGTTCCGGACAACAGTTTTCGCCGTGCCATTTCTCATTGAATATGCATCAGGATAACGAGTGGCCACATCCATGATAGTTACTAGAAATTTATTACCGGCACTAGTAGGGGGTAGGGGTCCGACCATATCAATGATTACCTTACTGAAGGGCGGTCCACTGACAGGAATGGGGTGCAACGGGGCTCTCGGAATTGTTTGGTTAGGTTTTCCAACCCTCTGGCACGTATGACACCTTGCTATCCAGGTTACCACCTGCCCCTTCAACTCCGGCCACCAAAACAATTTTTCTAAAGCCGCCACCGTTTTTCTCACCCCTAGATGTCCTGCCAGTGGTATGTCATGCGCCAACCTCAGTAGGCTATCCCTGCACTCCCGTGGTACCACCAACTGGTCCACTACTCCGGACCCCTCTTGCCAACTACGTTTAGGGTCTTGAAAACGCCTATAGAGGATGCCTTCTAAATAAAAAAAATCTCCTGGCTGTACATCGCCGTCCTCGTCGAGCTCTACAGCTCCATTAGCACACGTTTGGAGCTCAGGGTCCTCTAGTTGCAACCGACGTATATCTGAGGGTGCCAAGCGATCTAACTGCTCCCGGAGCAATGCATGACCTTCCCCGATACTGGGCTGCTCCCTCTGTCTCTCTCGATGTACATAACGTTGCTGTCGTGGAGACTCGTCATGCCCAGCCTCGTCACTCTCTATGACAGGCCCAGGGGCTACTCCAGAATTAAG
This sequence comes from Paralithodes platypus, assembly GCA_032716605.1. Taxonomy (NCBI): domain Eukaryota; kingdom Metazoa; phylum Arthropoda; class Malacostraca; order Decapoda; family Lithodidae; genus Paralithodes; species Paralithodes platypus. The sequence goes on along the minus strand of CM064496.1, from coordinate 32,909,758 downwards.
TAATGGTGCTAATACTGAATCACCCAGGAGAGCCGCCGAGTCAAAACTCTTAAAACCAACTCCAGCTTTAGCCTCCTCCTGTTGATCGTTCCTCCGCTGGTCTGAAGACGGAGGACTAGGCTGTGACACTTTAGCTGCCCGAGCTCGGGGGACAACACATGCCATGGGTTGTGTCTGGCACCGCTCGACCCACTCTTGCTCTTCCCTACTCACGTCGGCCGGCCTCTCGGCAACGACTAAGGGTAGAACCTCAGAAGCGGGCATTGCAAAGTCGTTGCTGAGAAGAAGGTCGACGCCCTCCACTGGCAGTTTCTCCACAATCCCGACATCCAATTCACGTGCCACACCATCCACCTCCAACTCCAACCGCACCAGCGGGTATGACCGAGTTGCATTAATACCCTGCACCACCACCACCCGAGCCGCGTTTATAGGGTAGCCAGTCAAGTTTTTCATCAGAGTCTGGGAAGCACCTGTATCACGCAAGACCTCTACTCCATGCTTGCGCCCCGCCCACATCACGCAACCCCGCCCTCTATGGTCGCAAAAAACATCCTGAGCAGGGTTCGAGCCTCCCAGGTGCTTCTGCATTGGCTGTGCCTCAGCCTCTGACGAACTGCCCCGGGCAAACTCAGATGACTTCGGAGACACACCAATGTTGCAGGCCAAAGACACAGCTGCTGTAGGTGGTTTGCTAGGACAGACTCTTGAAAAGTGCCCCTTTTTATGACAATGATAACACTCCAACTCCCCTTTGGGCTTCCCTTGGTACTGGGAAGGGCCCGGCCCCTTCTTAAATGGGACGGTGCTAGTCTTGTGGTCAGTCTTGGTATCATGGCTCTTGTACTTGTTTGCATAAGGTATATCACTAACTCGGGGGGGTGGGGCGTCACGCCCCTTGTTACCTGCCTCACTACGCTGGGCAGACCCGCACCCACTAATTAGTGATAGCCGGAGGTCAGCCATCTCAGCTGCCTCCTGTAGAGTTTTTGGTTGCTTTTCTTTAAGGTTTAACGTCAGGTCGCCGCCCGTGCATTTGAAAAACTGCTCTAAAAGCACCAACTGTTTAATGTCGTCAAACGTAGTAGCTTTCTCCGACCTCAGCCAATTCCCAAAAGCATCGGACAGCTCCCGGGCATGCTCCAAAAAGGTGCTCTCCCGACCCTTGGTAACACTCCGGAACTTCAACCTGTACGTCTCTGGTTGTAGTTCGTATGCTCTCAGGACAGCCTCCTTGAGTTCCTCATAGATAATACAAGACTCTATAGGCAACGCACCGTAGGCTTTAAGACCCTTGCCTATTAATCTAGAGGATACAAGTGCTGCCCATTTATTCTCTGGCCACTGGTGTTCCTGGCACTTCTTCTCAAAGCGTGTGAAAAATTCTGTTACACCACTCTCATCAAACACCGGAACCAGTTTCAATAAGTGCGAGAGAGACTGCTCATGAACACGGTTACCAGCCCCAAGTCGCTGTCCCGTTGTCTCTACTCGCGACTTCTCTACATCCATGTCGGCACAGTACCTAGTCGACTCAGCTTGGATTTTTGCTTGACTGATAGTTTTTCTCTCTTCTATCTTGGCTAATTCTAATTGCTGCTGATGCTGAAGCTTAGCTAATTCGAGCTTAAACAATAATTCTGGAGATAACCCTTGAGGAGGTGAAGATGCTACAATGTTTGAAATTACCGGTGGTCCCCCCAGGGGCAACCCACCCTGCCAGTCACCACCCAACTGCGGAAGCGTACCCGGGGTCGGCAAACTACTGGGATGGCTGGGAGTCGAGTGTAGGGGAAGCATGGCCGAAGGGCTCTGAGCACTCAACCCATCTCGCTCACCAGTCACCCTGCCCAGTACACACGTTATCAAGTTATCCTTGGTCATGCTGCTAGTAACCGCAGGACCGATAGCTGTGGCCAGGCATTGAAGACCGTACCGATCCATACCCTCCAACCGCTCGGCAGTAACAGGCCATTGCAAAAATATCCTAGCGTCCTCCTCACAATTCACCCGATTAACCCTTTCATCATGCTGCTGTTCCTCAGTTTCGACATTACGTACTGTGTCTCCATTCTCCTCTGACCCGGTATAAGACATGATGCTCACAAAAATTTCTCACCACAATATTCAGAAAAGAAGTACCCCAAACTCTCATGTAGCACTATTCACTTGCCAAAAATTTCTGAAGACTCTCAAGTGCTATACTACTTTGCCAAAAAAAATTAACGTTCCCACTATATTCCTCAATAAAACAAATGACCACAACAATCCTGCAATTATCTCTTAGTTCACAAGATCCTGAGCTAGGTCGCCATTTGTTAAGATCCAGGTTCTCAAAGACACAGGGCTCTTCAACATTGGACTAGATAATGGCAAAATGCAACAACGGTAACACTAGATCCAACCCCTGCCTTAAACACTGGAAAACAAAACACCATTACCGCCCTGAGTCATGCCTGGACAACGAGGTATCCTATGACTCGGTAACTGGTGCACACACACTAGGCTGACGCTCGATGAAACAGCCTATTCTCAAACAGTAAAAGATTACTCGATTAGGTTACACAAAGAAAAGATAGTTAACGTGATTAATTAACGTTACAGTAGATACTCAAATAACTGGCACTCCTGTATTAAAGAAAGTGCAATGCTAGTCCTGCAACATCAACTGGAAACTTCTGAAATAAGTCTGATGCTGGGAAGATGTTCGTAAAGAATCTTGAACAATTATAATGCAGAATACGGGTCACAATAAATGCTAGGACATATAGTAATAATAGGCAGGCGAATAATAAAGACTGTGCAAAGGTAGTAATGCTCGACAACTAAAGAAATGCTTCGTGACACAACGCAACAGCCTACTAGGGTTGTGCAACTCAACAACAACCTCGGCTCAAAAGTGCAGCGAATAATAATGTTGCATACATATAATAATGGGGGCTTATCTCTAACCAGTGTCTGCTCAGTTAATAAAGTCTAGCTGGGGTATCAAGGCAGGGCAACAATGGGTGAGCATGCGGCTCGTAGCCTAATGTTGTCCGAAGGTGGTATAATGAAGATTACGTTATATGACGGGGATGCTCTCTTGATAAATCTAGGTCTCTAGTACCTAGTTCTATCCTGGCGATCCCTCAGAAGTCAATACAAAGAGGCAGCACTATGTTGTGAGGGATAGGCTATGGCCCTCTCACACCACAGCGCTGTGCTCGCAAAGTGAACCCACCCGAAGACAACTTAGGCTCCCACAGTACCTGTCGATGTCGTGCAGGGCTTAGCTAACACTGCACACATCGGAGACAACGACACAGTAACCTTACCCCCAGTCTAGCTTTAGATAACCAAGCAGAATCACTCAACACCTTGCCAGTGAGACATATACCGGTCTACAACCTTCCCGAGAGAGGACACACACGGAAAAGTCCGTCTCTCCAAACCTCATTAAAGACTAATACATGGAAATATCTGAGAGCTTCGCGTACAATACGACTGGCCGACGGTGAACGTCTATGCTGAAACCAGAAGGGATGTTGAGTTTAATAAAGATTAGAGAATGAGAAAGGAGAAGTCGAGAGAGAGAAATAGTATGCAAAGTGGCGAGTATGGGGGACAGAATTGCAAAGGATGTAGACGATACGCGTGTCAGGCTAGCTCTGAGCTTGGTAAAAAACATGAGGCCGCGACGGGAAGGGACTAGTTGACCACCCGGCCGCCAACGCCGTCAGCGCCCAAGCGAGCCACGGCACAGCTCCCCCCCCCCGCTGCCAGGTGTACTCCCTCACCCTCTCTTGCTCGCTTCCCACACAAGCAACATTTATATTATAGTGAATATAAAATATAAGGCGCAGTCACAGACCAAAACAAATATCACTTCTAGACTGTCTGTGGCAACACGACACTAACGAAATAAAGCAGATAATTCTAGGACAACTGTAGCCCATCCCCCCATCCTGGCGAGCGCTAGCGAGCTGCAATGCCCCACGCAACCATTCTGCTAGCGCCGGGAGGCGTCACAGTACCCAATGATTATATGTACCTTTAATATATCATTGTTATACCCTCATCTATTGTCTTATTATTTTACTGTATATTTGCCAATTTGGGTTAATCCATGCTTCATATTCTCCACCTAAAACCATCGTCACACGAGAGAATATAATATCCGATACCCGGCTCGGAGTCTGTCTGTCACTTTAAGGGGGTCCCCGTTTTGTTTTATCTTTTTCTCCTTTTCTCTCTTTCCCTGGCTTGTATCCATTCGGCCTCATTCAGCCAACTGTTCTAAGACGTTTATTCCCATCCAGGTCTTGATTTATTCCTGGCGAGCAATAGCGAGCCAGCATTGTATGGAGAAATCCGGCTTCGCCGGAGAAATTTTTCTATCGAAAAATTTACAAAATTATCTTGCTGTCAAAACAAAGATATATACAGGGTGTTCCAGTAATGTTTTTCATAAATTATATGGTGGACTCATCAGACAAAAATAAGAATACATTACTCTATGAACATGAGGTTGAGTACTTATAATAACGGAGTTATTACACGATTTAAGTTAACGATAGATACAATGCCATTCAGTCCAAGGGGTAATGTTGCCGCCTGGCTAGAGCCGGCAAAGATGGCTTCCATGCTACCGCCTGGTACTGTTACCATTGTAGCGGTTTGTATCCAATCGGCGTTCTCTCTTCAGGCTAGCGAGCGGTAGCGAGCTGATGTTTTCGGTAGGATAATCAAATCCGGCAAAGCCGGACATATTTTTCTACCGGAAAGTCAGATCGCTACTGCTTACTATCTTGAGGCTAGCAAGCGATAGCGAAGGCCAAATGGATATAACCCACTAAAATGGCAACATTACCCCGTGGACTGAATGGCATTGTATCTATAGTTAACTTAACACCTTACGAGCGGCCTAGGCGGTTTATTTATATGTACCGCCCAGCGGGGTGTTTTTACCCAAAATAGGGCTGTTTACGTGATCATTTTCATGCCTAAATAAGACCCAGAGCGTAAAACAAGTATCTATCCCTGAAAGGGCATAAACATAGCTTTCCAATGACACCATAACGATCCTTTTATGATGGCTAGTTTTCTTGCAACAACCGTGCAACGCGAGTGCAAAAAGCATGTAATTCGGCACTTTCCCCATACAATTCCGTATATAGCGAGTGAGAGAGGGAGGGAGGAGGTGGGATTCGTGTCAGTAGGTTCGCCGCGGTGGTCTGGAGCAGTCATACGCTCGCTACTCTCCTGCCACCACTTGTCTCTCTCTCTCAGCAACATTACGTGCTGAAATTGCCACACGACCTATGTCGAGCGCCGCCAGATAGTCCAGATTTATTATACTCGACTTATGTTGCGCGCCGCTAATTAAGGGTTAAATCGTGTAATAACTCCGTTATTATAAATACTCAACCTCATGTTCATAGAGTAATTTATTCTTATTTTTGTCTGATGAGTCCACCATATAATTGATGAAAAACATTACTGGAACACCCTGTATATGCTGGCTCGCTACCGCTCGCCAGGAAAATATTGACACCTGGATGGGGATAAACGTCTTAACAGTAGGCTGAATGGGGCTGAATGGATACAAGCCAAAGAGAGAGGGAGAGACAGAGACAAACAGCAAGGTGGGCTCCCTTAAATACACACTATAGCAAAGGCTGTTAGTCGAACTATTGCTACTTCCGTTGTCACATTAATTTGAAGTGTGTAGCATTAATCAGATGCAAGCACATTGAAACACAAGATAATTACCAAGATACGGAAAAATAGACTATTTAATTATACAGACACCATACTCTGATACAGATTACCGAATACAGAGTAGCCCGCGAGTATTTTTTAGGATACTTTCATAAATAAGTAACACCCCGTTCTTAACATTAATCATCAATAACAAACCCCAATGTACTTGAATAAACTAATGAAAGCATATGGTCCTCCCGGGATTCGAACTCGGGACACTACACCCAGAAGATAAGCACCTAAACCAGTTTGAATGCAAAACAATTCTAGACACATAGGCTTTTTAGGATTGTTTTTTTTTTCTTTCTCGCAGCTATGGCCCATTAAAGTCGGCATTTTTGCTGTTTTCTCTTAAAACGGATAGGAATAGGAACACTAGTAAGAAGTGTAGGGTGAAGCATGGTGTCAATACTTCAAAATGACCCCAGTATCTCCACTATATCGTTATTCATATTATTCCCTTGTAATAGGCAGCGAGTTGAGGGGAGGAAGACCGTTTTTCAGGACCCCTTTCTCCCTAATGTTTAGCCCCACTAGTTTTGAGACTATAAGACGTTTGGCCCATTAGTTTGGCGACTTTAACACCTTTCGCCCCATTTCGTTGTCAATTTTCAGACCCTTTGTGCCATTTAGGTGTCGATTTGTTTCCTGTTGAGCGATAGCGAGCCTGCAATTTTAGGAGGAACCGGCCTTCGGCCGGTACATATTTCTACCGAAAAATGTGCAAATTTATCTTGAAAGGGTGTCTAGGGGGTGTTTTTCTAAGCTTGATTAGGGTCTAGGGAGGAAACTAAAAAATATATATGAATAAATTAATTAATAGACCAAACAAACGGCCAGTCTCCCCTTAAGTATTACAGGAAACACACACAACCACATTTCAAACTCACCATCACGGGAAGAACAAATCTACAGAGGCTTTTCTGACCGAATTGATACCATTTACTATCATATAGCATTTAGTCTTTTATTAATTATTGTCTTCATAGGAAAATTAGCTAAATCAGACGAAAAAAATACGAATTCCCTCCTTATAGCCTGGCCATTTTATGTGGTACGCCATGTTTACCCATTCGTTTCTTCTAAATGAAAGAAATTAATATAATATGAGTAGTGTATGATGAAATATTGTACACATACTTTAAAGAGCCATACCAAAATTGTCTGTAGCTGTAACTTAAACTTTGCAGACGATACAAACATTGCAAATACCGTACTCTCAAATGAACATGTAGAAGATATGCAAAATAACGAAGATAAGCTGTCATGTTGGGCTCAAATTTGGCAAATGAGTTTTAATGTGGATAAATATAAAGTATTCCATATCGGAACCCGAACTGAGAAAGCAAACTATTCAAGGAATGGCACTCGGCTTAACCCATCCAGTACCAGTCATGGCTGATATCCTGTTAGTATAAAAGTTATGCTCCAGTACTGACCAGCGACGGCTATCATCCGTCAGTAATATGCTACCCTTGTACCTGCTAATATCGAGCGGGGAGCCGCTAACATGCCTTGAAGGCACTACTGTGAGGATTTGGCAACACTTCTCATCCTGCCCCTCAGCTGCTCAAGGCCAACTGAGTCAGTTACCCATCAACTCTTGTGCTGGGAGGTGTTGTCTCATCGTTGATGAGTTGTTTTTGCCACAATGGCTGGTACTGGAAGACACATTTAATCTAATATGCTATGGTACAGTAGGGGTTAAGAGTGTAGAAAGATAAACTGATTTGGGAGTAACAATATCGAGTAACCTAAAACCCTATCAACAATGTACAGAAGTTGGTAAGAAGGCAAGCATTATAATTGACATTATAGGTAGGTCATTTCAGCGTAAATCCAAGGATGTAATCCTCACTCTTCACAATTCGTCAGTCAATCCTCTTTCAGAATACTACGTTCAGTCCTGGTGCCCCTACTACCATTAAGATATTGACAAACTGGAATGACTTCAACATAGAGTTACCGAAATGATACCTACTCTAATAAACAAATCACATGAGGAGTGTCTTAGAGAATTAAATTGATTTCCAATAAACCAGTACAGATTAAGAAGTGACCTAATTCAAGTCTTCAAAATCATCAAAGGCATCGACAACATAAACTGTAATGAGTCCTTTACGATCAACTAATCAAATGACATGTGGGAAATTGGTTGCATAATCATAGGTCAATTTTTCAACTTACATGAGTTTAAGAATTTCGTCATCAATAAAGTAGTGAACTTGTGGAATGGGCTCCCTTGAGATGTAGTAAACTGCAGCACTGTTGAAGACTTTATAAATCTCCTAGATAAACACCTTGCCTTAAACCTGTCACTGAGAGTATTTGTAAACAAATTACTCTTTTGTTCTCCTTTTTACTCAGATACATTGAGGATCACAACATGTATTAACAAATAAAAAAGATGTTACTCACTTTTCCCTAGATACATGAAGGATCACTTATAGTTATATTATGTTATTAACACACATTGTTCCCTACTAACATCCTAATCCTGGCATGGACATTAGTCCTTCCCTTTCCAAATTTTCCTTACCCACTTTAACCCGGGGAACGCGAAAATGCCCTAGGGGCAAGGGTACTTATTTGTGAATTTCTAGCATTGGATTCTGACATAATTTGTTATATTTACGATATAAAGCATTATTTGTTTGCAAAGTGCTTTTATTTTATATATATGATATATATAATATGAACCTTGAAGAGTGATAAAATAAGTGGGAAAAGCATTTGGGTGTTGAAAATCGTAAATATTCCCCACCCGGTCGTATTCTCAGGCGTGAGCTAGCAAGGCACACACCCTCCCCTCTCGCTGTCTCTTGACTCAACTGAAGCAACTGGGACGTGTCTCGGTGTTATATAACGATCTTTTATGCAACCCACTTGTGCTACATTACCGCAGGAGAGAAAACTAACCGATAAATGATGAAAATAAGAGTAAACATAGGTGATAATTGAGGAGGAGGGGAGGGGGGAATAAGGTGGGGAAGAAGGGGAAGGGGGGGTGGGGTGAGAAACATATGGATGAGTGGTGGTAGAAAGTAGTAGAGGGGAATTATCTCACCTAATGACATATCCTTTGTTTTGAGAGCCCCTGGGGTGTTTATGAATTTTTTTTTTTATGGTCTTGCTTCCGTGAGGCCTATCACGCTCCCTATGGTGACCCTTCTGTGAAGCTTATCATGCTTGATGGGTTAAATCACTGTTGACAGTCTGCGCAGCAGTGATATATAGAGGGTAATCAATCTCGAGGGATCCATAGAACTATTATTTCTTGACTTCCATTCCACTCCTTTGTGTTCTCTCTCTCTCTCTCTCTCTCTCTCTCTCTCTCTCTCTCTTTCCCCAAGTTACAAGATCCTGACCAACAAACTTCATTCATCTGGAACTCTCAACTGGCACCTTTTATTTCTAGCTCTGGACTAATACCCGATACAGTGTTGGGAATGGCAATATCATGTCACGGGGGTATTGCATTGTGTGCATAGTAACTTATGTGTGTGTGTGTGTGTGTGTGTGTGTGTGTGTGTGTGTGTGTGTGTGTGTGTGCATAAATAATTAAGTCAATATATGATATAATAATCGGTTTATTTCAAGCCGGCAGCCAATGAGGCTGAAAATACACAGACTTAACCTAGATCTTATCCTAAGGGATCAACAGACTGATCCTGGTTGCTAACGAGAGCGCCTACATAGCCCCGAGGGAGTAGGACGTTAACAGGATACTATGTGGATCCCTAGAGACTGGTCCATCCAGACCTAGCCTTCACGGCCAGGGAACAAATGTGTGTGTGTATGTGTGTGTGTATGTTTGTTTTCAGTAGCTTTATATAGTAAAATAATCTTTTCTTCGCACTTCCTTTAAACATTTCCTTCCATCGTACTCTTATCCTGGCTTCCAATTACAGTCCGTAACGATAAAGATGGCTGAATTATTGGAAGGAGAGGGAGGTGGAAGAGGTGTGTGTGTGTGTGTGTGTGTGTGTGTGTGTTGGGGGGGGGGGGGAGTTAAGAAGACAGTATAACAACAATGTATCGTTCTCTCTCTTTCAAAATCCTTATTTATCTATCTATTTGCCTTTATATATATTCGCTCTCTCTCTCTCTCTCTCCAATTTCCTCTTACCCACTCTAAACCACTGTTTGGACACTTGATCCTCAGTGTTTTGGAGGACACACAGCCTAAAGGGGTCACTATACCTGTTGTTGCTTGATTTCCATTGTACTCCTTTGTGCTCTCTCTCTCTCTTTCTTAGAAGATCTCAGAGTTGCAGCCCTCTGCAAAGAGAGTCCTACAGAGTTCTTTAGGTATGTGAACAGTAATAGGAAGCCATTTAAAAGTAGCATTGGACCTTTAAAGGATCCAACGGCCCAACAACAAACCTCTGACACTGAAATAGCTAAATCCTTAAAGGGGCTTTCACACATTCAGTATTGAGGCACCGAATCGGAGTTACCATGAAATCCGCATGACCTGAGGAAATAAATGAACCAAGAAGAAAGGGGCTAGGCATACGACCAAATATAACTGTGTATATACAAAACCGGTGCAAGTTAATTGCCTTAGACGCCGCATCCGTCACAAATGAAATAAAATGTGAATGTATATTGTGGTTTTTGTGTCACGAATAATAATACTCGTTGCCCCCTTTCAGAAAACTATGACCTACTCTTCAACAACATAAAAATTAACCCTTCCACTTCTCTTGATATTCTTGGTGTCTCTTTTTTCTTCTGATCTCTCTTGGAAAGATCATGTTACCACTCTTGCTAAAACAGCTTCCCAGAAGCTGGGTGTGCTCAACCGCCTCCCCTTTACCCCTGCGCAACTTCTTGCTCTGTACAGGGGCACAGTGCGTCCATATATTGAGTATTGATCACACGTGTGGGGAGGATCGATCCTCTCACACAACACTTCTAGACAAACTAGAAAAGAAAGCCTTTTGTCTCATTAATTCACGTCCACTCACCAATTATCTGCAGTACGCTCTCTCTCTCTTCGCCTCAATGTTGCATCTTTCTCACTATTCTACCGCTATAACAATAATCAGTGTTCCTGAGATCTCTCACAGTATTATACCACCCCCTCTTCGTAGAGCAACACAATCCCACCCCTATTCTGTGTAACTCTCCAACCCAAGAGTGAAACTTTATCCTTAATAGTTCATCTATTCAACAGCTGAGCTCTGGAACTCTATCCCAGAATCAGCCTTTCCCTTTTTCTATGACTGAAATTGCTTCAAATTCCGTGTGTCGAGGCATTTTGGCTCGAATGTCCCTTAATTTTGGTCCTGTCACTCTTTCAACTCTGGGGGAGGCACTCACCACAGGCAGTTCTACCTTTTGTGTCCCTTACTCAAAAAGAACAAACAAAAATCCAAGGTATTTGCTATTGGCAATGCCTCATGAAGTGATGGCCTTGGAAAAGGATTTGGGTGTTCTGATTAGCAGTGATTTGAAGTTTTCCAAGCAGTGCATTGAAGTAGAGAAGAAACTAAGAAAGTATTGGTCCATATTAAAAGCCAATTTCAGTGTTGAAGTAAGGAAGTAGTCCTCACACTCAACAACACTCTGACATGGCCTCACCTGCAATAAGCTGTTCAATTATGGTCTCCAGCACTCAGGAAATATATAGATCGACTGGGAAGAGTACAGTCTAGGGCTACAAAGCATAATCCATCGATTAGGAGACTGAGTTATTAGGACCGGTTAGGAGTTCTTGATTATTATTATTTTTTTGTTTTGGAAACACGGAGACTGTGATACCACTTATTGGTTTGACAATGTGGATCATAGCAAAATGATTAGTCTCAATATGAATCCAACACCCAACCATGTCTGGAATTAAAAAGGTTCAGCACTAGCATTTGTGGAAGCCTTTTCACATTTTTGACATCGTTCTTAACACCAATAACACCCCAGATTAAATTAATGAAGGCATGTGATCTCCCAGGATTCGAACCTAGGATATCACATATAGAACTTACACGCTCTAACCATTACACCATCAAAACAGTTATATGTACAGCATATGACCACGACTGATATCCATTTATCGAATACTGGATATTAATCTTAACATGTATTGTACCCAACTGCACTATGAATATCCTAATGCTTAAGAGAGAGTTATATGATTTGTTCTACTTGGAGCAAACTTCTCTCAGAAGTTGTAAGTAGAGCAGTTCTAGAACAAAGTAGATATTATTTTGCGCACTCTGTAATGAGTGTAGTCTTGTACACAAAGTCTCTCTTTCCCCTTTGAGTATCTCCCGGAATGGACCGCAAGGTTTGTGATATATAAGTATCCCATGTAACTCCTTGTAACTCACTCTCACTCTCTCTCAAGCTGATCATAACATCAGAGAGACCAACTTGCCTCATTGCAGGGCAATACATCATACAGGGAAGGAAGGAAGGAAGTAAGGAAGGAAGGAAGGAAGGGAGGAAGGAGAGAGAGAGGAAGGAGAAGAGAAAAGAGGATGAAAGAAGAGGAGTTTTGGAACGGTAGGACAGGGATGAGAAAAGAAAGAAAAGAAAATAACTAGAGGAACGGTGGCGATAGAGAGGAGGAAATAGAAGAGAAGACATGACAGAGAGAGAGAGAGAGAGAGAGAGAGAGAGAGAGAGAGAGAGAGAGAGAGAGAGTGAGTGTGTGAGAGTGAGGGAAGTTGTGGTGGTGGGGGGTGGGGGGGGTCGAGGTAAGATGAGGTGAAAACGAAACTTTGAGTATACAAGTGAAATACTCGAACCTAAAATGGCAGGAGGGCGTAAAGGAAAGAAAAGGCAAGAACACGAAATAGGAATGGAAACGTAGATAAGCAAATACAAAAAAAAAAACAAAAAAAAAAACCCTGAAAGAAGGCGGATAATATAGCAAAACATATGAGAACAAAGTAGGGAAGATTTAAAATAAATTAAGGACAATTTTGTTAAAAAAAGAAGGAAGTTAGACAAACGAAAGGAGAGAGAGAGAGAGAGAGAGAGAGAGAGAGAGAGAGAGAGAGAGAGAGAGAGAGAGAGAGAGCGAGAGGAATAGCAATTACAAAAGAAAGTGAGAGAGTGAAGGACGGAAGGGGAGGATGCGGAAATAAAGGGAGGAGGTAGAGTTAAAGGAGGGAGAGAAGGAAGAAATAAATAAGGGATGGGAAGAAATAAGCTAAACAGAAAGTAGAGGGAAAGAGGACACTGAAGTAAAACGATGGAACGAGTCAAACAGAAAAGAGTGAAAAAGGGAGAAAGATGTATAGAAAGTAGAGTGAACACAGTAGTAATAATCTATTTAAGCAATTTCACTCCCAACTTCAACCGCCCTCAAATGAAATAAATTAAAGCATATGATCCTCCCGGGATTCGAACCTGGGATAATAATAATAATAATAATAATAAAGTTTATTTCCACCGACTAGTGGTTATTCTTCTTACATAGTATTTACAAATATAATTATATACAGTTGGGGTTTAGTATTTTCAAAGTAGATACAATATAGGAACTAATACATAATTTAGTGTTACATACAGTAGGCAATTTTACAATTCATTAATACATGTGTTGTTAGTTGTGTATTCATACCAGGTGTGACGGACCACAATGCCTAAGCTGTTTAATTACAAATACACCGTACCAAGTAGGTCAGCTCAGATCTGTGTAGATTAAGAGGGCAGATAAGCCTGTGGTAAATAGGTTAGCCCTTGCACCTGGCTCAGGGTAGGGCATCTTCATATAGCCTATCTAAATAACATATACATAACATAACATTATACAGAACTTAAACACTCTAGCCATTACATAATGCAACCTTTGCATATAAGGTTCGAAGGAAGGAAAAATAGAAATTAGAAAGAAAATATTAAGGTAAGGAAGAAAATAAACATATAAAGTCGAGAACACATGGTGAAAAGGAAGGAAGATAGGCGAGGAGGAGAGAACATGTTGTATAAATGGAAGGAGAGATCGAAGGTATTGGGTATATGGGAAATGAATGGAGCTAGCTAGGAGGGGCCGGGTTTTTTGGTGGGGGTATAAGAACATAAGAACATAAGAAAACGGGAGTCTGCAGAAAGCCGATTGGCCTAAGCAAGGCAGATCCCTGTCCCACACAACCCCAATTACAAAGCCCAATTATAGGTTCAACACTCTAATACCCTGAGGATCATCTTACCAAAACGGTTAGAGATTAACACAGGATTACGGGGGTCTGCAGAGCGCTGATTGGCCCAACCCTGCTGATCCCCCTTCACACCCAACCCTTCTCGTCCATATGCTTATCCAATTTTATCTTATGGTATGGGAGGAGCGAGGTTGAGGAAGACATAAACAAACATATGTAGAGGCAGATAAAGATGTAGACATAGACTGACATGCATAGCTAGAGGTTTGTAGATAAATAGAGATGCATAGATAGATATAGATGTATATATAGATATATAGGTGAGGTGTGGTGGAGTGGTCATGCCACTGGATTGGTAATCCAATGGACCCGGGTTCAAATCTCGATATGTCAATGGGAAGATATTATTGGGATTGAATTTGTGCTGTACCTAGTATCAGTGCATTACCACAAAGCCCACCGAAATGCCAAAAAAATACCCTCATTGTTCCCTGATTAAATAACACTGTATGAATATTCCCATATTCAAAATATGTTACAGGGGGACAATGCCTAGTGAGTTCACTGCTCAATAGGTGGCGTTCTGAGAGTGAGGGTCTGAGTCTGGAGGGTGAGACGGTGAAGCACTTGAGCGAAGCCACCAGCCGCTTCAGAGATGGAGCTGCTTCGAGCCATGATGGATGCTTCACATGTCTCACTCCCCAGACTGGAACAAGACCTCACGGGCTTCACCATGTTGAGCGGTGGAATGTACAGGCTCTCAGCCTATCCCCTAGAGGGAGTAGTTGGAATATAGAAGAACAAAAAAAAATATATATATAATAAATCAATAGAGGTATATACAGTACAGTAGATATATACAGATGTATGCATAGATACAGAAGAATCGTAATTAGATTGAGCTGATAATATAGATAGAGATACATAGACACACTGAGATATAGAGTGCCATAGAAAGATAGAGAGAGGCGAGAAGCAAAATGAAAAGATGGGGAAGGAGAGCGATATAAACATGATATACGAAGGAAAGAAGGAAGACATTGGAAATAACGAAAGAAGTTAGATAGGAGGAGAAAAGCTTACACTTGAATGGAACGAGAGGGAGAGGATATCGAACAAAAAATGTAACGAACAACACAAAATGGATGGCAAGAAGGACAAAAGAAATTATGTAAAACAAAATTATAAGAAAGTTAAATAAAATAAAGGAAAACATGAAGAGAGGGAAGGAAAAACTGAAAAGGAAGGAAAGGGATGGGTAAGAGAGGAAGGAAAACAAAAAAGGGAGGGAACGAAGGCAGAAATTGAGAGGAAAGGACTGGAAATAAAATAAGAAACAAAGGTAAGGAAGACACAACCAAAGTAAAACAGAAAAGAATAAAATAGAGAAATAAACAAGGAAACAGAAAAGGAGGAAGATAACATAGGAGAAAGGAATGAAAGTGAAGTTCAAATCATGAGCAATATTTACTATCCGATAAAGTCGATACTATTAATATCTGAATCAAGAAGCTGGTGGGGAAGAAGAAGAAGAAAGAAGAAGAGGAGTAGGAGGAGGAGGAAGAAAAGGAAAAGAAGATAAAAGTGAGAGGAAGCAAGATGCTTTAGGAAAACCGAATAGACAAGAGGTGAAATAGAAAGAGAAAACGATGAACAGGAAAAATAAAAGGAGGGGGGGGGGGTCGAGGAGGATAACATATTCCTCATCTATTTAAACGTTAATAATAAATCTGATGATCACTAGAACTGTATTTAAGTTCAGATTCAACCCTATTTACTAGACTCTCATATGTAGTGAGAATAATATCCTGGATGTTGTTATCCCCTAATGTGGTGTTCTACTTGTTGATAAAGTGGCCACTTTCTTAAAGGTTTGCATATAGATCGAGTCCAAAGTGAGCATCTAATGGTTCGCCCAATTTCTTGACTGGTAGAATAAAGTCGCCAAATATGACAGAAACTTCCTGACAACTTATTTCTGCTATTTGATCGTAGTTTCTCGTCTGTATTAGATGATTCTGCTGGAGGTGAGTAAATGAGGCCAATTGTTACTTTACGTGCTTAATTATCTATTTGAATGTAACTAGCATCAATATTGTTAATGGTTGTCTTGGGTGTCACAAGAGGGTGAAGACTGCTTGTAATGTATAGTAGAACTCCACCTCCTGCTCTGTTAGATCTGTCACTACTAAAGAGAGTCCTGGTAATGCATAATCCTGATCATGTCCTGATGTATAGTATTTATTAATTATTCTGAGATGTTAATCATATCAATCCTCCATAGGCTACATGCGAGTGCTTCTAGATATTCAAAAATATTTTGCAAGCAGCGTGCATAAACATTTATTATGTTCCTTCCAACAACCAACTCTACTCCTAAAATCGATTAATGAAATTTACAAACACATGTGGCAGTCCGTGGATTCGAACCCAGGACGCTCACACCGAAAATCAACACCTTATGCATCGCACCACGAAGACAGTTAAAGGATGGTGGACATTGCCTACGATTTATTATGCAACTTCGAATCCTGCATATCAATCTAAGCATGTACACACATCCCATCTGCAACTCACGTAGGCTATGCATATGTGAATGGAAAGAGCAATTAATGGGGCCTTAACCACTAGGGAAGTCCTCTCGATAAATTACTCCTGAACCAATATCAATTATTATGTTCCTTCCAACAACCAACTCTACTTTAATACATTTTGGTTGGTTATTGTGTCTGACGTAGGTAAGCTTACGTCGATGTTTCTGCTTCTGCTCGGTTGGCGTTTATTTATCTGAAATCATAAACAGCATCATGTAAGAGTCAACTCATGTGTGCTGCGCAGAAGGGGTTCAAACAGATGCCGTCTTGCTGGAAGAGAATGGGCTAATTATAGATCTGTTCCCAGAGATTGATGTACTCTGTAAGGAAGGGGATATATTGATAGACGATTGGTGCTGAATGCCATGTTGTAGAATTCGTTATCTATGTCAATCGATGGGAGAATGCCTGAAATAATTATGTGGCTGGAATTGCTCTTGTAGCGCTGGATCGTCTGAAGGAGGGGAATGAAGGGGAAAAGGAGGATTATAGAGGGGGGGAGGAGGAGGGTGAAGGGGGAGGAGGAGAATGAAGGGAAAGACGAGGAAAATTAAGTAGGATGAAGGGAGGAGGAGGACATTGAAGGGGAGGAGGATGACAATGAAGCATAAGCAAAGCAAATGAAGGGAATAAGGAGGGGAATGAAGGGGGAGGACAGGAATGGAGGAGAATGAAAGAGAGTAGGAGAATGAAGGAGAGAAGGAGGAGACAAAAAGGAGAAAATTAGGAAATGAAAGAAAGGGGGTGGAAAATTAAAGGGAGGCTGAAGAGAATGAAATGGAAGAGGAAAATGAAGTGGAGGAGGAAGAAAGGGAGGAAGGGAACAGATAGGAGGAGAAAGAAGAATAGAAACACAACGAAAATAAGTGGCAGGAGAAAGAAAATAAGCAGAAGTTGGTTTACAAAAGAAAAACAAACAAAGAAGGGAAACAAAATAAGAATAAGAAAGGATGAAACAGGAACAGGTAAGAAGAGGCAAGGAAGAAGCTTCAACTCATATTTTACCATGTCAAGTCCAGATGCTCCTCCAGAAAATTGAAGCTCGGAGAAAATATATTTGGGCTAGTAGGGTGTACGTAACGCCGTCGTACACTCGGACGGGCGGCGATATTAACCTTCAGGGGGAAAATGTAATGCTAAACGAGTAGTACAAAGAGGGGGTCACTGCTTTTTTTCTCTTTCTCTCCTGTTTTTCTCTTTCTCTGGCTTGTATCCATTCGGCCCCATTCACCCAACTGTTTTAAGACGTTTATCCCCATCCAGGTGTCGATTTCTTCCTGGCGAGCTATAGCGAGCCAGCATTGTATGGAGAAATCCGGCTTCGCCGGAGAAATTTTTCTGTCGAAAAATGTACAAATTAAACTTGTTGTAAAACAAAATATATATATATATATGCTGGCTCGCTACCGCTCGCCAGGAAAATATTAACACCTGGATGGGGTATACGTCTTAAAACCGTAAGCTGAATGGGGCCGAATGGATACAATCCAAAGAGACGGGCATACACGTTGTCGTACACTCGGGCGGCGACAACCTTCGTCGGGAAAATGTAATGCTAAACGAGTAGTACGGTCGCGCAAATAAGTCATGTCCCAGCTGTCATTACGTTTGGCTTGCTCTGTGCTGTATTAATGTCTCTCAGATGTTGAATGGGGTAATCCCGGTAATCATTAGACACTGTATTCAGCGGACGCGTAGCAATTAGGAGGAGACAGACTATCCTAATTAACCCTTTTAACTACCACACATCCATCTTAAGAGAGCTGAGACGGTATTGTGCAGCATAATTTACGGGTTCGGCTCAATGGTTTAAAGAGGGGGTTTAGTTTGCTCTCTTAACCACTATCAAACTTAAAAAACACACACAAGATCCCCCTTCAATATATTTTTTGTAATTTTTTCGGTAGAAAAATGTCCGATTCCTCATCAAATACAGGCTCGCTATCGTTCGCCAGGAAAAAAATTGACACCTAAATGGCACGAAAAGTCTTAATGTTGGCAAATAAATGGGGCAAAAGGTCTGAGAATGCCAAACTAATGGGGCGAATGTCTTGAAATTTCACAACTAATAGGGCTAAACATGAGGGAGGAGGAGGACTCGAAAAACCACCTTCCTCCCCTTAAGCTGCAGCGTTTCGTCTAGATATAGCTACAATAAAACAAAATACATCCCCGGTAGTGAAAAGGCTAAGGGGACGTTTTTAGTTTGCTCCCTAGAACTCCATCTAGCTTATAAAATACCCCCAAAACCCCCCTTCGATATAAAAGTGTATATTCTTCGGTAGCAAAATGTCGGCCGGTTCCTCCTGAAGTACAGGCTCACTATCGCTCACCAGGAAAAAATCGACACCTAAATGGTACGAAAGATCCTAAAATTGAAATTGACATTATAGGGTGAGAGGTCTTTAAAAAGCCACACTAATGGAACGAACGTTTTAACGTTTCAAAGCTAATGAGGCTAAACATGAGGGAGTAAGGGGTTCACAAAAATAATCCCTCTTGTGAAAATCTCCCCATAAGATGCCATGGTAAATTTGTGTCGTATGTTGCTTATCAGTAGACAACTTGATTCGGCTATATATTCTGATTAGGAGAGGTAGGGTACAGACGCGCTAAGAAGTTATTTCTCGGCACCAAGTATGTTTTTATCAATTATTGGTATCAGCAACAGCTAAGCTTTATTTCTTCATATCGAGTGAAATAATATTATACAAACATGTTCTTACACTTACCCACACTATTCAACATCTGACAGACATTAATACATCACAGAGCAAGCCAAACGTAATGACAGCTGGGCCATGACTTATTAGCGCGACCGTACACGCGTGATAATGAATATTTGAACACCTCCTCTTTATGGGGGTCACCAGCTTGTTTTATCTTTCTCTCCTTTTCTCTCTTTCCCTGGCTTGTATCCATTCGGCCCCATTCAGACAACTGTGTTAAGACGTTTATTCCCATCCAGGTGTAGATTTCTTCCTGGCGAGCGATAGCGAGCCAGCATTGTATGGAGAAATCCGGCTTCTCCGGAGAAATTTTTCTATCGAAAAATGTACAAATTTAGCTTGCTCTCAAAATAAAAATATATATATGCTGGCTCACTACCGCTCGCCAGGAAAATATTGACACCTGGATGGGGGTAAACGTCTTAAAACAGTAGGCTGAATGGGGCCGAATGGATACAATCCAAATATAGAGGGAGAGAAAGAGAAAAAAAGCGAGGTGGGCTCCCTTAAACATAGCTACCATAGCGAAACACTGCTGGACATTGCTGTGTGTCACTGAAGCAACTTACCAGTATAATAGGTCGATAATGTTTCTTGAGGGAAGATTTCCACTTGAATTTTTTTTCTGGACCCCTTTCTCTCTCATGTTTAGCCCCATTGCTTTGAAATTCTAAGACGTTCATCCCATTAGTTTGGCGAGTTCAAGAATGTTCGTCCCATTTATCAACTTTAAGACCATTCGTGACATGTTGGTGTCATTTTTTTCTTGGCGAGCGAAAGCGAGTCTGTATTTTAGGAGGAAAATATTTTTTTCTACCGAAAAATTTACAAATTGATCTTGAAAGGGTGTCTAGGGAGTGTAATTGTAAGCTTGGTGGAGGTCTAGGGAACAAACTGAAAACCTCCCTTAAGCCTACTAAAGCTATCCAGACATTCTTGTCCACGATTGTACTTTCTAAATTAAGTTAAATCCTCTAATGAAGGTCGTGCTTTTATCATTAACCCCTTCAGCACCACGACGCCTTTATAGCTTTCAGTCTGGCTAGAATTAAGTGATGTTATGCAGTTTAAGATGGATCTATTTTACTAAGTGGGTTTATTAAACTTGTATTTACCCCTTTGACTCGTGGAGGTAGATTATATACTAAAGAAAATCGTCCAATGGTCACCAGCATATGGGGATAATTACGTCATGGTACTTAAAGGGTTAAATAATTAGCGTCATTGGAATGAATGGACTGAAGCCTGAATTACGCGAACAATTTTACCTGCGAAAATCCTTGGAATCACTAACTCAAAATCAATGAGTTAGATTCCAAAAATAAACGTTAATGAAGTTAATTATCCTTGGATATTCACCTCATCAGGACGGAACTCGAGGTAACACACACACACACACACACATACAACCACACACACACACACATCCACACACACACATCCACACCCAGACACATACACACACACACATCCAGACACATACACACACACACACCCACACACACACACACTCACACATACACGCACGCATACACACACACATACACACACACACACACACTCACACATATACACACACATACACACAAACACACATATGTCAGATGAGCTAATGTTACGTTAACCCCTTCATTGCGGTGGTGCCTTTATTCACGTGGTCTGGCTAGCATTATTACAAGTTTAGTCAGCTTAAGGGGGGTCACCGGCTTTATTTTTTATCTTTCTCTTCTTTTCTCTCTTTCCCTGGATTGTATCCATTCGGCCCTATTCAGCCAACTGTTTTAAGATGTTTATCCCCATCCAGGTGTCTATTTCTTCCTGGTGAGCGATAGCGAGCCAGCATTGTATGGAGAAATTTGGCTTCGCCGGAGAAATTTTTCTATCGAAAAATGTACAAATTTAGCTTGCTGTCAACAAAAATATATATATACTGGCTTGCTACCGCTCGCCAGAAAAATAATGACACCTGGATGGGGGTAAACGTCTTAAAATAGTAGGCTGAATGGGGCCGAATGGATACAAGCCAAAGAGAGAGGGAGAGAAAGAGAAAAAAGCGAGGTGGGGTCCCCTAACGGATTCCAGACTGTTATTACATTATGATACTCCTCATTATTGGACTCAAGATATGTTGAAGATATTTAAAATTAACCTTAACATCAAGAACAAACTCATTGAACCCGGAAAACATAACACAAATACTAAAAACAAAATCATAATAACAATACAAAATAATTAAGTAATTTTCAACAGTTCGCCGAATGTGTTGCTCATAATAACGGCATTATATTTAAGTGTGTTATAATTTGTCCTTAGCATTCCTCACCTGTTTTAGTAGTCCTGGCTATTTTGTTTGTTTTACATAATAAAAAGTCCAGGTTACTGTCCCTTTCTCATCATGTCACACCATAATATCATCAAGGTTTTTGGCTAACAATTGATTTAGAGTGTACAATCACCTGCATATGTAGTTAGTTACTAACACATCACTAATTTTCACTGTATGTTCATCATATAGTTGTGACTACAATACAAATATACTTCCAGTAATGAACACTGAATAAGAGAAAAACTAACTAAGGCATGCACATAAAAGGAAAGGTCAAAAATATGTCATCAACGTGTCAAAGTTGTGAAAAAACAAAACAAAACAAAACGTAACACTTTTCACGTACGGCAATTGCAAACGAATATTTTGACCAGCTAAGATGCTTGGTGTTCATTGGGGTATACACATTTAAATAGGGAAAAAGTGCATCGAACCATGATTTACACTGCTAAAACAATGGCCTTTCTTACTATTACTTCATAATTAGAATAGTAAATATTAATTAAAACAACAATTCTGCACCCACTACGAACACCCCCACGCACGCCTGTATGCACACACACACACACATGCTCTCTCTGTACTCTCTCTCCAAACATTGTGGAGCGTGTAACCTGGTCTTAACATTTACCCCTGCAGTAATAATAGGTAGGGACGAATTAGATTACTGGCGTATGTTTATAGACTCCTAACGTTTTACTCACATTCTTCGTAGCGAGAGAGAGAGAGAGAGAGAGAGAGAGAGAGAGAGAGAGAGAGAGAGAGAGGAGAGAGAGAGAGAGAGAGAGAGAGATAGAAGATGTAAAAGGGAGATGAAGAGATGAAAGGAGCGTCAGAAACTGAGATGAGAGTCAAGGAGAGAGCGAGAGTGTGAGTACAGGCATAATATACAACCCATATACTGCACAGTATAACATTCTACACACTGTATAATATACAACCCATATACTGCACAGTATAACATTCTACACACTGTATAATATACAACCCATATACTGTACAGTATAACATTCTACACACTGTATAATATACAACCCATATACTGCACAGTATAACATTCTACACACTGTATAATATACAACCCATATACTGCACAGTATAACATTCTACACACTGTATAATATACAACCCATATACTGCACAGTATAACATTCTACACACTGTATAATATACAACCCATATACTGCACAGTATAAAATTCTACCACACTGTATAATATACAACCCATATACTGTAAAGTATAACATTCTACACACTGTATAATATACAACCCATATACTGCACCAGTATAACAGTCTACACACTGTATAATATACAACCCCTATACTGCACAGTATAACATTCTACACACTGTATAAGATACATACTATTATACGCTATATATATTATACTGTATATATATTCAAGCTTTATTAATTCATACTTTAAAGAACTCAATGAGGTGTTGACCTCGTTATCTGCGCATTTCCAACAATAAAAAATATCGATCACTCTCAACCTATCCTAATAGTTCAGCATCCTAATTGATGGACCATGATTTGTATTCCTAGCTTTCATGTTTTCCAAATCACGCTCTATCTTTTGATGTGGGCTAGAAACCAGAACTGTACAGCAAATTCTAGGAGAGGCTTTTATCAGAGTGCTGTAGAATATGTGGGTTGAATGTTTATTTCTATGCATATATTTACCTTATACTACCTCTTCATATTTTGATTAGCTTTTTTTCTAAAGTACTTCAATGCATTCCTTAGAAAACATTAGGTCACTGCTTAGCAGAACACTAAAATAATTTTCCAAATCATTCATTTATTTCAACTCGTTGTCTGCCTTTTATTTAACTGTTTATTCAATTATTGACCTCTGTACAGATACCTAGTGTCATCACTTTTGAAATTGGCCTACAGTGATGCACTTTGGCAAAATACTTTTGAAATCAATGTAAAGGATGCCTATGGCTCTACTCCTGTCATTCTCACTCAGCATGTCATGGAAGAATTCCTGCAAATGTTTAGGACATGAACGGGGTCATCTAGAACTATGTTGGTAATCTGTAATGAAGTTGAGGAGTTCAAGGCAAACCGGCATTGGCAAGAAAAACCCCGGGAAAATGCTGTGTGTGGCTGCTCTCACACATCGAAAAATGCTGTGTGTGGCTGCTCTCACACATCGAAAATGCTGTGTGTGGCTGCTCTCACACATCGAAAATGCTGTGTGTGGCTGCTCTCACACATCGAAAATGCTGTGTGTGGCTGCTCTCACACATCGAAAATG
Organism: Paralithodes platypus; assembly: GCA_032716605.1. Taxonomy (NCBI): domain Eukaryota; kingdom Metazoa; phylum Arthropoda; class Malacostraca; order Decapoda; family Lithodidae; genus Paralithodes; species Paralithodes platypus. Next base: position 32,885,979 of record CM064496.1, on the reverse strand, counting down.
CTGTGTGTGGCTGCTCTCACACATCGAAAATTGCCGAAAAGGGAGCTATTGTGACACCGCCTGCATGCCTTTCCTCTACAGTTGTTCGGTATCCCCATAATTTACTCTGGATCTTGCCAATATCGGTATTACTTATTTGGCATTTTGTTAAGCCTGTTCCGGATTTTGGCTATAATTTTGTCAACACATAATCGATTAGTTTGTCATCGATTAATTGATTTGTGTATACTCCTCGTTAATTGAAAGTAGAGTGAAATAATCGACCATTGTAACTGAATAAATGGGGATGGACCGGTTTTCTGGACCATTTTCTCCCTCGTGTTTAGCCCCATTAGTTTTGGAATTTTAAGACGGTAGGCCCATTAGTTTGACGATTTTAACACCTTTCGCGCCCTCATTTCGTTGTCAATTTTAAACACCTTTTTGTGTCATTTAGGTGTCTATCTTTTTCTCTGGTCGAGCGATAGCGAGCCTGTAATTTTTAGAAGAACACCGGCCCTTCGGCCGGGGGAATTTGTTCTATACCGGAAAAATGTAACACAACTATCTTGAAGGGGGGTCGCGGGGGTGTTTTTTTAAGCATGTTGGAGGTTCAGCGAGGGGAAACAACAAAATTATATGAATAACGAAAACAAAGATAGCCCCCCCCAAAAAAGCCACTATCACCAGAAGTGGTTTCTTCCACAGCATCAGAATGCTTGAATCTTTCCTATTAGCTAGCAAAATAGCCGGCAAGATTCCTGTGTGACACCGCCGACGATAGTGGAGCCCATGGTTCAATTTCCGTATGATCTTGATGTATTAGGGAAGTGCGTGGTGGAGTGATTTTGGCTACCTGGACTGGTTAATCTTAAGGTCCTAGGTTCAGAATCGCCCGTTTGCGCCGAGGGGAAGATATTATTGAGAGGTAAATTTGTGCTGTACTTAGTTTAATGGCATCCAAAGCCCACCTAACAATCCTTGGTTTGCGTTGAAGGGCAGACTCGGGCACAGAAGCACGCCCGCCACAGGCCATCAACCATCATCCCATAAATTTACCCTCGCTGTTTCCATTCCACTAGCTGTGTATGAATATTTTAAATATTCAAAATAGGCTATGGGAGCAGTGACTAGGAGAGTAAACTTGCTCAATGGGTGGCGTTTGAGAGAGGTGTCCGACATTGTGAAATGAGGGAACCAGCGAGATTTTTGGCGAGCAGGCTCGAGAGGTCAGGATTGCAATGAGCTAAGAATATACTGCCAGGCGTCGTAAGTTTAGGTCTACGAAGGTGAAGACCAGCGAATGGCTAAAGCCGGTTTGGCAACACTGCAAATGTCTTCGATTTCCTACTCGCCAACTAGCTCCTGACTTCACCGTGTTAATTTGTTGAATCTACAAGGCTTGTTATGCTAAATGTCTGGAGGTAAAGTTGGGAACAGTCAACCAATTCACCCATATACCGGCAGGGCAGAGGTTTTCACCTCTACAAACTCATCCCATAGGTTCTGCTGTTGGCTGTGTGTAGTTCAGAGGGGTCACTCAAGCGCGTCGCCTCGCCTGTAACCTGCCCCGGCCCTCTCCCATAAAATCTTTCGTGTTGGGCTGCATGAAAATGTGAACTTTCTTTTTTTAATACCTCAATTTCGATGTGACTCGGTGTGGTATGCGTGGTCGGGTGGGGGGACTACAGTATGTGTGTGGGGGATCACTCGCTTTATGAATTCAATAACACTGTATCTAACACGTATTAATTTTAAGGAATAATACGCATTAAACCAATTTGAACGTATCAATTATTCTTAAGTACAACACTGAGGAATTTGAGTTATATTAGAAACACTCTGGCTTATCTCGTTTTAGGTTTGAGCACAATTTAATATTGTTGTGTAATTATTATGGCGTAACAAAAAAAAATTTTTCTTGTTTATTGTAATATATATTTATAAATAGCATAAACAATTTTTGTAAAAATTAAGATTATATGACGGGTATATTAAAGTCATTGGGTATACTTCATAATTGATTCACCGTTCTAATCCCTCCCACTATACATGTACAATTAATGCACTACTATGGGTTTCAGAGGCCGTGTGGCATCGTTTTTCTGGGAATAACTTATTAACAAACAGTTGAATCAGTATTGATATTTTGACACAACTTTTGTTCACAAACCGTCCCCCCCTAATTTTTGTCAATATAGCGCATTACCAAAAGTGTAGAAATAAGCCACTTGGTCCCTGTGTCAATGAGGATAAAGTCGCACATTAGTGAACTAAGAAACGGACAAGGCTACCTGGCTTACTTGTGAGAACCACCAACCCATTTTGCTCCTGCCTCCATTCAAACACCAAGTAGTTATCACCCACCACCCCAACCCTATTATCGCCGTTAAATTCACAGTTATCTGTCAATATCAAGTAAAATAAATAAACAAAAGAGTATAGATAGATTTGTACATTTTTAGGGAGAAAAATTGTCAACGGCCAAAGGCTGACTTCTCCTAAAATTACAGGCTCGCTTCGCTCGCCAGGAAAAAAAATCAACACCTAAACATGGCACGAAGGGTCCTAATAAGTGACAAGGAAATGGGGTGAAAGGTCATAAAATCTCTGAACTAATGGAACCAACGTTTTAAAATCTCAAAACCTAAACTAGTGGGGCTAAACATTGGGGAGAAAGGGGGTCCAGAAAAACAGAGTCCGTCTCCCCTTAATTAAAAAAGTTGTGGTAGGGGTTGGTCAGCAATGGTGAGTGTGGTTAATTGTGGTAGTTGGGGTAATTGTGGTGGAGGTGGCAACTGAGGTTATCAAGAACTGGCTATAAACTGTTGCCACAACCACGCGAAATGCAGAGAGAGAGAGAGATTGGGAACATACAAAATGCAAATATAGCAGTATATGTATATATAATTATGTAATTTACTGTATATATATATTCATTGTATATATACTTTATTACATTTTCGTTTA
>CM064496.1:32822957-32882930 GCA_032716605.1 Paralithodes platypus | reverse complement strand
GAAAAAAAGCGAGGTGGTCCCTTAAACATAGCTACCATAGCGAAACACTGCTGGACATTGCTGTGTGTCACTGAAGCAACTTACCAGTATAATAGGTCGGTCGATAATGTTTCTCGAGGGGAAGATTTCCACGTGAATTTTTTTTCGGCGACCCCTTTCTCTCCTCATGTTTAGCCCCATTGCTTTGAAATTCTAAGACGTTCATCCCATTAGTTTGGCGAGTTCAAGAATGTTCGTCCCATTTATCAACTTTAAGACCATTCGTGACATGGTGGGGTCATTTTTTCTTTGGCGAGCGAAAGCGCGTCTGTATTTTTAGGATGGAAAATATTTTTTTCTACCGAAAAAAAATTACAAATTGATCTTGAAAGGGTGTCTAGGGAGTGTAATGGTAAGCTGGGGGGAGGTCTAGGGAAAACAAACTGAAAACCTCCCTCTAAGCCTACTAGAGCTATCCAGACATTCTTGTCCACGATTGTACTTTCTAAATTAAGTTAAATCTCTCTAATGGGAAGGAAGTGCTTTTATCATTAACCCCTTCAGCACCACGACGCCTTTATAGCTTTCCCGTCTGGCTAGAAATTAAGGTGATGTTATGCAGTGTAAGATGGAGCTATTTTACTAAGTGGGTTATTAGTAACTTGTATTTACCCCTTTGACTCGTGGAGGTACATTATATACTAAAGAAAATCGTCCAATCGTCACCAGCCTATGGGGATAATTACGTCATGCTACTTAAAGGGTTAAATAATAAGCGTCATTGGAATGAATGGACTGAAGCCTGAATTACGCGAACAATTTTACCTGCGAAAATCCTTGGAATCACTAACTCAAAATCAATGAGTTAGATTCCAAAAATAAACGTTAATGAAGTTAATTATCCCTGGATATTCACCTCATCAGGACGGAACTCGAGGTAACACACACACACACACACACACACACACACACATACAACCACACACACACACACATCCACACACACACATCCACACCCAGACACATACACACACACACACACATCCACACCCAGACACATACACACACACACACCCAGACACACACACACTCACACATACACGCACGCATACACACACACATACACACACACACACACTCACACATATACACACACATACACACAAACACACATATGTCAGATGAGCTAATGTTACGTTAACCCCTTCATTGCGGTGGTGCCTTTATTCACGTGGTCTGGCTAGCATTATTACAAGTTTAGTCAGCTTAAGGGGGGTCACTGGCTTTATTTTTTATCTTTCTCTTCTTTTCTCTCTTTCCCTGGATTGTATCCATTCGGCCCTATTCAGCCAACTGTTTTAAGATGTTTATCCCCATCCAGGTGTCTATTTCTTCCTGGTGAGCGATAGCGAGCCAGCATTGTATGGAGAAATTTGGCTTCGCCGGAGAATTTTTTTTATCGAAAAATGTACAAATTTAGCTTGCTGTCAACAAAAATATATATATACTGGCTTGCTACCGCTCGCCAGAAAAATAATGACACCTGGATGGGGGTAAACGTCTTAAAATAGTAGGCTGAATGGGGCCGAATGGATACAAGCCAAAGAGAGAGGGAGAGAAAGAGAAAAAAGCGAGGTGGGCTCCCCTAACGGATTCCAGACTGTTATTACATTATGATACTCCTCATTATTGGACTCAAGATATGTTGAAGATATTTAAAATTAACCTTAACATCAAGAACAAACTCATTGAACCCGGAAAACATAACACAAATACTAAAAACAAAATCATAATAACAATACAAAATAATCAAGTAATTTTCAACAGTTCGCCGAATGTGTTGCTCATAATAACGGCATTATATTTTAAGTTGTTATAATTTGTCCTTAGCATTCCTCACCTGTTTTAGTAGTCCTGGCTATTTTGTTTGTTTTACATAATAAAAAGTCCAGGTTACTGTCCCTTTCTCATCATGTCACACCATAATATCATCAAGGTTTTTGGCTAACAATTGATTTAGAGTGTACAATCACCTGCATATGTAGTTAGTTACTAACACATCACTAATTTTCACTGTATGTTCATCATATAGTTGTGACTACAATACAAATAAACTTCCAGTAATGAACACTGAATAAGAGAAAAACTAACTAAGTCATGCACATAAAAGGAAAGGTCAAAAATATGTCATCAACGTGTCAAAGTTGTGAAAAAACAAAACAAAACAAAACGTAACACTTTTCACGTACGGCAATTGCAAACGAATATTTTGACCAGCTAAGATGCTTGGTGTTCATTGGGGTATACACATTTAAATAGGGAAAAAGTGCATCGAACCATGATTTACACTGCTAAAACAATGGCATTTTCTTACTATTACTTCATAATTAGAATAGTAAATATTAATTAAAACAACAATTCTGCACCCACTACGAACACCCACACACGCACGCCTGTATGCACACACACACACACACATGCTCTCTCTGTCTCTCTCTCCAAACATTGTGGAGCGTGTTAACCTGGTCTTAACATTTACCCCTGCAGTAATAATAGGTAGGGACGAATTAGATTACCTGGCGTATGTTTATAGACTCCTAACGTTTTACTCACATTCTTCTTAGCGAGAGAGAGAGAGAGAGAGAGAGAGAGAGAGAGAGAGAGAGAGAGAGAGAGAGAGAGAGAGAGAGAGAGAGAGTGAAAGATAGTAAAAGGGAAGATGAAGAGATGAAAGGAGCGTCAGAAACTGAGATGAGAGTCAAGGAGAGAGCGAGAGTGTGAGTACAGGCATAATATACAACCCATATACTGCACAGTATAACATTCTACACACTGTATAATATACAACCCATATACTGCACAGTATAACATTCTACACACTGTATAATATACACACTGTACAGTATAACATTCTACACACTGTATAATATACAACCCATATACTGCACAGTATAACATTCTACACACTGTATAATATACAACCCATATACTGCACAGTATAACATTCTACACACTGTATAATATACAACCCATATACTGCACAGTATAACATTCTACACACTGTATAATATACAACCCATATACTGCACAGTATAACATTCTACACACTGTATAATATACAACCCATATACTGCACAGTATAACATTCTACACACTGTATAATATACAACCCATATACTGTACAGTATAACATTCTACACACTGTATAATATACAACCCATATACTGCACAGTATAACATTCTACACACTGTATAATATACAACCCCTATACTGCACAGTATAACATTCTACACACTGTATAATATACATACTATTATACGCTATATATATTATACTGTATATATATTCAAGCTTTATTAATTCATACTTTTTAAAGAACTCAATGAGGTGTTGACCTCGTTATCTGCGCATTTCCAACAATACAAATATCGATCACTCTCAACCTATCCTAATAGTTCAGCATCCTAATTGATGGACCATGATTTGTATTCCTAGCTTTCATGTTTTCCAAATCACGCTCTATCTTTTGATGTGGGCTAGAAACCAGAACTGTACAGCACATTCTAGGAGAGGCTTTTATCAGAGTGCTGTAGAATATGTGGGTTGAATGTTTATTTCTATGCATATATTTACCTTATACTACCTCTTCATATTTTGATTAGCTTTTTTTCTAAAGTACTTCAATGCATTCCTTAGAAAACATTAGGTCACTGCTTAGCAGAACACTAAAATAATTTTCCAAATCATTCATTTATTTCAACTCGTTGTCTGCCTTTTATTTAACTGTTTATTCAATTATTGACCTCTGTACAGATACCTAGTGTCATCACTTTTGAAATTGGCCTACAGTGATGCACTTTGGCAAAATACTTTTTGAAATCAATGTAAAGGATGCCTATGGCTCTACTCCTGTCATTCTCACTCAGCATGTCATGGAAGAATTCCTGCAAATGTTTAGGACATGAACGGGGTCATCTAGAACTATGTTGGTAATCTGTAATGAAGTTGAGGAGTTCAAGGCAACCGGCATTGGCAAGAAAAACCCCGGGAAAATGCTGTGTGTGGCTGCTCTCACACATCGAAAATGCTGTGTGTGGCTGCTCTCACACATCGAAAATGCTGTGTGTGGCTGCTCTCACACATCGAAAATGCTGTGTGTGGCTGCTCTCACACATCGAAAATGCTGTGTGTGGCTGCTCTCACACATCGAAAATGCTGTGTGTGGCTGCTCTCACACATCGAAAATTGCCGAAAAGGGAGCTATTGTGACACCGCCTGCATGCCTTTCCTCTACAGTTGTTCGGTATCCCCATAATTTACTCTGGATCTTGCCAATATCGGTATTACTTATTTGGCATTTTGTTAAGCCTGTTCCGGATTTTGGCTATAATTTTGTCAACACATTATCGATTAGTTTGTCTTCGATTAATTGATTTGTGTATACTCCTCGTTAATTGAAAGTAGAGTGAAATAATCGACCATTGTAACTGAATTAAGGGGGGATGGACCGGTTTTCTGGACCATTTTCTCCCTCGTGTTTAGCCCCATTAGTTTTGGAATTTTAAGACGGTAGGCCCATTAGTTTGACGATTTTAACACCTTTCGCCCCATTTCGTTGTCAATTTTAACACCTTTTGTGTCATTTAGGTGTCTATCTTTTCCTGGCGAGCGATAGCGAGCCTGTAATTTTTAGAAGAACCGGCCTTCGGCCGGGAATTTGTTCTACCGAAAAATGTACACAATTATCTTGAAGGGGGGTCGCGGGGGTGTTTTTTAAGCATGTTGGAGGTTTAGCGAGGAAACACAAAATTATATGAATAACGAAACAAATAGCCCCCCCCCAAAAAAGCCACTATCCCCAGAAGTGTTTTCTTCCAAGAATCAGAAGCTTGAATCTTTCTATTAGCTAGCAAAATAGCCGGCAAGATTCCTGTGTGACACCGCCGACGATAGTGGAGCACATGGTTCAATTTCCGTATGATCTTGATGTATTAGGGAAGGCGTGGTGGAGTGATTTTGCTACTGGACTGGTTAATCTTAAGGTCCTAGGTTCAGATCCCGTTGCGCCGAGGGGAAGATATTATTGAGATGTAATTTGTGCTGTACTTAGTTTAATTGCATACAAAGCCCACCAACATCCTTGGTTTCGTTGAAGGGCAGACTCGGGCACAGAAGCACGCCCGCCACAGGCCATCACCATCATCCCATAAATTTACCCTCGCTGTTTCCATCCACTAGCTGTGTATGAATATTTTAAATATTCAAAATATGCTATGGGAGCAGTGACTAGAGAGTAACTTGCTCAATGGGTGGCGTTTGAGAGAGGTGTCCGACATTGTGAAATGAGACAGCGAGATTTTGGCGATGCAGCTTCGAGAGGTCAGAATTGCAATGAGCTAAGAATAGACTGCCAGGCGTCGTAGTTTAGGTCTACGAAGGTAAGACCACGAATGGCTAAAGCCGGTTGCAACACTGCAAATGTCTCGATTTCCTACTCGCCAACTAGCTCCTGACTTCACCGTGTTAATTTGTTGAATCTACAGGCTGTTAGCTAAATGTCTGGAGGTAAAGTTGGGAACAATCAACCAATTCACCATATACCGGCAGGGCAGAGGTTTTCACTCTACAAACTCTCCCATAAGTTGCTGTTGCTGTTGTAGTTCAGGGGTCACTCAAGCGCGTCGCCTCTCCTGTACCTGCCCCCTCTCCCATAAATCTTTCGTGTTGGCTGCATGAAAATATGACTTTCTTTTTTTAATACCTCATTTCGATGGATGTGTATGCGTGGCGGGTGGGGGACTACAGTATGTGTGTGTGTGATCAACTCGCTTTATGAATTCAATAACACGTATTAACACGTATTAATTTTAAGGCATAATATGCATTAACCAATTTGAATTATCATTATTCTTAAGTACAACACTGAGGAATTTGAGTTATATTAGAACACTGGCTTATCTCGTTTAGGTTTGACACAATTTAATATTGTTGTGTAATTATTATGGCTTAACATTGTATTGTATATATATTTATAAATAGCATAAACAATTTTGTAAAAATTAAGATTATATGAAGGGTATATAAAGTCATTGGGTATACTAATATTGATTCACCGTTCTATCCTTATACATGTACATTATGCACTTCTATGGGTTTCAGAGGCCGTGTGGCATCGTTTTTCGGGAATAACTTATTAACAAACAGTTGAATCAGTATGATATTTTGACACAACTTTTGTTCACACCGTCCCCTAATTTTTGTCAATATAGCGCATTACCAAAAGTGTAGAAATAAGCCACTTGTCCCTGTGTCATGAGGATAAAGTCGCACATTAGTGACTAAGAAACGGACAAGGCTACCTGGCTTACTTGTGAGAACCACCAAACCATTTTGCTCCTCCATCAAACACAGTAGTTATCACCCACCACCCAACCCTATTATCGCCTTTAAATTCAAGTTATCTGTCAATATCAAGTATAAATAAACAAAGAGTATAGATAGATTTGTACATTTTTAGGTAGAAAAATTTCACGGCCAAAGGCTGACTTCTCCTAAAATTACAGGCTCGCTTTCGCTCGCCAGGAAAAAATCAACACCTAAATGGCACGAAGGGTCCTAATATTGACAAGGAAATGGGGTGAAAGGTCATAAAATCTCTAAACTAATGGAACCAACGTTTTAAAATCTCAAAACTAGTGGGGCTAAACATTGGGGAGAAGGGGGTCCAGAAAAACAGTCCGTCTCCCCTTAATTAAAAAAGTTGTGGTAGGGGTTGGTAGCATGGTAGTGTGGTAATTGTGGTAGTTGTGGTAATTGTGGTGGAGGTGGCAACTGAGGTTATCAAGAACTGGCTATAAACTGTTGCCAACCACGCGAACTGCAGAGAGAGAGAGAGATTGGCAACATACAAAATGCAATATATGCAGTATATGTATATATAATTATGTAATACTGTATATATATACATTCATTGTATATATACTTGATTACATTTCGTTTATATCCTATTCCTTATATTTTACCTTGTTTGATATATTTCCCTTTTTATAATGTCCCTGAATGTATACAAAATCCTAAGCCTTGATAAGTACCATACTATTATATCAATTGAAATATAGAAAGACACCTAAGCATATAAATAAATTAACAGGAAGATTATTTGATAAGCCTCTACGTCAAATGATATACACACACGAAAGATCAATAGATTTAGGGAATTAAACGCACCAAGGACGCACTTTAGACATTACGGACCATAATTATATTTTATTGCTCAGAGAAGAATTTATTGGACTGGTTTATGAGCAAGTTTAATGAATTCTCACTTCCTTTCTGGGTTTGTTCTTCTGTTCGTTATTTATCTTGTGCAGCTTTACTCGTGTATTGAGTTATCTCTAAATGTATGAGGTTTATTTTAAAGGACTTACAAGGTTTGTAAAGGAAAGTAATAGATCTAATATATCTGGCTAGGCCGCTCGGTGAAGGATGATAATTGGGAGCAAGACAAATATAGAATAAGTTTGTTATAAGGCACAAACGCAATCAAACGCATTTGAGGCGAGATATTTGCCTAAAATATATTTGATAATTTGGACAAGTGTTTGACAGATAATTCCAAATAAACTAAAATAAGCTTTGATCGAAGGTTCTTTATGTTGCCTTTATGGACTTGGAGAAGGCCTATGGCAGAGTGGATAGAGAAGGTATGTGGAAAGTACTTAGAGTATACAGAGTGGATGGCAAGTTGCTGAAAGCAGTGAAGAGAATGTATGAGGGTGCAGAGGCAGCAGTACATACATGTGGAGAATGAGCAAAGCAATTTCTTTGATCTGAATGTTGGGTTAAAACTGGTGTGTGTGATGTCTCCGTGGTTGTTTACTGTATATATGGATGGAGTCATGAAAGAAATACAAGGAAGAGCAGGGGATATTGGTGTATTGCTGATAAGGGAGGGAAACAAGTGGAAGCTACCTGTACTGCTGTTTGCTGATGATACAGTTCTGATGAGCGATAATTAAGGGAGTTGCAGGGTCTGGTAAATATGTTTGGAACAGTTTGCGAAAAACGGAATCTGAAGGTAAATGCAGGGAAGAGCACACAGAGTGTGAGGTGAAGTTGAACAGTCAGGCTATGGAGATTGTCAGCTCCTTTAAGTATCTAGGCAGTGTGCTGAGTAAGGATGTGAGTTTGGATAAGAAGTGCGGGAGAGGGTGCAACAGGGTAAGAGGGTGGTAGGAAAGCTGAAACCAGTAACAAGAAATAGGGTGGTCAGCATGGAAGTGAAGAAGTCCTTGCACGACAGTGTGGTGATCCCGACACTGACTTACGGAAGCGAAGCATGGACGTTGGTGGAGAAACTCAGACTGAGAGTGGGAGGGGTGGAAATGAGTTACTTGAGAAGTGCGTGCAGAGTTACACGGAGCACGGAGGGATAGAGAGACGGATGAGGAAGTAAGATGGAGGTGTGTGTGGAGGTAGATGTATTGGAAAGTGTGAAAAGGAACACTTTGAGATAGTTTGGCCATATGGAATGTATGGGAAGCGAAAGAATGACTAAGAGGGTGTACGAGAGCGAGGTGGAAGGATGGAGTAAAGAAGTATAAGGATGAACTTGGTGCTGGTTGGGAGGAGGGGCGTCGACTGACTGGAGACAGAGGTGCATGGGGGCGTTTCGTTCGTGTCCACCTCTTCGGGGATCACTGCGTCAGGCAATAGATAGATAGATAGTTATCTTATATGTTCTTATTATAATTATAATTATTGTTAGTATTAGTACTTGTTAACCTCTTATTTTTCTGTTCTTCCCATTCTTTTCTTCTTCTTCCTGTTCCTGCTCCTCCTTCTCTTTCTCTTGTTGCTCCATATTCTGGGCACTAAGCAGCAGGTCTTCCAACCCCGTGCTGGACTGGGCCATCCCCGGGGGGTTAATACATGCCTGTGTACCTTACCGTGCAAACATAATTAATTCACCAGTATTCAGGAAGGCGTCTTATTATATAAAGTTAAAACAATACAACGAAGAGCTTTATGGTTAGTTAGTTAGAGAGAATACACTGGGTCATACATTCTGGGTTTAAAGAAGGTATGAAGAAGGCACTTGGAGTGTCTATAATACTATACCCTATACCCAACATCAAGAAGAAAATGTAGGCCTATGATATTAATGGTAGTGAACCAGCCAGCGTAGGCGGAGGTGCTTGCTCTACTGAGTGACCCTTTAGTTAACTTTATATATAAATGCTATATTTATTCTGTTATATGAATTGTCAGCTAATGCTAGTCAATTATAAAGATGTTACCTTTTACGTATAACATTATTGTTATGGATATTACTTGTAATGAATATAGTAGTGGTATTAGTAGTAGTAGTAGTAGTAGTAGTAGTACATACACTTATTATTGTTATTGATATTACTTGTAATGAATATAGTAGTAGTAGTGGTATTAGTAGTAGTACATACACTTATTTGACGTTTAGTATTCAGACAATATTGCAACATGTTATAAAGTGAGAACTGTAAATAAAGCTTCTAACATTAATTAAGGAAGGATACATGTTTACATTATTGAGATGTGTTGAACATACAGTAAGGTAAGTATTTGTGGTCACTATTCTTTATGTGTAAAATGGTTTACTTGAGCATGCTACAGGGGTGAAATATCCTAATATTTATTGAGTTATTATTATTTGGGGGCAGGCTATAATAGCACAGTGGATAGCGTCGTGGACTGCAGACCAAAAGGACCTCAGGCCGAGTCCACACTAAACGCCACGTTTTTGTCTGTGGTGGTCTGATCGTTCCTCTTGTTCTACAGATATCCTGACTACACCGACACGTCAAGAAAATACACTAATTCTCGTTACCAATTCATAGCATAGAAGACGCCCTACCATATTCATAGATGCTGTGAACGACCGTATAGCTGCTCTCTCCTAGTCAAGTGACGTGTATTAATAAAGTATCGTCATCTAGTGTGGCAGAAAGGAAGCAACCATCACCTTGAAGCTCCACTGAGACCATGCATCTAGTGCGACACATATGAAGCACCCAACATCTCGAAGCTTTAAACAATAATCTCGGGTCCTTGTATGAGTAACAGGTTACTGTTTAGCATACAGCCCCAACGTTGAGAAAACAATTAATAAAATAACATAGTAACATAATACAATAATTAATTCATAGTAACTAATGTTGTTTTTTCACTTCCAGGGTGACACCTAGATCGACCCTTACAAGGTAAGTTTACGAGAGAGAGAGAGAGAGAGAGAGAGAGAGAGAGAGAGAGAGAGAGAGAGAGAGAGAGAGAGAGAGAGAGAGAGAGAGAGAGACCTCAACATGCCACAGATAAATTATATTTCAATTATATTCTAAATATCCGCAAAATAATCAGTTTAGCCTAGAGACCCACAATGTTACTGGTAGTAGCTCATAATATATTGACTTCATGACATCATTTGTAAGCTGAATAAAATAGTCTAAAATTATCATAATTAAAGGATAAAACCCATGATGTTATCCAGCTACATATATGTGAACGTCATAGAATTAACCAAGATAGCTTTCGCAATTTTCGTGTATACAGATAGTCTCTAAGCTGAATAAAAGCACAGTGTTAGACAGAATAAATATAACTAATAACCCTTTTCATACTTTTAACAGCGATCATGGAAATGTGATGGGATAATGAAAACGTGGAATCTTGTTATTAGGGAGGCCGCGTATTTTTACGCTTGTTTTTCAGCCAATGCTATTTGCGTGGAAATTGGAAAATTTATATTAGTCGTGCGTTAAAAGGGATATTAATTTCATGTTATGAGAGTCCAAAAATGGGATGCACGGATATATGTAAGAATGGCACGATAAATTCAGGATACATATTATTGAAAAACCTGCAAGTTGCACTGTAAAAAGAGCACGTGCACAAGCCAGCAACAACATTGGTTCACTTGTAAAGAACATTTATTGTGAAACATCTAAGGATCATCCAATATTATCTATATATTTCTCTAAAAACAAATCTTAATAAATATAGGTCAATGTTTGTCTGTCAGTTACCCGAGTTACCCGACTTTTGTTACTAAACTCCTCCCACAGTTTTGGTGCCAGGTGGGAGTGTGGGGCACCGTTGGAAAGCCCAGGCTTTGGAGATGGTTTTAGGCAAGTTTAGTGGAAATCAGAGACACTTTTGTTTAATAACATTTTCGGCAGAACTGATGTAGTATACGGGAGCGAAAAAAAGGCGAAAAAATGGCCGTTTGGGGCAGAAGGAGGCCTCCGATCGAAAAGGTGTATGGAACGAAAGTTGTTCGTAGCTCCCCAAAATGGGGGTACGGATGAGGTCAGATCCAAAATCGGAGGTCATTTAGCGGCCTAAATCGAGGTCGCCGTTTAATGAGGCACAGGGAGGTCGAGGCCGGTGATTATGGTAGTAGTAGTATTGTGATGATTGTGGTAGTAGTGATTGATGATGGTGATTATGGTAGTAGAATTTAAACCCGGGCAACGCCGGGTACCCCTCCTAGTTAATGATATGCTTCAATAATGTACTAACATCTGAAGAAAACAAGTGTTCAAACAAATTATGCCAAAGAATAGTTGACAGTGATCCTGTGTGACAGCTTCATTATATTCTTCGGGGTCTGCATTACCCACACCAACTTTATACTGAATATATATCCATTGCTGGGATCCTAATTATATACTTTAACAGATAACTAGATTGATGCTTGCATAACACCTATCAACCATCTCTCTATCTGTATGCTGTATCAATAATATATATACAGTATATATATATATATATATATATATATATATATATATATATATATATATATATATATATATATAGAGAGAGAGAGAGAGAGAGAGAGAGAGTTTTTCATGCTTTGGGCCACAGCTCGGTTTCATGAATAATTCACTCGGTTCATGTGGGGGTTCATTCATAGTTGCAGCTTCACCTCTTTGTTCCACTCGCATGTCACAGGCTTTTCTCACCTTGATTATTCTTTCATAAATGGAGTTTTCGGAGTCTTCGTTCAAGTTACCCTGCTGAATCCCATCTGCATGCAAGTTTATGACCGAATTACTAATCTTTCAGAGGGACTGGAGTTTCTGCAGAGAGGCTCCAGTCCTGACGATATTTTTGACTTGCAGTGTGCTGGCTTAATAATCCAATAGGGTTGATAGCCACTGAGGTCCTATGTTAACTAACTAATTAAGCTTTCACTCGTTAGTCATATCCTGGATCTCTCTCAGTAGTGTTCGGGGCGTTGAGTTGACTCCTTGTTTGTATGGGAGTATTACATTTTCTTGTAGTTACTGCCTTAAGGGAGCCCACCTCGCTTGTTTTATCTTTCTCTCCCTCTCTCTTTGGCTTGTATCCATTCGGCCCCATTCAGCCTACTGTTTTAAGACGTTTACCCCCATCCAGGTGTCAATATTTTCCTGGCGAGCGGTAGCGAGCCAGCATATTTATATATTTGTTTGACAGCAAGCTAAATTTGTAAATTTTTCGAGAGAAAAATGTCTACGGCGAAGCCGGTTTTCTCCATACAATACTGGCTCGCTACCACTCGCCAGGAAGAAATCGACACCTGGATGGGGATAAAGGTCTTAAAACAGTTGGCTGAATGGGGCCGAATGGATACAAGCCAGGGAAAGAGAGAACAGGAGAGAAAAATTAAAAAACCGGTGACCCCCCTTAAGCATCATTCTTACCTTCACAATGGTGTATCAATTCCCAACACTTTATAACGGACGGACCTATGCTGGTAATATAAATAGTTATGTTTGGGTTTACATATATCTGATTATTGTATTATATTAATTTTATTGTAATTTAATTAAAAATATATAATTATGATTCATTAAATAAACACTTATTATAAGTCTGCATTTATAATTTAGTTTTGTTTATATTTATTAATGAAACAAATTGATTTTTTTTCGTCTTGTGTTAATGTTTATCTTCTCTATATTTGCAAGACACATAAATTAATCCTGAGTTTGCACAGCACAGGAAATAAGCCAGTCTTAATAGAATGGCTGGAGGAACTAGTTCATGATATCTAATTTTGTTCACTGGATGTCGGGACAATTTATTCCAATCTGTATTAGTGTTGCCGCCACGGTTGTCCAATACCTTAGAGGCAGACTAATATATCTGCATTAGTTAAACTTATCCATAATAATACACATATATATATATATATATATATATATATATATATATATATATATATATATATATATATATATATACATATATATATATATATATACATATATATATATATATATACAGTATATATATATATATATATATATATATATATATATATATATATATATATATATATATATATATTTAATATATTTATTTTGTCTATAAGTATTTATAAGTAAACAGCTAATGTAAATAATAATAATAATAACACATGATAAAATTAAAAAGTACTCCGATATTTTATTTATCATAACAGTCAAACTAATATGCAGTCGAGGGGTATAATTATAAAATTATGTTAATTAAATGCAGACTGAATCTTGCATATCAAGCACAATTCTGTATCATATGAATAATTATATCTTGGATTTCACATGGATTATCATATAATCAGCTTGGAGTACAATGCTTTACAGTTGAGTGAATAATTAATTAAAACAATTACTTTAACTAAAATTTGGTTACCGCAGTGTTACCACAGATTTAAATGTGTGTGTGTGTGTGTGTGTGTGTGTGTGTATGCAAGTGTTGTATCTCATGCAAATATACACTCATAATACCTCATTGGTTATTTAATAGGATAAGTTGAATACAGCATTAGCCGCGATACTAATCATAACACTTGAAGATCTGGTATTATCTGTGTTTCAACTAAGAAGGCACTTTACCTTACACAGCACACCACAGGCACCACGTACTGCTATGCGCTCGCTATAATTACACCCTATCACCCCTGTTGCTTCCGTGTTGCAATAATTACCTGCCTGTAATCCAAAAATTACATTATGCAAAACCAATATGTACATAATTATTCCGGCCTGGAATTTTGTAATGTAATTACGGTGGGAATCAGAGTGCTTGCCAGTACACACCATCATCAATGGCTGCTACAGGGGGGGAATGGTGGGGAAAAGAGAGAATGAATGATGTGTTTATATATATATATATATATATATATATATATATATATATATATATATATATATATATATATACAGTATATATATATATATATATATACTGTATATATATCATTGGTATGATACTGATTGAACCTCGTTTATATATTGTTGTCTATTCTAACTCAATTCCGAACATTATGGCAGGCAACTCATTTTTAATAATTATCTGGTCCAGCACAGCTTTAATGTTGATTAGAACATGCTGTCACCCACACTGGATGAAGTTGAAGTGGAATAGAAATACATCATTGATTTTTTTATGATTCTTACCTTCATTTTAGTTGTAAGCGCGGATCACTGTGTGTTTGTGTTTGTATGTGTGTGTGTGTGTGTGTGCGTGTGCGTGAGTGTGTGTTCATGTGTGTGTGGTGTGAGTGTGATATGTGTGTGAAGTGCGATCGTGAGTGTGTATGTGTATGTAGGCTATGTAATGTGTGTGTGCTTTGTGAGCATGTGTATGTGTGTGTATATTTGTTTCCTTTTGCACACATTGGTCAACAAATAGAAGATATATTGTTAATTAACACTAAGTAGCATGGTGTCAGTTCCCATTTAACTCTTGCTAGCACTAGACAATTTTATACAACTAAGTAAGGACTAATATGATGGGTAAACTCAACTTCAATCGACTATTTTATTTCCATAATAGAATCTAGATATATTCCAAAAAGTGTAAGAATGCGTCATGTTATACTGCACAGGCTAAGGAAGCATACATATTTTACAATCACATCTACGATAATCGTTTGCAATACTTTGATAGTTATCGTCGTGATTTTTATTATTATATTATTATTATTATACTGTACATGTATGTCTGCAGTACATCGTGTGTCTTACTTATGTGTTAGAATATAAAAGAGTTACTTTAAAAAGTTACTTAAGGGCGCTACCTCAACAAACCTTAGGTGCAATTAAAAAACAACCCTTTAATGTGACTGCACACTCACTATCAAGAGTCGTGCCGTAACTTCATAATTTCAACTTTGGTTTTCTTTCTAGTTATAAGTGAAAACAATATTTAAAAAAACCCCACGAAGCTTTCATATTCAAAGTTCTTTCAATTTAGATAGGAATAATTTTGTATTTAACCAATAAAGGACACTAACTTGGAAGTAATGAAGGTAGGACACAACTTTTGACTATGACTGTACACTACTCCCAAACGTCTGGAGGTCAAGGTAAATGTCACCAGGATCCATATCCTCAACTTTCTCCTTCCGAAATATACCTGCGAATGATGAATATAAAATTGTGACTGCAATATTACGATTTGCTTGAAGTCGTTCGCTCAGAATAAAAGGCGAATAGGCACGTTCACAAAACTGTGTTAAAAAAGTGACATGTGGCTTGAAATGGGGCATACTGTAGGTGCTAATCGAGTTTATTCATAAGTTTTCATTTGCTCAATGTGGCCATCCAAGATCAACAGGCAGAAAGAGTAAGGTTTCTACCGTAAAACTTTCTTGATAGGGTAATGCATAAGTGCGCGGAATTTCGGTGTGAGTATCTTAGGTTCGAGTACTTGGAGTCCCACATGTATTTGCTGATTTAATTAATTGAGTTTAGAAGTGAAGTTGGTTGGTGACAAAATATAATTACAATAATGGCCCCTGACAAGATTTTAGATGGTAAACATAATCCACAGGTAAACATCAAATAAACACATCGAACAAAATATGTCGGACATCTAGCGTATGTGAGTACGTCTATTGAATTTGGTCTGTGCTATCTTAGATTTTTCAAGCATTTGCATTTTTTTTTCTTTTTTTTTTTTCTATATTCCAACTTACTTCCTCTCGGGCATAAGCTGAGAGCCTTAACATTCACCGCTTTACAATGAACAGTGAAGCCCGTGAGGTCTTGTTCCAGTATAGGGAGTGAGACATGTGAAGCACGTAGAGTACAACGAGCACCTGCCATCTTGCCTTCACATGAGGCATGGTGCTCACTCATGGCCCGAAACGACCCCATCTCTTAAGCCACCTCGTTCCCGTGCTTCACTGTCTCACCCCCTACACTCGGACTCTCACACTTACACACACACAACGCCACCTGTTGAGCAGATAACTCACCAAGCATTGCACCCCTATAGCATATATAGCATATATAGAATATGGGAATATTCATACAGTGCTATTTAATCAGGGAACAATGAGGGTATTTTATTGACGTTTCGGTGGGCTTGTGGTAATGCACTGATACCAGGTACAGCACAAATTCCATCCCAATAATATCTTCCCATTGATACATCGGGATTTGAACCCGGGACCTTTGGATTACCAGGCCAGTGGCAAGACCACTCCACCACACCTCCATATAAATAACCTATAATATATATATATATATATATATATATATATATATATATATATACCGGTATATATATATATATATATATATATATATATATATATATATATATATATATATATATGTATATATATGGAATTGAAAATGATCAGATAGTACACGTTATTTTCGTATATTTTTACTGCAACAAAACAAAATTCAACGTTAAATGTAACTTTGGATATTGGTGTTTTGTATCGGAGTCTGACACCCGCATTGATATATCATTTGTTCCGACTTATATTGTAATATACCGGTATATATATATATATATATATATATATATATATATATATATATATACTGTATATACAGTATATATATATATTTTGTTCTTTTTGTTGTGCCCAAAGAACTTGCCATTGAGCTACATAACTCTATTTCGAGCATGATTGGCTGTGGTACTAACTGTGTCCGAGTAACATTTTCCTGTTCCTAAAACAAACATGAGATATATACTGTATATGTTACATAATTCTTGATTACCACCAATATACTGTACATCAACACTTATAATAATTATAATAACAAAATCAGGTTATTGATTCTATTTATATTATTTTTCATTCAGATACATTGACTCATAAGAAAATAGTTGAAAAAGTGTTCGTGTGACTCAGGCATAAAGACGATATCACACGAGAATGTTATCGTCAGTAGTCAATAGCCAGGATTTACTCGGTAACATTTCGTGATGTTATACATTAGTATAGGTATGTATGTATGTATGTATATACTTTGGCACCTTCCACAGTTTTCCTATTTTGTTTTTTTATATTATTTTCTTTTACTTTTTTTTTTCTTTTTTTTTAAGTATAGGTACCGGAAATAAAAGGTAGATTAACTTAGGTAACACGCGAGTATTTATTCAAAAGGTTTACTTCACAAGCTACCAGTCCAGGGTTGACGATAAGCTATGAGGGTAAAACGCTCGTGTAATATCGACTTAAGACATGGGCATTAGAGGATTACGGCAGACAAAATATATTACCTTGAGCATTATTTACCCATTATCGTATTATATTGCCTTGGATTATGTCTTTGGTCCAACACACAGTCATAAATTGTCTGTCGAAGATAGATTAGCTGATTATCATTATCTTCAAATAGCCTATGAGGAATGAGGTAATCTTTGCGAAACATTACAATGACTGCTGTAAAATCACCACACACACACACACACACACATATATATATATATATATATAGGGGGTTCTTTTCCCCTGCACAGCTTCTTGCTCTGTACAGGGGCATAGTGCGTCCTTGTATTGAGTATTGTTCACATGTGTGGGGAGGTTCCTCTCACACCGCTCTCCTAGACAAAGTTGAAAGGAAGGCCTTTCGTATCATTAACTCATGTCCACTCACCAACTCTCTGCAATCTCTCTCTCTCCACCGCAATGTTGCATCTCTCTCGCTATTCTATCGCTACTATAATAATCAGTGTTCCTCAGAGCTTTCCCAGTGTATACCACCTCCTTTACGTAGGGCACGTGGTACCCGTCTTGCAACTCAATCCCACCCCTACTCTGTGCAACTCTCTAACCCAAGAGTGAAATGTTACTCTCAAACTTTCTTCTACTCAACAGCTGAGCTCTGGAACTCTCTCCCAGAATCAGTCTTTCCCTCTTCCTATGATTTAAATTGCTTCAAACTCCGGGTGTCCAGGCATTTTGGCTCGAATGTCCCTTGATTTTGGCCCTGTCACTCTTTCAACTATTGGGGAGGCACTCGCTATAGGCAGTTCTGCATTTTGCCTCCCTCAATCACATAGAAAACAAAATATATATAACTATATCTATTTATAATTATGACATACCAACCAGGAACTAATTGCCTGTGGTATGCAGACTTACTCATATGAGAATGTAGTCCTAAATGAGTTGGGAAACTAAGATTAGAACAGATACATGAAATTCGGTGTACCAGGTTTATTTAACATACTGTAGGTGTACAATTGATGGATACAATATACCATTATACATATATATAATAAACAAGAGTGTGTAAATACTGATATGTAACTAAAGTTTATGAACGTAAGCACTAAAATATAAACATCAAGACAGAAGGGACTCTTTGGTAATAGACTTGAGTCAAATATTCAAGTTACAAATGATGAGTACATCCCAACAGAAGTATGTGGGGTATTTAAGTGTATATTTATATTAAAATCTGTTTAACCCCAAGCGATATAATAATAAATTACACTCCAGGACCAGCCACTTTTCAAAATATTTTTTTCCTGAAAACACATGGGATGGGTTAGTAATGAAGGAAAAAAAAAAACTATCCTAGGTCATTTCGGGGACGGGGGTCGGGGTGAAGTCACCATTATCATTGGGTAATGGGTAGGCAATATACTGGCCTATCACTCCCGTGCGCGCCCACACGCACACGACTGGACTTGAGGGGACTCCAAGCATCGGTATTGTTCTGTGGGATCCTAAAGTAGTTCCCATACAAATCTGAACCCTCTAAGTGCCATAGGACAAGAGTAACGGTCACATATGTTGCATCGCTGGTACTGTGGGTTACATACATAGGCGACGCATAACGAGCGTCCCTGGGGTCGGAGGGGTTAATAGATGGATGTTGTAAAGCAATACAATATAGAGTCGAGGATACTTCAGAGATTGTCAGTGGAGATGCATAATAACTTATAGTATCAGTAAATCTTTCTATGACTTTATTATGCCAAGTAATTTTGTTGGGAGGCTTCTTTAATATACAAATTCGGAGTTGGGAGGCTTCTCTAATATACAAATTCGTACTCTGACAGAGAGAAACACAATATCTCAAGGTACTAAGGACAAATTATCGAATGTGTTTCCCAGGAGTATCAGGGAGGTCAAGGTCTCGTTTCGTCCTCTTCTTCTTGTTGATTGGGGACCTATCCTAGTTCTGCTTCTCCTTCTTGGCCTTTTTCTTCTTGTTATGTTCCTTTGGTTTTGTAAGAGATAAAGGTATGCTGAAATCTTTAGGTGCCTCACAGGGGTTGCCAAATGAGGTTGTGGCCACGCAAGGTTGGTGAGAGTGGTCACGGGTTTGGTGTCAAAGCAGGGGTTGCTGAACTCTCTGTGGGCCTCACAAGGGTTGTTGAATGGGGTTGCAGCCTGGCAAGGGCTGCTGAGGTCCTAAATGAGGGTTGTTGATTAGAGGATAGGGGATAAGCCTTCCAATTAATCTTTCCTTTCGCTCCTTTCTCAATTTTTGGTTCCTCCTTCTTTTGGTGTCATTAAGGGATAAAAGGACCGTGGTGGTGGCGTGGGGGCAGCCATTATGTCCTTGTTTCTCAGGCATGGCCTTCTCCTGTAATTTACCTTCCCAAGTAGCAGGTGTGGGGGATGGTAGGCTGCCAGCTATACAACGAGTGTCCTTGGTGGGCGGAGCTCTCACGTCACCGAGTCTGTGATGGGCTGTATGTGTTTGTGTGAGAGAGAACGGGGTAGCAGGGGGTAAAGAAAACTGGACTGGAGGGGGCACTGTGGTAGCCATCAGGATTACAGATACTTGGTTGGTAAAATCTGGTGTTGTCCTGTGTGTTGGGGCTGGTGTGGTGCTGCCAGTGACTTCCCGTTTCTCCTCCTATGAGAGAGAAGAAAGAGAAGGCAAATATATTCACACAAACACACGTGTGTTCATATATCATTATCCTTCCCCGACCAAGATTCTCATGCAGGACATCAGGATTGACGTGTCAGCTACGATATCCACTACACAATGGTGCAGTAGATATTGTAGATGAGGAGCGTATAGATGTAACGTATACAGTGTATACTGTATACATCGTATCCATTTAACAGGGCCTTTACACAATGTTTGGTAAAGTGGAAAGCTCCACAGTGCCATGGACGCACAACACAACGAGACAATTTACAAATAGATGTGTAATTCCATGAGCGAGGTACACATGGACGTACACACACGCATGCAAGCGTACACATGGATATACACACACACACATGTAAGGGTACACACATACGGAAGTAAAGCTCAGCCGGGCAGACAACGCCTCTATTCATACAGAGACACATATGTACTGTACACATACAAGGCAACACTAGCTGATGCTCATATGTACACTCGATGACAAAAAACAATTTGTACACTAACACTCTAAACATTCAGGGAGTGGGTCGAACTTTTGTGATAGTACAGTACAGGCGTATGTTTCACCAGGTTCATTTCGTTCACATAAATATATACTCAGCTCACCAGTGTAAAGATTGATTTTTCCTTGAGCGTACATTCACAATTTTGTTTTCAAGAGTGCCCGTAAATATGCATACAAATGTATACTATATTCATAAGCACGCATGTACAGTTGGTCAAGGATGAAAGTATACTGTACAGTTTTTCGTCTGCTATAGCCACACATGGTTTGTCATGTTGGCAGCCATGACAGCCTTTCCACTAGCCCAAACCGGCGCTCGCCTCCGTTTCATTGCCCTTTGGATCACATATAATCCAGTCTTGGGGATGAAAGTGAAATATCAATATTTACCTACTTATTAATTAACAAGTATTATTAGATTCCTCTTTCTACTCATTATTTATTATGAATGTTATAATGTTAAGTGTATATCGTAATATCTTTTATAGCCACTCCATATTCGTCTACTTTAGATACACAAAAATCTAATTCCTAAACGTGGACGTAAGGAAGCCTGTGTGTTCAATAAGGTAATGACCCAGCAATTTTACTCATCTTGCGAGCGCCATTGCTTTATGAGTCAGTCCTCGAAGCATAATGAGGCTTTACTTGTGATTTTTATTTATTTATTTATTTATTATTATTATTTTTATTTTTATCAGCAGAATACCTGCAAACCAACTGCAACATTGATATCACCATACCCTACATTATTAGCCACATATTACCACGTGTGAAAATGGACCTGTATTCCACTGAAGTATCCTATATAGGTCAACGTTTTGATTTTCGTTTTCACTCTCGCATTTCTTGTATATCTATCAATAACATTAAGTGTTTAATATCTCCGAAGTGATATTCACGTCAAAGATTATAGAGCAATATATTCATATTTCCGTCTGACAACTAAGTCCAGGAACACGTTTTTAAACACCCTGTATAAGGTGGGCGGGCTCTGAGATATTGCTACCAGGGCTGTCAACATGACAAACTATGTGTGGCTATAGCAGACGAAAAACTATATACTTTCATCCTTGACCAACTGTACATACACTATAAACACACACACACACACACACACACACACACACACACACACACACACACACCGATAATACAACTCCATAGGCGCATATTTTACGACGGGCATCACACAAACACGCACAGACACACACACTGGCTTGAGCACATGAGCAAACCCCACGATAAGACACACACGTCAAAATCAAGCATGCACTCTCATGCAAACACACACCCCTCCAAACACACACACACACACGCACACATACATACAGCACCCCATACAAAAACATAAAATCACATGAACACAAAATCTCGCCCGACAAGCGCTATTTTAAAACAAACCAATATTTACACACAACCCCCCAAAGCCCTGCATGACAATGTTGCTCAGTTGTCTGACACTTGTAAACAAACACCAAATAGTATTTTCCTACTTGTTATATTTGAAATATATAGATGTTGTTTTATTAGTTTTGCGTTGTGTTTTCATGCCATCAAAAACATAAAGTTTGTACTCCCTTATATTTCGTATGTATACAGGATGTATGTAATATATATATATTTTTTTTGGGGGGGAGGGTGGAGCTAGAGCATATCATAAATATGTTTACACTTTATATACATATTGTTTTCCATATATTATCTACTTTCAATATTGTCTATGACCCTTTCGTGTGTCATCTATTTTGTGTGAAGTGCAGTTGTTGGACTAATGGAAACTCTCTCTCTCTCTCTCTCTCTCTCTCTCTCTCTCTCTCTCTCTCTCTCTCTCTCTCTCTCTCTCTCTCTCTCTCTCTCTCTCTCTCTGTGTGTGTGTGTGTGTGTGTGTGGACAAGCGGTGGTGAGCTTAAAGGTACAAAATTGACTAATTATGTAGGTTTGCAGGTACATGAGGTTTAGGGCGACAGTTTAAATGTACACCTCTTTAAAATACGTTGAAATGGAGTCTTTTCGGTTAATTTACGTAAGTTAGGTTAGGTTAGGTAGGTTAGGTTAAGTTTGATTTAGATAGTTATATTTAGGTTTAAAAATCGAAAAATGTAATTTAAAGCATGCAAAATTAACGTGTGTACCGATAAACACACCACCGCTGGGGTGTGTGTGTGTGTGTTGTGTGTTTGAGTTTAAATTATGGTTTGTATGGTAAATATTTATAATTGTGTTATGATTTGTGTGTTAGTATGTATCCAGTATGTTTCGATGAAGCCAAACGTGTATGTGAGTGTTTTTGTATCTACAGTATGTAGTGATAATGTCCTTGCCAATGTGATTAATGTGTTTGCATTTCCAGTTGTACATGTTCATAAAAGATTATATATTACAAGCAGGAAAAGACCTCTCATCCTAGTACCCTTAAGGGGGGTCACCTGCTTTTTTTCTCTTTCTGTCTCTGTGTCTTTGGTTTGTATCAATTCGGCCCCATTCAGCCTACTGATTAAGAAGTTTACCCCCATCCAGGTGTCAATATTTTCCTGGTGAGCGGTAGCGAGCCAGTATATATATATGTTTTTTATTCTCTGAGCAAGCTGAATTTGTAAATTTTTCGATAGAAAAATGTCTCCGGCGAAGCCGCATTTCTCCATAAAATGCTGGCTCGCTATTGCTCGCCAGGAAGATATCGACACCTGGATGGGGATAAACGTCTTAAAACAGTAGGTTGAATGGGGCCGAATGGATACAAACCAGAGAAAGAGAGAAGAGGAAAGCTCCCTTATAGCTATTTGAGAACAAAGTAGCTATGATCCTAGCTCGATGTAATAAATGCTCTGGGTTACGCAATCTCTGTCTTTTCTCGTTAACCCCTTCCGTACCGGTGCCGTTCTTTTAACTTTAATCCTGCTACTATTAGACGATTTTATTCAGCTTAAGAAGAACCTCCAGCAATTTACAGGCTTCGAACTATCTCACTTAACCCTTTTTACAACCACAGATCCTTCTTAACCCTTACAGTACCAGCGGCGTCTTTTTGTTTTCATCTCAGTTGCATTTAGACGATTTTGTGAAGCATAGGAAGGATATATGGTAGCTAAAAGGATTAATTGAGTTAGTCTGTAGCCTTTAAATTTGGTAGACATCCTTCGTAAGCTGAATAAAACCGTGTAATAGTTGCCAGAATAAAATGAAAAGGGCGTCACTGGTACTGTATGGGTTAAACGGCGTAACATCGTCTAAATATAGCTAGACTCAAACTAAAGGGACGTCTCCGGTATAGAAGGGGTTAATACCATCTACCTGGAATGGCCGGTGAGGTCTGTCGAGTAGTTACCGTACTTTAACTATTTATTGCAACACATTTGTTTTTATCTTGGCTGTTTGTTGTTCACCTATATTACGCACACACACACACACACAAACACACACACACTCTCTTTCTCTCTTTTTCTTCTTTTCTATCCTTTCCTTCAACTTTCCTTTTCTATCGGATATGCCATCTCTACTAGAATTAAGTCCTGACCACCTCGTTTGGATCGTAAGGTCTGAGTGGCCAGTGTATCTATGTAAACCTCTCTCTCTCTCTCTCTCTCTCTCTCTCTCTCTCTCTCTGTAATCTCATTCTTACCACAGTTTTATGAGGTATTTCAGACTCACCTTCTCACCAGACAATCACCTACTTCTCCCCAATTCTCTTACTTTTCCTTCTTTTTATTTAATTTGGTCGAGTCTGACTTTCTTTATTCTTGTGCTCTATTCATAATTATCTAAAACATTATTTATATTTCTTTCAGTGGTTTTGGCCTACAGTTTAAGGGGACAGTGGCCGTTTTGGGGGCTATTAATTTATGTATTCAAGTAATTTTTAGTTTCCTCGGTAGACCTCCATCAAACTTAAAAAAACACCCCCTAGACCCCCCTTCAAGATAAATGTGTCCCGGCCGAAGGCCGGTTCCTCATAGAATTACAGGCTCGCTTTCGCACGCCAGGAAAAAATCGACACCTAAATGGCACGAAAGGTCTTGAAATTGACAACGAAATGGGGAGAAAGGTATTAAAATCGCCAAACTAATGGAAAGAACGTCTTAATATATAATACCTGATATGCTAAACCCGAGGGAGAAGGATGTCCATAAAAAGCGAGTAGTGCCCCCTTATAAGAATAGCTGTGGAAGAAAAGAAGAAAGCAGATAGAGAGTGGTTGGGTAGTAGAGGGAATGAAGATTTCGAGAGACAGAAACGAGCGAGGTACGTGGAGAGAAAGAGAGTGGTGAAGAGAGTAGTGAAGGAAAGTAAGAGAAGAGTAGATGAGGAATTTGGAAGGAATCTGAGTGTAAAATGGAGGGAGAGTAAGAAACTGTTCTGGAAAGAAGTCAAGAAAGTTAGGGAAGGTAGCAAGGGAAACAGTAAGGGTGTGAAAGATAAGAATGGGAGAATGCTAGCCGAGAAGCAAGAGAGAGTTGAAAGATGGAGGGAGTACTTCAATGAGTTGCTAAATGTAAGGAATGAAGAGCCAGCAAACATAGCTGGATATGGTATGGGAGGGAGAAGAAGAGAAGTAGTGGAGGAGCAGGTGGGGATCAGGAAGTCAGAAGTGTGGGAAGCAATGAAAAGAGTGAATTTGGGGAAAGCACCAGGAACAGATGGAGTGTGTGGGGAAATGTTGAGGTATGGTGGTGAGATAGTGATCGAATGGGTATGGAAAATGTGCAAACTAGCATGGGAGAAGGGGAGTGCACCTGATGACTGGAAGACTGGCATAATAGTCCCCCTATATAAGGGCAAAGGGGAATGAGGAGTGTGTGGTAACCACCGAGGAATATGTCTTCTAAGAGTAGTAGGGAAGGTATACAGTAGAGTAGTGATTGAGAGAGTGAGAGTGAGAATGGAGAAATGGATAGGCGACGAGCAGGGAGGTTTTAGGAGGGGAAGAGGATGTGTAGATCAGATTTTTACCCTGAATTGTGTTGTGGAGAAATATCTGGAGAAGAAACAAAAGGTGTATGTTGCCTTTATGGACTTGGAGAAGGCCTATGACAGAGTGGATAGAGAAGGTTTGTGGAAAGTACTTAGAATATACGGAGTAGATGGCAAGTTGCTGAAAGCAGTGAAGAGCATGTATGAGGGTGCAAAGGCGGCAGTACGTGTGGAGAGTGAGCCGAGCGAGTTCTTTGACCTGAATGTTGGTTTGAAACAGGGGTGTGTGATGTCCCCGTGGTTGTTTACTGTATACTGTATATGGATGGAGTCATGGAAGAAATACTATCAAGAGCAGTGGATGTTAGTGTATCGCTGAAAAGGGAAGGAATTGAGTGAAAGCTACCTATACTGCTGTTTGCGGATGATACAGTTCTGATGAGTGATAATGAATGGGAGTTGCAGGGTCTGGTAAATGAGTTTTGAACAGTGTGCGAAAAACGGAATTTGAAGGTAAATGAGGGGAAGAGCAAGGTTATGGTCTTCGAAAGGGGTGAAGTCACAGAGTGTGAGGTGAAGCTGAACGGTCAGGCTATGGAGATTGTCAACTCTTTTAAGTATCTGGGCAGTGTGTTGAGTAAAGATGGGACTATGGATGAAGAAGTGCGGGAGAGGGTGCAACAGGGGAAGAGGGTTGTAGGAACGCTGAAAGCAGTAACAAGAAATAGGGTGGTCAGTATGGAAGTGAAGAAGTCCTTGCATGACAGTGTGGTAATCCCGACACTGACTTACGGAAGCGAAGCATGGACGTTGGTCGAGAGACTCAGACCAAGAGTGAGAGCAGTGGAAATGAATTACTTAAGAAGTGGGTGTGGAGTTACATGGAGGGATAGCCAGACTAATGAGTAAGTAAGAAGGAGGTGAGGTGTGGAGGTAGATGTGCTGGAAAGTGTGAAAACGAACAACTTGAGATGGTTCGGCCATATGGAACGTATGGAAAGTGAGAGAATGACTAAGAGGGTGTACGAGAGCGAGGTGGAAGGACAGAGAGGGAGAGGTAGACCGAATGAGAGGTGGAAGGATGGAGTGAGGAAGTACATGAACGAAGGCAGTGCTGGTTTGGGGGAGGGGCGTTGACTGACTGGGGACAGGTGCATGGGGGCGTTTCGTTCGTGGCCACCCCTTCGGGGATCACGGCGTCAGGCAATAGATAGCCCCCTTATATGCAGCACTTGACCACAAAGCTCATTGATACACTAATGACGTCGTACAAACACCCTTGTTATTACGGTACCAACGCATCGCATGAATATTACCATAGTCATAAAAAATAAAATAAAATAGGGATTGGGCCTGAGTAAATAGATAGATAGATAGATAGATAATGCACAGTGGCATACAGTACTTATTTATATTGTTGTGTTTACCTGGCGAGCTTCCAGTTGGTCAATTTAAGATAAAGACCTCAATTTCAATCAGAGTGTTTGAATGAGATCTTTGAATTACAAAAACAAATATCTCAAATAATATATAATACAGAACCATCAGCCAATTAGAAGACAATGATCCAGAAAAAATGGTGTTCTCAAAATGTGTAAATGTTTCTTGTTTTCTGATAGATTACAAGTGTCCTTCTCTAATACTTAGCTGCTAGTGTTTGTGTGTGACTTGTGAGGTGTATGTGTGTATGGCTACAAGCTACGTGCCCACGAGTCGAAGCGGGTGGTGGTGGATGGAATCTGATTCCAAATGAAGCCACTACTTTTAAGTTCCTCAGTGGCCTTGTAGTTAAGGTGTTGGAGTGCTGCACTACTGGCCGGAGTTCGAGCCCTGGCTGGGTCATATCAGACAATTATTAAACATATTAGGGCTCTACTTGTTTATTCAGAGAGGCCTTAAATTTGTCCCAGATTGCAACTATCCTTCTCTAGTACTTAACTGCTAGTGTTTGTGTGTGAGGTGTATGGCATCAAGCTACGTGAACACGAATCGGACCGGGTGGTGGTGGATGGAATCTCATTCCAAATGAAGTCACTACTTTAATCTCCTCGGTGGCCTAATGGGCTAAGGTGTTGTAGTGCTGCACTACTGACCCGAGTTCGAGCCCTGGCTGGGTCATATCACAAAAAATAATAAATACCAAACATGTATTATATTCTACTCAGTTATTGCGTGAAAGAACATTATAGGTGATAACACGCACTATCAGAGTAGGCTATATTATCAGTTAGGTATATCAGGAAATGAGAAATTACAATAATTTTGAAAACGCAAATATCTTCTGAGCGTATGCATATACCTATTGCAAGTGCTTTAGCTCTAAAACATATCTGAAAGTAATAACAAAATTGCTTCGAATATACAAATGATACACTTTCAATGTGATTAATTGGTCTTGTACTCGTTATTATTCATTTTAGGTTATCAATACTACCACTATAAAAAGAAAATACCAGTAGTTTCTACTCCCTATTAGCATACTACTTGGTTATTCAAATGCATAGCATATCAGCTTTGCCAATTTGGCCTAAGTTTGGTTGTCGCAGTTTAGTGTAAGCTCTTCATACTTCATCGTGCCCAACAACTTAATTCAAGTGCTTCTGAAATCATGTGCCTAGGGGGAGGGTTGGGTCTAACAAAAAATGCTATAATATTGGCCAACAGTGAGGTATATGAGTTGGGCTAGTGATGTTACAAAATCAAAGGTATGTACAAATAAAAACAAAACAAATAATTAAATCACTCTAGACTATAATGATATGCTTGATTGAGTTTCATTGACATCTCATCAGTACTAGTGACTCAAATTACATTTTACAAACCTTAGTATAGAATCGTGATCATCATGTCTCACTCTACCACTGAACCCATATATCTCAAGATCCACAAGATAGAAACGGAAATATTTGTGAGAGCCAGCTACCCCTTCAGCTCTTAGCTCTGCACCCAAGTTCGGGTCTCCCTTTCCGATAAAAGTTTGCTGCAGAGATTGAGAAATCTTGGAACACAACGATATCAACACAGTTGCGGAGATTAGGTGTTTAGCAGATCAGGTACCTCGGAATGTTTTCTAAGGCAAAATATTTTGCGTTAGCGCCTTGCATGAAGCCGATAGAACTTCTGAAGTTGGTGCATCTTGAAGACATTGGAAGTGTTCTTAATGTGTAGGAGTTTAATTCATATTATTCCATCTGGCGCAACTGAAAACTTAGTAGTTTTGGGTTTGCGTACGCTTCTGTAAAATTAGCATATTTCCTTGCGCATTGTTATCTTTATGATCGACTCCACAAAGACCGCCAACGACAAAAGACAAACGAGTTGGCTGAGTGAAGACTATGCTCCAAAGTCCACGTGATACTACATATCAGTGGAGGTAAAGGAGAAAGGTAGGTGGGAGGACGAGGTGGAGAATGAAAAGGAAAGGAGTAGGAAGAAGTCGAGGAGTAGGGTATAGAGGAGGAGGAGGAGGAGGAGAGGAAACGGGGTAAAGATAAGGGAGAGGAAAAATGTCATAAAAAGTCTCAGCCAGATATTTAATTCCATGTAAATACTATCTAAGTGTATTTTGACACCAAGTATATACGGATGGCAACAATAACAACAAATGTATTTGAATTTGAACATTTGGAGAGATAACAGGAGGAAATGAAAGCAGAGAAAGAGGAGTAAGGAGGAGCAGAAAGGCCAAATTCCTTTAAGGAGTACGGAGGGTGAGAAGTTGTGGGAACCAGATAACATGATGAGAGAGAGAGAGAGAGAGAGAGAGAGAGAGAGAGAGAGAGAGAGAGAGAGAGAGAGAGAGAGAGAGAGAGAGAGAGAGAGAGAGAGAGAGAGAGAGAGAGAGAGAGAGAGAGAGAGAGAGAGAGAGAGAGAGAGAGAGAGAGAGAGAGAGAGAGAGCGAGAGGGGGGGGGAAGGGAGAGAGAGCAAAGTCAAGAGTGATGTGGCTGCAAGATTACATGATTGGGTAAGAGAAAGGAGGGTGAGAGGGGGGTAGAGGAGGAGGTGGTAGTGGTACATACGAAGTGGGGGTGTCGGAGAGAAAATGGGGAGAAGAAGAAGTAGGGGAAAACAAAGGAGGGGTGGAGAGGAACGAAAAGCGGAATAATCAAAAGAAGGATGAGGAGCAGATAAAGCAGAACAAGAGTGAACAACAGATTAGTGAATTAGTAATAATAAGAAGAATGGACTATGGTATCCGAGTGTACATTCTGTTAAAAGCTTTCGTGTGAATCAGCGCTGAAGTGTAACCAAAATAAGAATCGGGATAAGAGGAAAGGCACACTAAAGTTAATTGTAGGAGAGTTTGAAGAAGATATATTTACTTGCTTATAGTTTGCTCGCTAGTTCTACCGTCAGCCTTATAAAAGAAAACTAGAAGAAGACTAGAAGAATGAGAGAGAGAGAGAGAGAGAGAGAGAGAGAGAGAGAGAGAGAGAGAGAGAGAGAGAGAGAGAGAGAGAGAGAGAGAGAGAGAGAGAGAGAGAGAGGGGGGGAACAAGATAAAAACTAATAAGAAAACAAGTAGCCAAAGAAGAAGAGAGGAAATATAATATAACATGTCAAATAAAGAGATAGAGGAATGTCGAAAAAATGTAGAAATTGCAACTACCAAGAACATAATTAAGGGGTCACCGTTTTTTTTTTATCTTTCTCTCCTTTTCTCTCTTTCCCTGGCTTGTATCCATTCGGCCCCATTCAGCTAACTGTTTTAAGACGTTTATCCCCATCCCGTTGTCGATTTCTTCAGCATTGTATGAAGAAATATGGCTTCGCCGGAGACATTTTTCTATCGAAAAATGTACAAATTTAGCTTGCTGTCAAAATAAAAATATATATATGCTGGCTTGCTACTGCTCGCCAGGAAAATATTGACACCTGGATTTGGGTAAACGTCTAAAACAGTAGGCTGAATGGGGCCGAATGGATACAAGCCAAAGAGAGAGGGACAGAAAGAGAAAGAAAAGCGAGATGGGCTCCCTTAAGAACAAATTAGACTACTAATGAAACAAATGAGACGACAACAATAGCAAATACAAAATATAATACAAATGATCTTTTCAATATACTAATACAACTAATTTGGCAAATATAATACAAATCTAAGATATATAAATGATGTACAAAACGTAATTTAATTCAGGAACAAAAGAGCAAAACATCACAACCAGAGCAGTGTATGATTAGAAACAAATAATTAACCCATGGAGTACCAGCGACGTGTGTTATATTTTATTCTAGCTATATTAAGAAGATATTATTCAGCTTGGGAAGGATCTGTGGTAGTTAAAAGGGTTGGTCGAGATAGTTTGAAGCCTTATTATTGCTAGAGGTACTTCCTAAGTTGAATCCAATTGCCAAATAGTTGCCAGGATATGATGAAAAGGGCGTCCCTGGTACTGAACGGGTTAACATGTGTAGTGTGTACATAGCAACATTTTCGAAAACAAAAATGAGTGGTGAAAATATATTAAAATACGACAGACTTAACTCAATCATACCGTAATACAGAATGAGGAAGGGAAACACTTTGAGTATACCATAACACATTACTGCAGTACGGTCGCGCTAATAAGTCATGTCCCAGCTGTCATTACGTTTGGCTCTCTCTGCGCTGTATTTATGGCTGTCAGATTTTGAATAAGGTGGGTAAGTGTAGGAACATGTTGGTATATCTCATTCAGAAAGAAGAAATCATGTGTAAATATTGCTGATACCATTTATTGATCAAAACATAATTGGTGCTGAGCCATTACTTATTAGTGCGACTGTACATTGGAGTTATTATTAGATGGATGTAGACCATTTACTAAGACAGTATGGGAATTAAGTGTATAATTAATATTGGAACTTCAATTGGCTGAGGTCCTCCTTAACCTTCATAAACCATCTGATGCTAACCAGATTAATTTGAAAGATATAATTAAGGAGTGAAACAAAATTAAGGGAGCCCACCTCGCTTTTTTCTCCCTCTCTCTTTGGCTTGTATTCATTCGGGCCCATTCAGCCTACTGTTTTAAGACGTTTACCCCCATCCAGGTGTCAATATTTTCCTGGCGAACGGTAGCGAGCTAGCATATATATTTTTTGTTTACATCAAGCTAAATTTGTAAATTTTTCGATAAAAAAAAATCTCCGGCGAAGCCGGATTTCTTCATAAAATGCTGGGTAGCTATCGCTCGCCAGGAAGAAATCGAATCCTGGATGAGGATAAACGTCTTAAAACAGTTGGCTGAATGGGGCCGAATGGATACAAGCCAGGGAGAGAGAGAAAAGGAGAGGAAGCTAAAAAAAAAAACGGTGACCCCGCTTAACACCAATAGGTAACCAAACTTGAAGCAAGTTTGGTATACAAAACAAATCACTAAACATGAAATAACTGAAGAAGAAAGGGAAAGGATATTTTATAACATCATTAATAGTTTTACTTTGGGTGACGTGTCTTTTATCGTGTTCTAGGTATTTGTGGTGATTTTATGTGTCTTAGGAAGGGTTGGTGGTAGGTAAAACAGTCATTTGAGATCACTGTAATATTAAGATTGCTAGACATCCTTCTAAAACTGAATAAAGTCGTCTAACGATATTCAATATTATATATAAAAACACATCATGGCATGCTGAAAGAGTGAAAGGTTCAATACAAATAAGAGTACAGAGTGTTACGAACTGGCACTCGGGTACACAAGGGCTCTCAATCAGGACTCGAATACGGCTCGCTGCCACAACGGAAACACACGATCCCAACCCCTGAGTACTGCCAGCCGAACAAAAAACACCAATACCCTCCAGAGTTCAATCTGCTATAACGGGGTATACAAGACCTCGGTACTAGTGTTCAATAACAGACTAATAAAGAGACAGGAATTATCTAGTCTGGTCAACAATCAAACAGTGAAGTAAGAAACAACAACACAAAAGAATAGTGTTGGCCGAAGCCGAAGTAATCCACCCTTGACTATGAACTTAAGAAGTCCACCACCCTCTACTTCGGATCGGCACTATTACGTTACGTTAATTAATAGTCCTTAAGCATCGAGCAAGGAATCTTCTGAAAAAAAGTTAGATGCTTCTCGGATGCTCGTAAGAAGTACGTATCGGATTTTTAACAGTAATTCAATAAGCAAAAACACTGGCAATTAAATACTATTAAAGGCTTAAATTGGCATAAGAATAATTAAAAGAATATGCAATAGTAAATGGCAAACATTAAAAGGAAGTACTCCGCAAATGCAACGGCAATAGCCTACTCGGATTGTGCTCGTGGGCCACTAATCACTAAAGTAGCCAAGCTTGCAACACATGAAATCAATAGTGCATAAACAATATCATACATAAGGAAAGCTTCAATACTATTCTGTATCTACTAATCGAGTAAAGTCTAGCTGGGGTACTGTAGGCAAAAAGGTAGCAGTGACTGAGCAAAAACGGCTCGTAGCCTAGCGAAGTCCTCACGACTGTTTAAAGTATTACGTTAAAACTAACAAGTGCACTTTGAGAAATCCAGATCCCTTGTATCTGGTTTTCTCCCGGCTCCTTGACAAAGTAAAAACAAACTGTTAATAAAATACAGGGTGGTTAGGCTCTTGCCCTCACGCACTGTAAATTATTAACTCAACACAGTCAGCCGCGAAGACAACCTAGGCTTCACTGAACCGAAACGAGTATGCAGGTTTATCGCTTAACCACTGCATCAAACAACAACTCGTAACAGAAAAGCCTTACCCCAGTCTAGCATTACCTAGACCAGCAGAAAACAGGAATAATAATAAAAACACACAGGGAAATGCATATGCAAGTGCAACAAACATAAATCAATCCTATTCTAAGTCAACCCTTCCAAAATAGGCTATCTAATAGGCAAGTATCTCGTGAGAACTCAAGCGATAATACGTTGGCTGACTAGCTCTGCACCAACGGGACCATGGAAGTTAAACAGGGCAGGGAAAAGAGGAAATAAGAATGTAAGGTAGTAGAGAAAGTTCCCATCAGTCAGAAGAATATAAATAGTTAGCAAGGGAAATGAGAAGTCGCTCTGCCTAATGAGTTCTGATGAAAAAATGGCTAGACTTCCCTTTTATACCCGGCCCTCTAGTGAGCCCAACGTGAACTACTAAGGACCGCCCACTGACAACCATGACGTCATTTCTCTCTCTCCTCTGGGATACACAAAGGCTCCCCTAGCACTGAGGGAGGGAGGAATGCGAGTGAGTTAGGCCTACCTCCTGCCTGGCGTACCCACTGACACCTAACTGTGGCTGTTTCTCTTCCCATCATTACAAATAAGTTTTACACACAATACTTATAACTAATGATATAAAATAGAACTCATTGACTCCGATGAAAACAAAATACATATTCATAATACTTATAGGACAACGGCTCACATGAGCTGAGTTAGGAAACTCTACATAGACTACAGCCAAAGTTCCTGCCCTGACGATCCTAGCGAGAGTGGGGCATGACTAGGCGTTCTGTACAGCATGCTCACACGTGGACATGCGTCACACCTCCCCCAAGATTTTACTCGCTCAACCCTGAGCTAAAATCTGACAAACGCAGAACCCCATCAAGCCCCTCACACCCAGCGACTGCATGGCACTAAAACAAAGCTGAGTTTATCACTAAAACACATCTTATTATTAAAAAAAAAAAAAATCACATTTTATAACTCCTCCCAACAATAGCAAAAAGTCACAATATCATGCTCCCAGAGCGAACTTACAGCAGCTCAGCCGTTTGATAGTTTGTGGACTACTCAAACTCTATAGGCTGTGACAAACTTATACGATTACCTATATCAAAAGAAAGAGTTTTTATATGATTTTTATATTTTAATATGTTTTTCCCGGCTGCACTATAAGGGCAGCCTATTTTCCTGCACTCAAACCCACACACCTGTGATAGCCTACGACTGATCATCCACCCTTGATAAACAATCCGCGATCACATTGTCACATCCAGCAATATGACGGATGTCCAGGTTATACTCCTGCAACATCAAAGACCACCTGGTCAGTCTCATATTGCGATTGTGAAATTGATTCAGGAATCTCATAGGGTGATGATCAGTGTAGATAACCACGACTGGGCCATAGGCTGGAACATACACCTCGAAGTGCCTGAGCGACAGCACAATCGCCAGTAATTCCTTTTCTATTGTAGAATAGTTCTTTTGTGCAGCATTGAACTTCTTAGAAAAGAAACTTACTGGGTGTTCCACACCTTCATTGTCTGTCTGTAGCAAGACGGCCCCAGCCCTACACCACTAGCATCTGTTGCCAGCTGAAAAGGCCTGTTAAAGTCTGGGGCCCTGAGTATCGGGTGAGTACATAGCAAATGTTTCACCAAAGTGAAAGCCTTTTCACACTCAGGTGCCCACAAAAACTTTTTGTCTTTAGATAACAAATCTGTGAGAGGTGCCAACACCGTTGAGTAACCTTTTATGAAGCGTCTGTAGTAGCCTATCATACCCAAGAATCTCATAATCTGCTTCTTGGTTGTTGGGTGCGGAAATTTATTGATAGCCTGTACCTTGTTCTGAGGAGGGCACACCTGTCCCCTTCCCACTACAAACCCAAGGTACTGCACAGTGGCTTTTACGAAGTCACACTTTGCCAAATTTACTACCAGACCTGCTTCACTAAGTTTCCAGAACAAGGTCTCAAGGTGCTCACAATGGCTCTCAAAGTCGTCATCATAAATGATTACATCGTCCAAATATACGGTGCCATTTGGAATGTCCTTTACAATTTCATTCATCAGGTTCTGAAATGTTGCTGGTGCATTCTTAAGTCCGTAAGGCATAACATTGCACCGGTAGGTACTCCCGTCCACAACAAAACCACATACCTCTTTAGCACGCTCGGACAAAGGTACTTGCCAGTAACCTTTTAGTAAATCTACTTTAGACAAAAAACGAGCATTACCAATTTTGTCAACACTATCATCAACCCGAGGAAAAGGATATGGGTTAGTTGGAGTCAAACCGTTTAACCTACGGAAATCAATACAAAAGCGTACCTTGCCATCTAGCTTAGGCTGCAGTGTTACGGGGGAAGTCCACTTAACTGTGCCTTTCTCTATCAACCCTCTACCGAGCATATACTCCAACTCATCCCTCAGAGCTGGTAGTTTTATGGGGGGCACACGGTACGGGATTGACTTAAGGGTATATGGTCCCCCACGTCAACATCATACATAGCCTGAGTAGTGAGGCCTGGGTGTTCAGCAAATACAGTGGGGTATGAACCGAACAACTGACGGATAGCATCAAACTGCGGCTCAGGCAAATGAGCTATAGCCTCGTCAGCCCCTAGGCTCGAGTTCCCCGCCCACTGAAACATGTTGATCCCAGCTATCCTCCTCCGAAGCTTGACTGTCCCCCTCTCCTTCTCCACCTCGGCCGCAACAAGCCAACACAGGGACAGTGAGAGGATCAGAAGGGAGCCTCACATACTCTTTAATAAGGTTCACGTGACATAACTGGTTCTTTTTCCTCCTGTCTGGAGTGGCAACAAGGTAATCTAAGTCTGAAATTTTTTCTGCAATTTTATAAGGTCCAGTGTACTTCGCAGAGAGGGGGTTACCAACCAAAGGCAACAAAATTAATACCTCTTGTCCTACAGTGAACTTCCGGAGCCTCACTTTGCGATCATACCTGTCCTTCATCAAAGCTTGTGATTCTGTCAAATTTCTACCTGCCATCTCTAGACTCTTAAGCATGCGCTCACGGCTTTCAAGCACATACTTTAATAATGGACAAGGCTGCACAGTCCCCTCCCAAATTTCTTTCAGCATGTTAAGGGGGCCCCTGACACGGTGTCCAAAAATCAGCTCGTTTGGACTAAATCCCAGGCTCTCACCAGGTACCTCCCGAGCAGCAAACAGCACATAAGGCAATCCAAGATCCCAATCCATACCGTTGTCAGCACAATAACACCTGAGCATGCTTTTAAGTGTAGCATGCCACCGCTCAAGCACCCCTTGACTCTCAGGGTGATACGCTGACGATACTACTGCTCGTATCCCATGCTGTTGCATTGTTTGCTTGAACATGTTGGAGGTGAAATTAGATCCCTGATCAGACTGAATCTCCTCCGGGTACCCGTACCTTGAGAAGTACCACAACAAGTTACTGACTACCGTCTTAGCCATTCCATTTTTCATAGGGTATGCATCGGGGTATCTAGTGGCAACATCCATTATGGTTAACAAAAATTTATTTCCAGCCTTAGTGGGAGAGAGTGGACCAACCATGTCAACAATAATTTTACTAAAGGGTGGCCCAATCACAGGAATAGGGTGTAATGGAGCCTTAGGAATAACTTGGTTCGGTTTCCCGACACGTTGACAAATATCACATGAGTTTATCCATGACTGCACATGAGACTTCATCCCCGGCCACCAAAACAATTTCCCCAAAGCCGCCACCGTTTTCTTGGCACCCAAATGTCCTGATAATGGAGAATCATGTGCCAACCTAAGCAAACTTTCCCTGCAGCCCTCTGGCACGACCAGCTGGTCAACTGTACCTGATCCGCCCTCCCAGTTCCTTTTAGGATCTTGATATCGGTGGTATAAAATTCCATTAAAGAAAAACAAATCCCCTGCCTTTGCATCCCTATCTTCTTCTAACTCCACAGCCCCATTGGTACACTGCAAAACCTCCGGATCCTCTAATTGCAACTTTCGAATGTCTGTGGGAGCCAACATGTCTAACTGCTTGGTCAACAACTCATGCCCTCCCCCACCATCCAACTTAGACATCCGGTTTTCTCGCTGCAGGTAACGGTGCTGTCTCTGAGTCTCTGCCTCCTCCACTACTTTATCAACTGTGTTAGGCACTGGAGTTACAACAGACTCGGTCAAAGGTCCTGCTACTGGGTCTTTTGGGAGAGCCACTGGTTCTAAACTCTTCCAACTTTTACCAGCCTTCCGCTTCTCCTTAATTCCCTTCCTCCGCTCTTCTGTGGCCTGGGAAATAGGCTGTGATACCTTAAATGCTTGGGAAAGAGTTACCACACATGCCATCTGTTGGCGTTGACAACTCACTACCCACTCTTGTTCCTCCCTACTCACGTCGGCCGGCCTCTCGGCAACGACTAAGGGTGGAACTTCTAAAGTAGGCACCGCAAAGTCGTTGCCGAGAAGAAGGTCGACGCCCTCCACTGGCAATTTCTCAACGATCCCAACATCTAAGTCCTTAATCACACCATCAATTTCCAGCTCCACATGAACCAACGGGTATGACCTGGTCGCATTAATACCCTGAACAACAACCACCCGTGCCGCATTAATTGGTCGCCCCGTGAAATTCTTCAAAAGTGTCTGTTCCAGTATCACGCAAAACTTCCACCTTATGCTGGCAACCCGCCCAACTTACCCTACCGGGCCCTCTATGGGCGCAAAAGACATCACGGACAGGGGACGAGCCTTCCTGAGTCTTATACATAGCCTGTGACCCTGCCGCTGGCAAACTACCCTGGGTAAATCCAGACGACATTTCAGCCACACCTATGCTACGCATCAAAGACACGGCTGCAGTTGGCGGCTTACTAGGACAAGATTTTGCATAATGCCCCTTCTTTCTACAATGAAAACATTCCACTTCCCCTATCGGTCTCTTCCGATAAGGGGCGGAGTTCTGACCCTTCTGTAATGGGACGGCTGTAGTCTTTGGTTCAGTCCTGATATCTTGGCTTTTAAACTGAGGTTTATATCTATAGTGATTGTCCTGAGCTCGAGGGTTTGGAGTATCGTGCCCCTTGGGAACTGCATCAACATGCTTTACAGATTCACATCCCCTGATTAGCGACAACCTGAGGTCAGCCATCTCAGCTGCCTCTTGAAGAGTTCTTGGGTTCTTTTCTTTAATAGTTAAAGTCATTTCTGCACCAGTACACTTATAAAACTGCTCGAGCAGAAACAGCTCAGGCAACTGTTCTGCCGTCTCAGCTTTCTCAGAACATGTCCAGTTTTTAAGTGCATCTTTTAAGTCCCGGGCATGTTCAAGAAAGGTCGCCTCCCTAGTCTTTGTAACACCCCGAAACTTCAATCGATATGTTTCCGGTTGCAACTCGTATGCCCGTAGGACAGCTCTCTTCAATTCTGGGTAGTCAATGCAAGACTCTAAAGGCAGTGCATCATAAGCCTTCAGACCCTTACCCGTAAGTCTTGAGGAGACTAGAGCTGCCCACTTCTCTTCAGGCCAATTATGCTCCCTACACTTCTTCTCAAACCATTAAAAAATTCTGTGACTTCAGTTTCACTAAATACCGGCACCAATTTGACTAAGAGGGCTAAGGACTGTTCTCTTACTTGGCCCTCACGGCCCATCCGAGTCCCTGTCGACTCTGCACGAGTCTTATCTAAATCTAATTTAGCACAATATTTCTCTGAGTCGTACCTAAGCTCAGCCTCATGCCTCCTGGTCTCATCCTCCTGCCTCCTAACCTCAATCTCATGCCTCCTAGTCTCATTTTCCTGCTTCCTAGCCTCAATCTTAGCAAGCTTAAGTCTAAATACCATATCTGGAGACAGGCAGGAAGAGGGAGCTGCCACTACTGAAGGAGGGGGGGCAAAAACTGGGGAACCACCACGTGCACCACCCGAGGGCACTCCAATCTGCCAATTCTCATCCCTCTGTGGGAGAGTGCTAACCTCCGGTAACTGAGTGGACGGCACTGTGGGAGTCGAGTGAGAGGGGATCTGGGGAGGAACCCCCCAAACGCCCTCTCCTCCGAAACCCCATGTCGCCCACGCAACACCCAGGAAATCAGCTCCCCCTTGGACATCCCTGCTACATTGGAAATGCCCAAAACCTTGGCTATCAGGTGCAAGCCACAAACATCCACCCCAGTCAGCCTCTCCTCCGTCACGTGGTACCGCTTACTCACAAAAACTCTAGCATCCTCCTCACTGGTTACTAACGGCACACCTTCAAATGACATCTCTCGCTCATCGTCAATGCTAATGCACGACATACTGAAGTCCACAAAATAATTCTCGAGACAAAAGTGTTAAACTTCCTATGCCTGCACTAATTACTAAATTAACTGGAGTCTCTTAAATGCTTTACTAATTGCCACACCAAAAAAATATTCTTCAATATGCACGCTAAAATACAAACAAACAAATGTTGTACAACTCTGCAAATATTTATACTGTTCACAAAATCCTAAGCAAGGTCGCCATTTGTTACGAACTGGCACTCGGGTACACAAGGGCTCTCAATCAGGACTCGAATACGGCTCGCTGCCACAACGGAAACACACGATCCCAACCCCTGAGTACTGCCAGCCGAACAAAAAACACCAATTCCCTCCAGAGTTCAATCTGCTATAACGGGGTATACAAGAACTCGGTACTAGTGTTCAACAACAGACTAATAAAGAGACAGGAATTATCTAGTCTGGTCAACAATCAAACAATGAAGTAAGAAACAACAACACAAAAGAATAGTGTTGGCCGAAGCCGAAGTAATCCACCCTTGAATATTAACTTAAGAAGTCCACCACCCTCTACTTCGGATCGGCACTATTACGTTACGTTAATTAATAGTCCTTAAGCATCGAGCAAGGAATCTTCTGAAAAAAGTTAGATGCTTCTCGGATGCTCGTAAGAAGTACGTATCGGATTTTGAACAGTAATTCAATAAGCAAAAACACTGGCAATTAAATACTATTAAAGGCTTAAATTGGCATAAGAATAATTAAAAGAATATGCAATAGTAAATGGCAAACATTAAAAGGAAGTACTCCGCAAATGCAACGGCAATAGCCTACTCGGATTGTGCTCGTGGGCCACTAATCACTAAAGTAGCCAAGCTTGCAACACATGAAAATATCAATAGTGCATAAACAATATCATACATAAGGAAAGCTTCAATACTATTCTGTATCTACTAATCGAGTAAAGTCTAGCTGGGGTACTGTAGGCAAAAAGGTAGCAGTGACTGAGCAAAAACGGCTCGTAGCCTAGCGAAGTCCTCACGACTGTTTAAAGTATTACGTTAAAACTAACAAGTGCACTTTGAGAAATCCAGATCCCTTGTATCTGGTTTTCTCCCGGCTCCTTGACAAAGTAAAAACAAACTGTTAATAAAATACAGGGTGGTTAGGCTCTTACCCTCACGCACTGTAAATTATTAACTCAACACAGTCAGCCGCGAAGACAACCTAGGCTTCACTGAACCGAAACGAGTATGCAGGTTTATCGCTTAACCACTGCATCAAACAACAACTCGTAACACAGAAAAGCCTTACCCCAGTCTAGCATTACCTAGACCAGCAGAAAACAGGAATAATAATAATACCACACAGGGAAATGCATATACAAGTGCAACAAACATAAATCAATCCTATTCTAAGTCAACCCTTCCAAAATAGGCTATCTAATAGGCAAGTATCTCGTGAGAACTCAAGCGATAATACGTTGGCTGACTAGCTCTGCACCAACGGGACCATGGAAGTTAAACAGGGCAGGGAAAAGAGGAAATAAGAATGTAAGGTAGTAGAGAAAGTTCCCATCAGTCAGAAGAATATAAATAGTTAGCAAGGGAAATGAGAAGTCGCTCTGCCTAATGAGTTCTGATGAAAAAATGGCTAGACTTCCCTTTTATACCCGGCTCTCTAGTGAGCCCAATGTGAACTACTAAGGACCGCCCACTGACAACCATGACATCATTTCTCTCTCTCCTCTGGGATACACAAAGGCTCCCCTAGCACTGAGGGAGGGAGGAATGGGAGTGAGTTAGGCCTACCTCCTGCCTGGCGTACCCACTGACACCTAACTGTGGCTGATTCT
Organism: Paralithodes platypus; assembly: GCA_032716605.1. Classification (NCBI taxonomy): domain Eukaryota; kingdom Metazoa; phylum Arthropoda; class Malacostraca; order Decapoda; family Lithodidae; genus Paralithodes; species Paralithodes platypus. Next base: position 32,841,576 of record CM064496.1, on the reverse strand, counting down.
CTTCCCATCATTACAAATAAGTTTTACACACAATACATATAACTAATGATATAAAATAGAACTCGTTGACTCAGATGAAAACAAAATACATATTCATAATACTTATAGTACAACGGCTCACATGAACTGAGTTAGGAAACTCTACATAGACTACAGCCAAAGTTCCTGCCCTGACGATCCTAGCGAGAGTGGGGCATGACTAGGCGTTCTGTACAGCATGCTCACACGTGGACATGCGTCACAAGAGTGAATAGGTACATGATAACTACTGAATGTGGAGCAGGTAAGGAACAAGACACAACAAGGGGCATAACCGGAACAACATGAACAATAGGTACATGAAAACTAATAAATGTGGAGCAGGTAAGGATCAAGACACAACAAGGGGCATAACCGGAACAACATGAACAATAGGTACATGAAAACTAATAAATGTGGAGCAGGTAAGGATCAAGACACAACAAGGGGCATAACCGGAACAACATGAACAATAGGTACATGAAAACTAATAAATGTGAGGCAGGTAAGGATCAAGACACAACAAGGGGCATAACCGGAACAACATGAACAATAGGTACATGAAAACTAATAAATGTGGAGCAGGTAAGGATCAAGACACAACAAGAGGCATAACCGGAAAAACATGAATAGGTACATGAAAACTAATAAATGCGGAGCAGGTAAGGATCAAGACACAACAAGAGGCATAACCGGAACAACATGAACAATAGGTACATGAAAACTAATAAATGTGGAGCAGGTAAGGATCAAGACACAACAAGGGGAATAACCGGAACAACATGAACAATAGGTACATGAAAACTAATAAATGTGGAGCAGGTAAGGAACAAGACACAACAAGGGCCATAACCGGAACAACATGAACAATAGGTACATGAAAACTAATAAATGTGGAGCAGGTAAGGAACAAGACACAACAAGGGGCATAACTTGAACAACATGAACAATAGGTACATGAAAACTAATAAATGTGGAGCAGGTAAGGAACAAGACACAACAAGGGTCATAACCGGAACAACATGAACAGAAGAAAGTTTGGAGAGAGAGAGAGAGAGAGAGAGAGAGAGAGAGAGAGAGAGAGAGAGACTGATTGAGAGAGAGAGAGAGAGAGAGAGAGAGTGAGTGAGTGAGTGAGAGAGAGAAAGTGTGAGAGAGAAAGAGACGGAGTGAGAGAGACACAGATATGTATATACTGTATATATATATATATATATATATATATATATATATATATATATATATATATTACATTATATATATATATATAGATATATTACATATATATATATAATATATATATATATATATATATATATATATGGTACAAATTTTGTGCAAGAGAATATCCATAATTATAATACACTATAAACACAATTCACAATAGAACAAATTACTCAATCAAGGACAGCGCCACAAAATAAATAGAGTGAGAACATCTTTTAATCAGAGTAAGAGGTGTAATAACGCCACGGTTTACTTTGGTGAATTAAGTATAGAATTGGACAAAAAGCTGAGGTAATTACTTAACTCTTTCAACACGTAGCTGGTTATACAAAATAGGGCACAATTTGGACGTTGAAATCATAAGAAATTGTTGGTTAACAAAGGCATAAAATGGTAGTTAAAGTGTCCTTAATATTATACTATTACAAAAGGATATCGGTCAAAATACACCCATCTATTATAAGTATGGAAAGATGTGTCAGCATTAGCATAAGCAATGATGTTCCATACCATTTTTATCTAGTTGATATTTTGCAGTGTAAGGTATAAAGAATGAAGCCTGTTAATCAAATGATGCCAATATTTATGTTATGGAAGTTACATCCACATGGTTTGATTCGATAGTTTATTCAATATAATCAGGCATGATATTTTGAGCTCTATCCTCTGTCGGAGTCACACGAGCACTTTTTCGAGCAATTTTTACCGGCAATTATGGTCTGGAAGCTTAACAAATTACACATCATCAGAATTTAGCCGCCTAACATAATCTACCTTCAGTCTAGTTACCGATACCAGTGCAAAAATGTCCCGAAATAATATGAGAACAAACTTGCTCATGAAAAATAGACGGAAAAAACGCTCGTGTGACAGCAGCTTAACTCATAAAGTGCTACAACAAGTGGGCTGCAAATTCCCACACTTTAATGCCTGGCTGACTATTTCCAAACTGTAGTAATATTAGCTCGATTGCTCTAGGCCTTTTTATAGTTAGAGTGGTTAGTGGTCAAGACTGTTTCCCTTATTATATTGAATAGGCTATAGTTAAGAAAAGTATGTCATAGTTCGAGGGCATATTTATTTGAAGTATTATTTGACATTTTGATTGATGAAGTAGCCTACAGTCGTGGTCAGGAATCTATGGACATGTTTGGGGGGAGACTCAATAATGATACACCGGTGAACTATTTTGATAACCGTTCGAGCCACAATGATTAGATTACTATGCTTCACTATAGTCTATTCGCTGTAAGTAGGCGACAAATCATGACCTCTATCATCTGTAAATCAAAAAGGGCTAGAGCAAACTGGCTGTAAATTTCCACATCCATTCCTTGACTGACTCTTCCAAAATGGTAACAATATTAGCTCGATTATTCTAGTCGTTTTTGAGTTACAGAGGCTAGAGTTCATGATTTTTCGCCTACTTACAGCGAATAGACTATAGTCAATGCTCACCGTTATATTTTCCTCATTAGCGAGTGTTCGAGTGCTCATGGCCATAACTGTATTTCCTAATCCCAATATATTCCTAAGACAGTAGACCGATTCATCGAGGCTCCGCTTGCCTTAATTTAACCCTAGTCTAGCGGGTGGTCTGTGGCCGTTTTGGGCCTTTTCAGGCCATTCTGACTGCTATATCAACCATCAGCATGAAAGGAACTGTATTGTGCTGAAAACTAGGTGGAAATCGCTACACAATGACACCACATACAGCTACGTAGCACTCGTGGAGCACTGACAGTGTTACCTCAAAGATGGAAGTTTAGCGGATTTTGCTACATTGTTCACTTTAAGCGAACTATTGGTCACACTGTCATCCTCCCGTGCGGTGGGGGAACTGGAGTTAGTGTGGGCCGGGAGGCCACAGATGTCGGACGTATGGTTCATTACTGTTCCACCCATTTTCACTCGATTTTCACCCATTTTTCACCCGTTTTTTGCCAGTTTCTTTAACTCGACTTATGTTGCGTGCCGCTCTTTAAGGGTGATATGCATTTAAATGATAGTAAATGGTGGAACTCTGAATGATGATATTGATAATGTTCCAATCTTCTTGTGTTACCTTATTTGCCACCTCTCTCTCTCTCTCTCTTTCTCTCTAGGCGTCTTGTGGACTTCTAGGCGTCTTGTGGACTTTACTAGCGATAACTTTTTGACCCAGTGGGTGAACGAGCCAACTAGAGGGAACAATATACTAGATCTTTTGTTAACCATTGAAGATGAAAGTGTGACCAGCTTATCTGTTGGGGAATCACTTGGAGGTATAGTGACCACAATCTAGTTAGGTTCTCTCTTCGCACCTTTAGCAGCAGACTCACCAATCCTCAGAGTGCAAAACTAGATTTCTGTTGTGCAAATTTTGAAGGCCTTTGGGGAAGCTTATCCCAGGTCAGACTTGAGGGTGAGAATGTTAATGCGATTTGGTGCTCATTGAAACAGCAGTTTATGGATCGACAAGCTACATTCGTTCCTACTAAACTTTGTTACGACCGGCACTACGAAATAAACAAGGGCACTTAATAATGGACTAGATGATAGGCTATATCTGCAACAACGGTACGCTAATTCCAAACCCTCGAACTATTACGCCGGTGAACAAAACACTGAAACCCTCCAGAGTTAATCTACTGGTTATCAAATAACTGGGTTTTATAGCACTTCTACAAAGGCTTTCCGGTGACGGCAAAGCCTACTCACAACAGGAGTACTTTACGTTAATAAAATGCTCTCAAGTAATAACAATGCTTAAATAAACTATAACAAGATTTAAAAAAGAAGTATATGCTTACGTTAAATTTAGTGTGAGTCTGAACTCAACACTAAACTCTTCAATACTTTATGAAAACCCTGAATGTCTAGTCCTACAGCAGACAGATATGGAATCTTCTTAAAACGTCTGATTCTCTAAGATGCTCGTCGAATATAGAACAGAAATAATGCAGGGGCAGGACACCAAAGCGTGTATCTTAAATACACCAATAAGTAGGATACATATATATAAAACAAGGGAGTGCAACAACTCTGTGACAGCACTAATAATAGCCACTCAAAACAGTACTTCCTTAGCCAAAGTAACAGCCATACTGGGTTGTGCACCATGCATCAACCTAGGCAAAAAGAATACGTGAATAATTCCTGAAGCATACACAGTTAAAGTTAATAAACACAATGCTGTCTTTATTACTAATACAGTATAGCAGCGGCATAAAAGGTACCAGGAGGCTAGGCAGAGCGCAAGCATGCTCGTAGCCTACTGTCTCCCCTTGAACAGATTTCCCTTAAGTTACGTTAAGTGACTAGGAGGCTCTCTTGGTAAGTCCAGATCTCAAGTATCTGGTCTTACCCTGGCGCTCCACAAAGGTCAACAAAATGAGGTAGCAAGCATACAAGTAAGAGTAGGAAAAGCCCTTCGCTTGTATACTGCTACACTCGCAAAGGAAAAATATGCACAAGGGTTACAGGCTACCTAGCTTCGTCGAAGTCGTACAGGCTCTGACTTGCCATGTACATAACTAAGACAACGACCAAAGATACCCTCCACTGTCTAGCATTAAATAGTAACAAAGAACAACTCAGTCATTAGAAGCACCCCAATACTATGATACCATGTGACTATGACTCTAATAATCCCTAAAGCTAGTGCAAAACATATATGTGAGAACTGGTGCTGGTAATACGACTGGCCGACTATGGAAGTCGTATGCAGAACCAGAAGGGATAAGTAATTGAATAAAGACAAGAAGTATTGGAAAAGAAGAAGTTCAGAGAGAGAAACAGTAGTAAAGAGGGTTAGATTGGGGGACAGATTGCAAGGGACGTCTAGGACCAAGCACAACATACCAAGCTCTAAGGAGACACGCGGGTAGGAGCCCCCCAGCACCAACACAGAGACAGCGGCACCCAATCACTGACCACTACGTCATGAAGAGCAGGCGTCATATGATGCGCCAGGCCCGCCGGCCAATCACGAGCGTGGGAAAGTCCGCCCGAGCGAGGAAGGCACACGTACAAACACACGCACATAATACCACCTCGCTGCCTCCTTCGTTCTCTCTCTCCTTGCAATTCACACTACATATCTTATACTCTATCACTGATATAAAATACTTCCAAGTGTCACAGACAAGAATAAAGACCACCACTGATCTGTCTGTGATCTGTCTAGCGAGTACGAGCACATTCTGGCAAGCTGGCCAGCGTAACAACTTACCAAATCAGGTTCAACTCAACCAAAATGGTTCACAAGAGACATAGCTTCAGCAATTAGAAATAGAAAGGTTGCATACAGAAAGGCCAAAAGAAATCAAGACCAAAATGATTTAGAGTCCTTCAAACATATGTGTAGAAGAGTGAAATCTCTTATAAAGGAAGCAAAGCAGAATGAAGAGCTAAGGGTTGCAGCCCTCTGCAAAGAGAGTCCTAAAGAGTTCTTCAGCTATGTGAACAGCAGGTAGCCATTCAAAAGTAGCATTGGACCTCTAAAGGATCCAACAGGCCAACTTCAATCTTGTGACTCTGATATAGCTAAATCACTAAACGACTATTTTGCCTCAGTATTCACAAGGGAAAATACCAGTGACATGCCAACTCCAGGATTAGTGCAGGAGGGTGAAGTTCTTAGGAAATTCATATGTACCCCAGAGGATGTAGCAAAAAGAATAGATTCGATAAATAGGTTCAAGTCATCCGGCCCAGATGGTTTTCTTCCTCGAGTTGTATGTGAAGTGTGAGATAAAATCGCACCTTTCTTAACAGATATCTTCAATAAATCACTAGAAAATGGAGAAGTCCCTGAAGACTGGAAACTGGCCAATGTGACCCTAATCTTTAAGAAAGGGGATCACAAGTGTCCCAAGAATTATCGGCCAATTAGCTTGACTTCTATCATAGTAAAACTCTTAGAAGGGATACTAGTAGACAAGATAGTTGACTACCTAGAAACCCACAATTTACAGATTCACAACATGGATTCAGGCGACACCGATCATGTCTCACCAATTTGCTGGAATTTTTTCACGAAAAGCTGAATGAGTATGACAAAAGTAGAGCCATAGACATCCTTTACTTAGATTTTCAAAACACTTTTGACAAAGAGCCTCATTGCAGGCTAATGTCAAAAGTGAGGGCGCTTGGTATCAATACAGAGGTCACAAATTGGATAGAAAATTGGCTAACAGATAGACAACAACGAGTGGTAATCAATGGTGTTTCTTCTGGGTGGACTTCAGTCACATCTGGAGTTCCACAGGGATCTGTCATTGGCCCACTTTTGTTTATCATATAACCTATGTCAATGACATCGATATTGGTCTGTTGAGTGTGATCTCCAAGTTTGCAGATGACATAAAGCTTGGAATGAATGTGAAAGACCCCAAAGGGGTTGAACAGCTCAGGATGGACCTCAACAGACTGGGTGAATGGTTGGAAACATGGCAGATGCCTCTAAACTTGAAAAAGTGCAAGGTGATGCATATCGGCCAAGCGAACCACATTTCAGGCTATTCACTATTGGGAATGCCTCTGGAAGTGGCTGACTTGGAAAAGGATTTGTGTGTTCTGATTAGCAGTGACCTAAAGTTTTCCAAGCAGTGCATTGAAGTAGAGAAGAAAGCTCAGAAATTATTGGGCTCTATTAAGAGGCAATTTAAGTATAGAAATAAGGAAATAGTCATCACACTTTACAATGCTCTAATACAGCCTCTCCTGGAGTATGCTGTTCAATTCTGGTCTCCAGCACTCGGGAAAGATATAGAGCAACTGGAAAGAGTACAAGCTAGGGCTACAAAACTTATTCCATCGCTTAGAAGAATGAGCTATGAGGACCGGTTGAGAGCTCTTGATATCTTCCTGTTGGAGACCCGCAGACTACGAGGTCAGCTCATTGAAGTTTTTAAAATAATTAATGGTTTTGACGATGTGGATTATAGCAAAATGTTTAGTCTCAATATGAATACAACACGCAACCATGGCTGGAAATAAGAATTGAAAAGGTTCAGCACTAGTATCTATGGAAACTTTTTCACATATAAGATCTGTTCTACCTGGAACAACCTTCCCTCCAAAATTGTAAATAGATCTTCAGTAGAGCAGTTCAAGAAGAGAGTAGATAGTATTTTGCACACTGTACAGAGTGTAGTGCACTAAACAGTTTTTCTCCTTCCACTTCGAGTATCTCCTCGGAATGGACCGCAAGGTCTCTGAGATACTAACTATTCCTTGTAACTCCTTGTAACTATCTCTCTCTCTCTTTCTCATCACTAGACAATTCCCTTGGAGCTAATTCACTTACAAGACCCAATCCTCATCAACCATGTTTACCAGGCTCTAAATCACTAGCCCACGCTCTCTCATTTTCTCTAGCTCAACACACACACACACACACACACAAAATCACTCTAATATTCATTAGCTCATAACCTAACTTGTTCTCTCATTAAGTTAGTATGTTCCATAGAATAAATTCTTGTATATTCTATATATATAATTTAACTGTTTTCAATCTATAATACTTAACCAATATATTTATTTGCCTAACATTATTTTCTTCTATAATATTAACTTTCTGCAAATCCTCCTTTTATTCTTCCTTAACCTGCCTTCCTGATACTTTAAAGTCAAAACGGACGCACTCCGAAACGACCAGTCTGGCCAATAGAGTTCTGGTCGTTAAGGATTGTGGCCGTTTAGGGTTGTCGTCGTTTAGCAGTGTGGCCGTTTAGGTTGTCGTCGTTTAGGAGAATGGCCGTTTAGGAGTGTGGCCGTTTAGGTTGTGGTCGTTTAGGAGTGTGGCCGTTTAGGATTGTGGTCGTTTAGGAGTGTAGCCATTTTAAAGTAAGGCTGTTTAGGAGTGTGGCCGCTTATGAGTGAGGCCGTTTAGGAATGTGGCTTCTTAGGAATGTGTCCGTTGACGAGTGTGGCCGTTTAGGAGTGTGGCCGTTTAGGAGAGGAGCTACTTAGGAGTGTGACCGTTTAAGAGTGTGACCGCTTAGGAGTGTGACCGCTTAGGAGTGTGGCCGCTTAGGAGTGTGACCGCTTAGGAGTGTGACCATTTAGGAGTGTGACCGTTTAAGAGTGTGACCGTTTAGTAGTGTGACCGTTTAGTAGTGTGACCGTTTAGGAGTGTGACCGTTTAAGAGTGTGACCGTTTAAGAGTGTGACCGCTTAGGAGTGTGACCGTTTAGGAGTGTGACCGTTTAGGAGTGTGACCTTTTAAGAGTGTGACCGTTTATAACTTTATTCGAATGTACTCAACTTTGGAAGGCCCTCTAGATGTCAGAGCAGTAGAGAATATATCAGTTAAACGGGGTCACCGGCTTTTTTTTTAAATCCTTTTCTCTTTCCCTGGCTTGTATCCATTCGGCCCCATTCAGCCAACTGTTTTAAAACGTTTATCCCAATCCAGGTGTCAATTTTTTCCTGGCGAGTGATAGCGAGCCAGCATTGTATGGAGAAATCCGGCTTCGCCGGAGAAATTTTTCTATCGAAAAATGTACAAATTTAGCTTGCTGTCAAAACAAAAATATATAATATATGCTGGCTCGCTACCGCTCGCCAGGAAAATATTGACACCTGGATGGGGGTAAACGTCTTAAAACAGTAGGTTGAAAGGGGCCGAATGGATACAAGGCAAAGAAAGAGGGAGAGAAAGAGAAACAAAGAGAGGTGGGCTCCCTTATAATCGTCTATGCTAGCCAGAGTTGCGTCATCATTGCCTTCCTCCATCACCTATCTCTCATTTATTTTAAGGGAGCCCACTTCGTTATTTTGTTCTCTCTCTCTCCCTCTTTCTCTGGGTTGTATCCATTCTGCCCAATTCATCCTACTATTTTAAGACGCTTATCCCCATCCAGGTTTTGATTTGTTTCCTGGCGAGTGGTAGCGAACCAGCATTATTTAAAAAACAAATTTGACAGCAGGCTAAATTTGTAAATTTTTCGATAGAAAAATGTATCCGGCAAAGCCGGATTTCTCGATACAATGCTGACTCGCTATTGCTCGCAAGGAGAAAATCGACACCTGGATGGGGATAATCGTCTTAAAACAGTAGGCTGAATGGGGTCATCTAGATACAAGCCAGAGAAAGAGAGAAAATGAAAGAATAAAAGCAGGTGACCCCTCTTAAGTGCTTTCATTGTTTCAATCCTTTCAGTATGTTTACGTGGTTTTGATATTATTGTGGCGATTTTGAGAGGATTGTATTCAGCTTGGGAAGGACCTGTGGTCATCCAAGTCACAATTATCATGTAATGCTAGTTGTCCCTTCAGACTTCCAAGTTCTACCTAAACAGTATCACATCATCTATTGTAGCAAACATAGAGTAACAAAAAAAAAAATACAAAATAATAATGATACTAATAATAATACAAGAAATACATATGATCACATTTTAAATTATATCATCACACTAAAATCTTTCATTTTGTCTTCCTTCTCATTTCTTTCTCTTTATCACCTCAATCCTAGTCAATCATGTATTTTGCTATCTCCTCCGTTGTTGTCTTTCACTTACCCTTACGCTTATCCCTTCACTAAATTCAACTGTTCGCTCTTATTCCTCGCGGAGTCTCCTTCTTTTTTTTCGGTAACATAATTAACTCTCTCTCTCTCTCGCTCTCTCTCTCACTCTCACTCTCTCTCTCTCTCTCTCTCTCTCCCTCTCTGTCATCAATAAACCCCCCGTGGTGCTCCAGACACACTTTTAGTGGCCTGGTAATGGGTAGGGTCCAGCAGCCGCAGATAAATAAATAGATAACTATTATATATATATTATATATATATCATATATATATATATATATATATACTATATATATATATATATATATATATAATATATACTGTATATATATATATATATATATATATATATATATATATATATATATATATATATATATATATATATATATATATATATATATATATATATATATATATATACTAGCAGGGGTACCCGGCGTTGCCCGGGTTTAAATTCTACTGCCATAATCACCATCATCAATCACTACTACCACAATCATCACAATACAACTACTACCATAATCACCGGCCTCGACCTCCCTGTGCCTCATTAAACGGCGACCTCGATTTCGGCCGCTAAATGACCTCCGATTTTGGATCTGACCTCATCCGTACCCCCATTTTGGGGGGCTGCGAACAACTTTCGTTCCATACACCTTTTCGATCGGAGGCCTCCTTCTGCCCCAAACGGCCTTTTTTTCATTTTTTTTTTTTTTTCAATTTCGGCCTCGAAACGACCTCCGATCGTGGCCTCGCCCCCTCTATGACCTGACCCAGGTTAATTGACACCCACGTGCAAAGTTTCAGCTCCCCAGGTCCAAAACTGCGGCCGCCTATTAAGAACACACAGACAGACAAACAGACACACGAACTGATTTAATAATATAGATATATATATATATATATATAGATATCTATATATATATCTATATATATATAATTATATATGTATATATATGGAGGTTAAATCACAAATACGTGTGATCAAATTATGCAGTAAAAATCGCAGGGAAAATTGAAACAATGGAACACCAAGCTTTCGTCTATTCTCTCAAGACATCTTCAGGGTAATACAAGAAAACAGGGGGAGAATACGGCTTTAATACCCGTTCTAAATCATCTGTGAGTTGTTAACTAGCATATAAATACAAAAGTGTTGCCATCTTACTGCCTGTTGCCATATTTTATGTTTTTTATGTTTTAAGTATGTTCCTAAAAATATGGCAACAGGCAGTAGGCTGGCAACACGTTTTGTATTTATATGCTAGTTAGCAACTCACAGATGATTTAGGATGGGTATTTAAGCCGCACTCTCCCCCTGTTTTCTTGTATTGCCCTGAAGATGTCTTGAGAGAATAGACGAAAGCTTGGTGTTCCATGGTTTCAATTTTCCAAGCGAGTGTTACTATATATATATATACGCACATAAAAGTAATAACACAGTTTCTGGGACAAATGAAAAATCAGAAACCATCGATCAAAAAATGAGGTTAAAAGAGTTTCAATTGAATAGTGGAAATGCTATATAATGTATATTTGGAAAAACACGTAAATATAAAATGAACTCCTACAACACCCCCACGCGCCACTAAGTGAAGAGTCTGGAATTTGACAGTTCCAATTAAAACAGTAATTATAGAATCCTAAACGTATTTGCAGGAGAAATTGAGGCAGATTCCAAGTTTGTGAAGAAAAACGTTTTTGGGTAGGTAAGGCGCCAAGTCCCAAGTTATACACGATAATAATATATTAGTTTTAAAGTAATAATAATAATGCGATTTTTCTGCCCCAAATACACGTGACCTACTAAAGCAGGTGTCACACTATGCCGATTTAAGTGCAGACGCTCCCCGACTTAAGGAGTGGCGATACAAGGGGGAGACTACTGCCGAGTATCGTGGGTGATAGAGGGGCGGGACGCCCACGGCGGGCAGTATGGACGGGCATGCAGCCTAAAGCTCGTTCACACATGCACGAATTAACGTCACGTCCGTCCCCGACCAAGAAAATAGGCAGGACGGCATCAATCTGGAGGCCCCATGTGGCCACGATGGCCACTAGGGCCGTTCCAAAGTTTTTTTGCCGGGACACCCACGGAACACACACGGACACACACGGAAGCAGTCGTCGTCTAGACGCCGCCAGGCTGAGTCTAAATGACGACTGCTTCCGTGTGTGTTCCGTGGGTGTCCCCGACATAATACGTTTTCTGGCAGTGTCCCCGACCCACACGGACCATTTTATGCTGCACAAAAAGGACGCCGCCTAGGCACGGCGAATTAAGGGGTCGGGGACGGACGGGACGTTAATTCGTGCATGTTTGAACCGAGCTTAACGGCAACTGGAAGGGGTCGAGAGGCAACCATGCAAGACGTAAGGAAGATAAATGACGCCGCTGGGGCGGCGTCATGCACCGTAGCACGCAAACTGGTTGGCGACAATGCTCCTGACGAGCGGGGACTATAGGAGGTAGGGCGGCGTCGATAGATACTACGGCGGCGATGGACAGCCACCCTGTCACACTGGACCCCTACTCAGTCACACTTGATCCCGACCGAGGCAAACTGGTCCGTCGGAGGCGACGTTTGTGTGTGTGTGTGTGTGTGTGTGTGTGTGGGGGGTGGGGGGGGGTTACGCTTGAGATCTAGGGAGGAAACTAAAAACATAATAAAAGACCCATAAATGAGCAAACAAATGCGCCCATCTCCCCTAATTAAGTGTTATTTTTTTTTAGTAATTGGTAAAACAAGGCCATCTATAGTTAACCCTTTCAGTACCGGTGACGTCTTCCTCGTTATAGTCTGGCAGCTATTAGGTTATTGTATTATGCTTACAAAGGGCCTGTAGCAGTCACAAGACCTCCATTCCTCTCATTTATCTCTCTTAACTCCCACAGACCGTTCATAAGCTGCATAAAATCGTCTAAGTAGGGCAGAACTAAGGCAAAACAGATGCCACCGCTATTGAAAGGGTTTATAGATAGTCACTCGTTGATGGGATCGGATTAAGGGGACAGTGGTGATTTTTGGGGTCTACTTATTTATATATTATTTTATTTTTTAGTTTCCTCGCTAGACCTCCATCAAGGTTAAAACAAAAACACCCCCAAAACCATCTATCAACGATGTCCCGTGCGACGTTGCCAGGTCGCGGATTCACGGTATGCCCTCCCCCTATGATGGCACCTGGGCGTTACCGGGTCGCTGCCTGAAGGCGACCTACCTTATAAGCGGCGTCTGACGCAGACAGGTCGACACCCTTGTACCGTCTGACTCCTAATGGATGCCGCCCGACGCCACCCGCCTACCGTCCCCGTCCCGCCAATTTACTAGCCGCCGACTCAACTCATGAAAGTTGTGCATGTCGAACTTTTCCTGAGGCCCCTGACGACCTCTCCCGACGGCTCTCTTGAGTAGGCGCCCACCCACGTTGCGCGGCGATGTAGGCAAAGACCTGCTCCCGACCCTTAAGTCGTGGAGCGTCGGCACTTAAATCGGCATAGTGGGACACCTGCTTAAATGTTTGTATTCTCTGCCGGGACTTACGTGTGCGATAAACTCTCGTGCTTGGCTGGGCGAGAATGAAATTAAATCATTTCAACCCGAGTTCCGTGGGTATAATTGTAAAAATCCTTGTATGGGATAATATACAATTATACAGTATATCTATCTATCTTATATATATATATATCTATATATATATATATATATATATATATATATATAAATATATATATACCGGTATATATTTATATATATATATATACATACAGTATATATATATGCCGACGCCTTAAAACTCAAGACTCTCATTCTTCCTATGTTTCTGCCCGGAATCAAGCCAAATCTGTTCTTCCACTTGCCAAACACTCTTTCATCAATAATAAATGCACTGAACTATCCAACTCTATCTCTTCCCAAGCTTTCTGACATCTAGCCAAAAACCTCTCCAACAATTTATCTTCCTTGTCTTCACCTCCCCTTTCCCACTCTGATGGCACAACCATCACTTCTTCCTCTGACAAACCTAAACTCTTCGCTCAAACTTTTGCTAGAAACTCCACCTTGGATGATTCCGGTGCTATTCTTCCCTCTCCACCCTCCTCTCTCTTTCTTATGCCTAATATCCTAATCACTTCTAAAGATGTACTTTCTACCCTCTCTGGGCTTAATACTAAGAAGGCGTACAATCCGAACGGTGTTCCTCCTGTTGTTCTGAAAACCTGTGCTTCCGTGCTGACTCCCTGCCTAGGCAAACTCTTTCGTCTCTGTCTATCCTCTAACGTCTTCCCTTCATGCTGGAAGTTTGCTCTCATTCAACCTGTCCCAAAGAAGGGTGACCGCTCTCAACCCTCCAACTATCGTCCAATTGCTCTCATCTCTTGTATTTCAAAAGTTTTTGAAATTATTCTTGCTTCCAAATTTCTTAAGCATTTCTCTTCTCATAATCTGCTTTCAGATCGCCAGTATGGCTTCCTTAAGGGTCGCTCTACTGGTGATCTTCTTTCATATCTTACTAACTCTTGGTCATCCTCCTTTCAGGACTTCGGTGAGACTTTGTCAATTGCACTAGACATATCGAAAGCCTTCGATAGAGTCTGGCACAAATCTTTAATTTCTAAACTACCCTCCTTCGGTTTTTATCCCTCCATCTGTGCCTTTGTCTCTAATTTCCTTTCCGGCCGTTCCATAGCGGCGGTTGTGGACGGCCATTGCTCACTTCCTCACCCTATAAACTCCGGTGTTCCTCAGGGCTCTGTCCTATCTCCTATTCTCTTTCTAATTTTTACAAATGATCTTCTCAACTGTACCTCAATTACCATCCATTCATACGCAGAAGACTCAACTTTACACTACTCCATTAGTTTTTCAGAATGCCCCAGCTAGCAATCCCTCAACGACAAATGTAATAAAGCCATAGAACACAAATTCTGATCTAAATACTATCTCCAATTGGGGCTGAGAAAACCTTGTTACCTCAAATGCTTCCAAAGCCCAATTTCTCCATCTATCTACCCGTCCGGAACTCCGAGCAGACTATCCCTTATTCTTCAACAATACAAAAATCAATCCTTCATCTTCTCTCAATATTCTTGGTGTCTCTTTTTCTTCTGCTCTCATTTGGAAGGACCATATTACCAGTCTTGCTAAGGCAGCCTCCCAGAAGCTGGGTGTGCTCAACCGCCTTAGGGGGTTCTTTACCCCTGCACAGCTTCTTGCTCTGTACAGGGGCATAGTGCATCCTTGTATTGAGTATTGTTCACATGTGTGGGGAGGTTCCTCTCACACCGCTCTCCTAGACAAAGTTGAAAGGAAGGCCTTTCGTATCATTAACTCCCGTCCACTCACCAACTCTCTGCAATCTCTCTCTCCGCCGCAATGTTGCATATCTCTCGCTATTCTATCGCTACTATAATAATCAGTGTTCCTCAGATCTTTCCCAGTGTATACCACCTCCTTTACGCAGGGCACGTGGTACCCGTCTTGCAACACAATCCCACCCCTAATCTGTGCAACTCTCCAGCCCAAGAGTGAAACATTACTCTCAAACTTTCTTCTATTCAACAGCTGAGCTCTGGAACTCTCTCCCATAATCAGTCTTTCCCTCTTCCTAAGACTTAAATTGCTTCAAACTCCGTGTGTCCAGGCATTTTAGCTCGAACGTCCCTTGATTTTGGCTCTGTCACTCTTTCAACTATGGGGGAGGCACTCGCTATAGTCAGTTCTGCCTTTTGCCTCCCTCACTCACATAAAAAATAAAAAAATAAAAATAAATATATATATATACCGTATATATATATATATATATATATATATATATATATATATATATATATATATATATATATATATATATATATATATATATATATATATATTCATATATGTGTGTGTGTGTGTGTGTGTGTAAGCTTTTGGTATGAAAGTAAATTTCCTTTCAATCCATCCCCCACCCACCGCCCAAAAGAATTAAACAAAGGATAATGTTATAAATTATGATGAATACAATGATTCAAACTAAAACTCTGATATGTTTAAATTAAATAAAATTAAACTAAATAATGTAAATTTAAGCATAATTGCATATACATACATGTTAATGAATAACATATTTTATTAAACCCAATTCAATAATAACAAATCAGTCTTACCAAACTGTATACAACCATGCATAATATCGTCAATACAAAATAAGGTGAATTTCCGAAACATTATTTACCCTGATGTGTTGGGCTAGAGTTCATCAGCCAGAGTGCTTGCAAGGGGCTCATCGGCAAAACAAAATTAAACACATGTCACAATTAAGGGGAGGCAGACCGTTTGTTTGGTGTATTAATTCATTTATTCATATATTTTGTTTAGTTTCCCCCCTAGACCTCCATCAAGCTTAGAAAAACGCCCCCTAGACCCCCTTTCAAGATAAATTTGTAAATTTTTCGGTAGAAAAATGTCCCGGCCGAAGGCCGATTCCTCTTAAAATTGCAGGCTCGCTATCACTCGCCAGGAAATTATCGACACCTATATGGCACGAAAAGTCTTAAAATTGACAACGAAATGGGGCGAAAGGTGTTAAAATCGCCAAACTAATGGGCCGAACGTCTTATAATTTCGATACTAGTGGGGCTAAACATTAGTGAGAAGGGGGTCCAGAAAAACGGTCTTCCTCCCCTTAACAAGAAAGCTGCTCCACAAGTTGTAATTTTTTTTTTACGACAGAGATCAGCTAAATTATTATAATCTAACCTATCGTAACCTAAAGCTACCCAATGTACAAAGAATATATGATTCTATTCTATGCCATAACTATGTACATTGTAATATATCCATGCAAAATATTAATATCAATAACCAACACTGTCTGTGTGTGTTACTCAGTTACTCAGTTACTTGTTCGTCAAGGGGAGTCCACGCAATGCGAGCTAAGCTCATTATTATCGCGCCTCCTTAACTGGGAATGTATTGCGTGAAATGCATGGTAAGTGTTTATGTATCGTTGGAATGGCTGTGGATGTGTGTGTAGTCTGTATTTTAGCCAATTGGCGACATCTGGATACGAAGGCTTAGGGTTAACCTGTACGGTACCATTCTCACTACGGTACCAGTCTCACCCGAAGGCTTAGGTTGACCAGTAGCTTAGGTTGACCAGTACGATACCCATCTCGCCTTGTAACCGATCACCAACCCCAGATGGGATGTCACAACTTCGTCCACGTATACCAGGTTCCTATTTATACTGCTAGGTGAACAGAGGCTACACCGTTAGGAGACTTTCCCAAATGTATCTTCCCCGCCCGGGTCTCGAACTCAGGACCTTCTGGTTGTGAGCCAGACGCGCTATCGTTGTGTGTGTGTGTGTGTGTGTAATAATAATTATAATTAACGGTTTATTCACAAAAGCAGCCCGAAGGCTGAAAATATACAAGGAAGTTGATACATAGTTAAAATTAAAATTAAAATTAAAATTGACACAAGATCTAACAGGCTAATTTACAATGAAAAATATGTATATAATTTATTGATTGTTTAAGACCTTAATTATTGAAGGAATGGCGCTGTTCTTGTAGCGGTCAGTCCGTGGTGCTCTTACGGGGACAATACGGTTGAAGTGGCGAACAGCGCGTAGAGGAGGAGGGGAGTCGGGCGGTAGTAGGTGCCGGTGTCTGGGGTTGTTTAGTAGTTTGCTGGAGAACTGCTGAAGGTGTTGTTCGTAGAGGTTAGATATGGCGAGTACGTTAATTAGGTTACATGCATCTTGGTAAGTGGTGTAGTTGGCCCCTAACATTATTCTGAGTGCTCTCTTCTGAATTTTTTCTAATTTTTTTCTTTGGGTTAAGTTGAGAGAGGATGACCAAACGGGTGAAGCATAGCAGAGTTTGGGTAATATAAAAGATTTGTATAAAAGTAGCATGTCATCTCTGGGAACCCCTAGTTGTTTCAGGGTGCGTAACATGTGTAGCCGATAAGAAGAAGCACTAGCTATGGTGTTAACATGTTTATCCCAGAGTAGTTTTTGCTGAAGGAAAACACCAAGTAATTTAGTGGACTGAACTATCTCGAGGGTGTGATTGCCAAGCTTGAGGGTGGGTGGAGGGATGGGTTTAGAAGCAACATTGAAGTTCATGACAAGTGTTTTGTTTAGGTTAATAGTGACATCATTATCTTGTGTCCAGGTCAGTAGGGCATCTAGGTTGGCTTGGAGAATGCTGTAGTCTGGAGAAGCGTTGCTGATGGAAGAGGCTAGTGTGGAATCGTCAACATATTTCCATTTGAGTTCTGCGTCTTGAAGGGCATAACTGAGTATTAAATAACCGAGGGGCCCCATTCGTGTCCCTTGAGGCAAACCGCAAGTAAGTGTTTGTGAACTGGAGATACTGCCTAGAAAGCGGACGGATTGTTGACGGTCGTTGAGGAAATCCGCCAACCAGGAGGTAAGATATTCCCTGAGGCCAAGGTGTAGTGCTTTCTTAATTATAATGGTGTGGTTCACTAGATCGAAGGCTTTTTTGAAATCTATGAATACTGCTGTTACTGACGTGTTTCGGCGGTCTGTTTCGGCGGTGTGTGTGTGTGTGTGTGTGTGAGTGTTTGTCACTCAACCATGGCTGGAAGTTCCCTGAAGAGATTTAATATTTGTATATTTGGAAACTTGTGCACATACTAAATTTGTTGTACGTGTAACAAACTTCCCTCAGAAGTTCTAATTAGTTCTTTAGTAGAGAAGTTAATATGAAGTAAATTATATTTTGCACACTTTTAAATGAGTGCACAGTCCAATACAATGAAGTTAAATCTCAATGTTATTAAAATCTATACTGTATTTCATGAGCTCTCTCTCTATAACTATATACAGT
>CM064496.1:32668786-32822857 GCA_032716605.1 Paralithodes platypus | reverse complement strand
TAGCACTAGTACATGCGGAATCTCTGAGTTGCTCAGAAGTTGAAAACTCATATTGAAGCTAATCACTGTTAATATCCTCTTCATCAAAACCCATTTGGAGAGAGAGAGAGAGAGAGAGAGGTCTTCGTACGAAAAGTCCAAGAAGGTGGAATAATCGGAGGCTGGGGAATTATTCTGGAAAAGGAAACCCCGCCGTATTCTCAGTCAGGTACTATACGTCTGTGTCCTGCACAAACATTTCATTAACTATAGTCTTCGTTTTTACTTGGCGGAAAATTGAATCTCTTTGAAGCTGATTTATCGATACGCAAGGAAATCACTATTTGACTACTACGTCTCCACGTTATAGTAAAGCCAAATGTTCATAGTTAACAATGTATTTCGCTATGAAGCCTTTATAATAGCAGAGTAATCAAGACAGACACGTATTGATATACCGTCACCTGAGAAAATGACCATAAACTGTTAACAAGTATTACGTTATTGTAAGGTCACTGGATCACCATCAATATTGCCAACATACAGTAACACCGTAGTTATAACAGTCACAAGCATATATAACGATCAACATTACTAGTTTTATACAGTTTCAATTGTTGTAATTTAGAGGTGCAATACATATAATAAACAGTATCATTTTGAAAGGTTTTTGAATGTCAAAATTCACAGTCATTTATTAGTAATGTTACGGATTTTACAGTGTAGATGCTAGCTCGAATCCGTTCAAGAGAGTGAAAGAATTGAAGGTCATCTTCAGATGGGAATGGTTTAAAATTGATACTGAAATAAATGAAAGAGAGAGAGAGAGAGAATGCACAGGATAATTAAAGCAAGGATAATTATTTTTATTTATCGATATTTATCGAATTAAAGTAAGTAAGGGAAACTTCGGGAGGAGGAAAGGTTTATGAACATGAGTCGAAGATTAGCCGAGAGAACTTGGGATAATAAGAGAGAGAGAGAGATAGAGAGAGAGGGAACAGGGACAGACAGTGGTATGTTAATATTATTATAATACAGAAGGTATGAGTTAGCGCTATGAGTCTGCATTTCTGAATTACCACAGATCTCTACTCCAAAGACACGCATATGTATAGCTTACAGGCATATCACAGGAATATGTATTAGGTGCGTGTGCTATTGTTTGTGTGAGTGGGTGTGTGTGTGTGTGTACTGTAGACAACAAATGTGCATAATTTGTGTTGCTGTCCGGAATAATTTGTGCGTTACGTTCTGTGCATGTTTTTCTTTCTTTTTTTTTTTTTTTTTTTTTTTTTTTTTTTTTGGGCTGAGTGTGTGATAAGTAGAACATATTTTATGTACAATATAATATCAATGTGAGGAAGAGTGAAAATTAAAATAATTAAAATAGCAACCAAAAGAATGAAAGAAAACTCATTTATAATGGTTATTGGAAAATTGAATATTCGATATTGGAAGGTAAATATAAACGAAAAAAAATAGGTAAAAATGTAATATGACACTATCAAGCAGAATTACTACATCAACAGAAACTGTACTGTATCATGTGCACGCTCATCATAAAAGTCCCACTCTGTAGCAAAGAGGACACACTGCTTTACGATAATTACCATATGAATCGTAAGTATGTTCAAAATGTATTCGAACATTATCATAATATTCTGTAAAACTATTTTTGTACACAAATTATGTTTCCCAGCTTCGCTATGGTCTACTCTGCTCTAGCTAACACACACTTGTAGCAGCCTTTGACAAATTTCCCCACAAACGTTTACTGCTAAAACTAAAAGCGCATCAAATACAAGACGGTGTGTTGAAATGGATAGAAAATTGGCTCAGCAACAGAGAGCAAAGAGTAGTCATAAACGGTAAGGCATCTAAATGGACCATTGTAAGTAGCGGGGTACCCCAGGGGTCGGTACTAGGACCAATTATCTTTCTAATTTACATCAACGACATAGATGAGGGTTTCACCTGTACAATATCAAAATTTGCTGACGATACAAAAATTGCAAATAGCGTACTCTCAAAAGAACAAGTTGACGATATGCAACACAATCTAGATAAGTTGTCACATTGGGCCAAAATTTGGCAAATGAGTTTCAATGCGGATAAATGTAAAGTACTACATATCGGATACCAAAATGAGAAAGCAAACTATTCGATTACTGCAGCACTCAGCTTAAGAATGTAAACAGAGAAACCGATCTGAGAGTAACAATATCGAGTAACCTAAAACCGAGTCAACAATGTTCAGAATTTGTTAACAAAGCAAACATAATAATTGGCTTTATAGGCAGGTCATTTGTGCATAAATCCAAAGAAGTTATCCTAACCCTTTAAGATTCCTTAGTCCGCCCTCTTCTGGAATGCTGCGTTCAATCCTGGTGCCCTTATTACCAAAAAGATAGACAAGCTAGAACGAGTTCATCGTAGAGTTACGAAAATGATACCTAGCCTAAAGAACAAACCATACGAGGAGCGTCTTAGAGATTTTTTTTATTTCGCTTAATCCAGCGCAGATTAAGAGGCGACTTAATTCAAGTGTTCAAAATCATCAAAGGCATCGACAATATGAACTGTAGTAAGTACTTCACTATCGACCAATCTAATTACATGCGGGGTAACGGTTGCAAAATTATCGGTAAAAATCTTTTTACCGGTCGCGATGAAATCTAAGATTTCTTTCTTCTTCAATCGAGTTGTCACTTTGTGAAATGTGGCTTTCCCCAGACGTTATAGACTGCAGCACCGTTGATTCATTTAAACTTCACCTAGGACAACTATCTTGCATCAAACCTCGGCTACTTACTGCGTTTGTCAATTAATAACTTTATTAAATATCCCCCATCCGTTACTAACCAATCAATGTCCCGGTACTAAACTACGATCCTAATCCTGCCACGGACATTCCTTCCCGGGCGGTAGTTCCCTGGCCAAGGTCCCCCTTACCCACTCTAAACCACTGTTTGGACAATTGATCCTCAGTGTTTTGGAGGACGAGCAGCCTAGAAGGGTCACCAGAACTATTGTTGCTTGATTTCCTTTGTACTCCTTTGTATTAATAACAGTACATCATTTGGAAATGTGGGTATAATATATTTAGAACAAGAGAAAACATTGGCAAAATAATCTAGACAAGACGAAACTAAGGTTGACAAATTTAATATAAGCAAATAAGACATATAGATATACAATAAATATAGATTAGAGTTAGAGAATACAATACCAATTATGAAATAGAAAAACATTGAGAGTGAAGGGGACAACATTTATACAGATTGATAAGAGAATCTATATACAAAAATGGAAGCATTGAAAAGGAAAGAAAAGAAGTATGTCCAGAGGGTCCCGGACAGAGAATTCCTGAGTAAAATGTTTAGAGTGAAAAGCGGACTAGAAATCACTTGTAGTGGAATCAGCACAATGGTCCATCATAGAGTTTACAAGGATTTATTTGATGCGCAGTACTGCATAGACTTAACGGACACTACTACGCAGATCCAGACTTCATACTTCTAACATGAATTTGCTAGAAGAGTTGTGAAGGTAAACACAGCAAAGCAGAAAGCTCTCTCCCCACCCACCCATCTCTCTGACCTTGGGTCGGCATGACATTTACTTGGGGAAACAAAGCCCCCAGTAGAAAGAGAACATTTCTGCTGTAAAAATTCCTAGCAAAGAACGAAGTTGAGAAATATTGTATACTACTATTACTAACCTGCCTATCTACTATATTAATTAAGGGCACTTTCTGTGAGTCTGTCTGTTTGTTCACTAACTACTCCCTCAGTTTTCAAGATAGAGAGCCCATATTTGGCATGCATACTAAGGCGGTGCCAGAGTAGGTCTTTAGCGAGAACATGTTTGTCCCGGGGATGGAACCCCCCCCCCCCCCCCCACACACACAATCACCCCAAGATATACAGCTCATATTTCGATTTTTCCCCAGGCAGCGCCTGGTACCTCAGCTAGTAAAGCTAATAATGTTGTTTTCCTTCTTAACAGATTTTGACAACATTTACTGGGTTTTAAGCTACTCACTAGTGTCACTCTTAATTTTGTTTTTCTCTGTCTACACTCTTAAACTGAGAGAGAGAGAGAGAGAGAGAGAGAGAGAGAGAGAGAGAGAGAGAGAGAGAGTGAGTGAGAGCTAGAGAGTGAGTGATAGTGAGCATGTGTTCATGAGCTGAATGTTAGTGAGAAGAGAAATATAATCAGTTGTAGTGGAATCAGCAAAAGGATAATTTTGTTTGGGGGGTGGGGGAGGGTGAAGGAAGGAAATAAATGGCTAGGCAGGAAGGATGGAGGGGCGAAAGGGAAGGGAAGGGGAAAAATTTGTGTTTTTTGTTTAAATATTAGAAGAGAGGGGTCTGGAAATAATTAGCAAAGCTGATGAAAACAAAACAATAGATGGCAGACCTCGCTGCCCCGTTGTGATGTCGGAGACTGACATAAAATGTTTGAGGCTCTTTATGACAATCACAATTACAATCAAAATCATCACTACTGCTATCACCATCTTTACAATTATTGTTACTATCGTCACCATCATCATTACTACTATCACCATCATCACTACTACTGTCACCATCATCAATGCAATCAATCACCACTACCATCCCTACTGCTACCATAATCACCACTACCATCATCACTACTACTACAATAATCGACATCATCTTCACTACTGTTAAGAAAGAATGTATACCACACACACACACACACACACACACACACACACACACACACACACAGCAGGGTCATTACAATACTATGCCATCCATATGGGGGGCTGCGTAACATTATCCATATCCACGTATGGTGTACTTAAATCACGAATTATTATCAAATCAGTTTTGAACTGTTGTAGAGAAAGAGTAGTGGAAAGCTACTCTGAGTTGGGGTTTGGAGGGAAGAGAGTGGGGGAGAGGAAAGTTAAGGGAATGGGAGAGGAGGAAATGGAGGTGGAGGGGGGGGGGAGGAAGTGGGATGGGGGACAAAAAGAGAGAGTGTTGGGGAGGGAGGAAAGTGGAGAGGGTGGACAGGAAGATGGAAGGGAGAGGTGGGAAGTGGAGAGTGAGGACAGGAGTGAAGCAAAGGAGAGGTAAAGGAAGGAAGGAAGTGAATGAAAGGAGGAGATGGGGGAGGAATTAAAGGGGAAGAGGGAGGTGGGAGTGTTGAGTAGGAAAGGGGGAAGGGATGAAGACGAGATCGAGTATGGAGGGAAAGATTGGTGAGAGAGAGAGAGAGATGAGGGAGAGGTAATGAAGGGTGGTGGTCAGTGTAATATATATTGCTGATCACGGAACAGGGTAACTCGTGCGTAGTGATAGATATATAGATTGGTAGATAGATAAATAGATAGGTAAATAAATATAATAGTTAAATATAGACAGTAGATAGATAAATAGACATAACATGAGAGTGAGTGTTGGTTTGGTAGTTAAAAAGAAGAGCAGAAGTGAGTTAGTTCCAAGGAGACTAAAACGAAGGGGTTACATATGCAAAACAAATGAACATATTAGAGAGATGAAGAGAAAGATAGGTAGATAGACACGTATACAGAAGAATAAATATAAAAACATAATACACATTGAATAACGGAGTGGTATGTAAGCTTAATGTGTGTGTTTGTGAGAGAGAGAGAATGATAATGTTCCGGGAAGACACTGCTCAGCTTGTGGGCCCTTGCACAACCTTGGAGATGCCCGATTTTTGGCGGCCTATTTCGGTGGTGTCTCAGACACTCGATTAACTGAATTCACAAACGTATTACTTCCTCCATACTGTGCTATCCTATGTTATTACCCCACATAGGCTGGGTGGATTACTTGCAAGCATCCTCAAAGGATAAATATATATCTATTATTGCATGTTTTCTTTTGTACTTTGCACTCTCATTCTTCACACACACACACACACACACACACACATATACAGTATATATATATATATATATATATATATATATATATATATATATATATATAAATATATACACAGTAATATATAAATATATTTATGTATATATATGTATATATATAGCCAATATATATATATATATATATATATATATATATATATAGTTACAGCATATCACACCGCACGAGGTAGCTCGTGCGGTGCACCATGATCAGCAATACGTAGAACCCAGCCCACCATGCACTATCCCTTCATTACCTGCCCCTCATCCATCTCTCTCTCTGTCTCTCTCTCTCTCTCTCTCTCTCTCTCTCTCTCTCTCTCTCTCTCTCTCTCTCTCTCTCTCTCTCTCTCTCTGTCTGTCTGTCTTAATTGATAAAATCATAGCGTATGGAGTACAAGTGTTGAGATGGATAGAAAATTGGTTCAGTGAAAGAAAGCAAAGCATAGTCATGAACGGTAATTCATTGAAATGGAACAATGTAACTATCAGGGCACCCCAGGGATCGGTACTAGGGCCAGTTATCTTCCTAGTTTACATAGACGACATAGATAAGGGCCTCACCTGTACAATCCTAATGTTTGCAGACGATACCGAATTTGCAAACACCGCACTCTCAACACGATACGCTAAATATCCTAGATAAGCTTTCATGTTTGGCTCAAATTTGGCAAATGGGTATTAATGCAGATAAATGTAAAGTACTCCATATCGGAAACCAAAATGAGAAAGTAAACTATTAAATTAATGGCACTCAGCTTGAGAGCGTAGACAGAGAAACAGATTTGAGAGTAACAAAATCGAGAAACCTAAAACCCAGTCAACAAAAGTACAGAAGTTGTTAAGAAGGCAAACAAAATAATTGGCTTTATAGGCAGGTAGTTTGAGCATAAATCTAAAGCTATAATCTAAATTCTTTACAATTTCTTAAACCGTTGTCTTCTGTAATATTGCGTTCATTCCTGGTGCCCCAACTACCAAACAAAATATTGACAAAGTGGAACGAATTCAACGTAAAGTTATCAATACCTAATACAAAAAAAAAAAAAAAAAAAAAAAAAAAAAATAATAATAATAATAATAACAAAGGAGGAGGAGCGTCTTAGATAATTAAATGTGTTTCCTTTAACTCAGCGCAGATTAAGAGGTGACCTATTATAAGTCTTCAAAATCATCGAAAGCACAACATAAACTGTATTAAGTACTTTTCGATCGACCAATCAAATTATACGTGGGGAAATGGTTGCAAAATCATTGATAAATCTATTAACTCACATGAGTCTAAGAATTACTTCTTCAATCGAGTTGTTAACTTATGGAATAGGCTTCCTCGAGAAGTTATAGACTGCAGCAACGTGTATTCCTTTAAACATCGCCTGGACAATCTCCTTGCCTCAAACCCGCGACTGACTGCATTACTAGATGAACAGCTTTTGTTTTCCGTTTTCCTCAGATACATCGAGGATCACTACATGTCTAATGTAACTTGTAACTAACTAAAATGTTACTCACTTTACCCTAGATAAATGATGGATCACTTTTAGCTGTGTTATGTTATTAACTAAAATTGTCCCCTACTAACATCTCCTAACGCTGCCATTGACATTAGTCCCAGAGCAGTATTTCCCTTTCCAATTTTCCCTTACCCACTGTAAACCACTGTTGGCCACTTTAAGCAACCTCGAGGGGCTGCTCTATATACAGTATAGTTGCTTGACCTCCTTTGCGCTCCTTTGTACCCCTTTGTACTCTCTCTCTATTTGTTTTCTCTCTCTCTCCCTCTCCCTCATTCCATGCTTTCCGATCCTTTGACTCAAATTATCTGTCCTTAGCTTTGTTTTGCGCATGATGGAGACAAAAGACAAAGCTGCATGTAATAAGTGCCCCTCAACCCCCCCCCCCCCCCCCAACCTCTCTAAGGTTGAAAGAGATACAGAAAGCTAAATTAAAGGCACGTTAGTGGTCATTTAGGTGTGTTAGAAAGAAGTGTGGTGTTCTTGTGAAGTGTAGTGAAATCAATAGGAGGAAGTGTTTGTGAGAGCTTACTGTATTACTATCTGTGTAAGTGAGGCACAAATATAAACAGTAGGGGGGAGCCAGGCAAATGAAAAACGAATGTGGCCTCCCCTGGGTATTGCCCAACTCGATGTCTGCATACATTATCCCCCCCCCCCCCCCAACCTACTCCCTAACTGTTTTGACTCCTAACTCATCAACCTCTCTCTTCGACTCTACTTCAACCCCTAAGCTGATTCTTGGTTGTATTCCTAACTAATATGGCCCCCTCCCTTGACCTATAACTTATCGTGCTCCACCCCACCTCCCTGCTGACTCGCAATTGCTATATCCCTAACTCCTTCCCTCTTCCCAGTATATTGTCCTCATCTTTACCCTATAACTCTTCACCCTCGTCCTCCCCTACACTTCTACCCCCATCAGTGACTCTCAGTTGACTATATCCCTAACTCCTCCCCTCCGCTACCCCCTACTTCATAACTCCCCCCCCCCCACCTTCCCTCTCCTTCCACCTCCCTCGTACTCTGAATTGCAATGTGATCATATTCCTTGTGCAATCTTGGGGTGATATTGGAGTGGCTAGCAGGGATTGGAGGGTATGGGAGGTAATGGTGGTGGAGAGAGAGAGAGAGTGAGAAAGGAGAGGGTAATGCAAATTTAACGTCTTTTCCAAATATTTTATGCAAGTTAATATTTAGATAGTGAATCATCTATCCAGGTGCCTCAATCCCCGAGGGGTGGCCTAAAATGAATCGCCTCCATGCACCTCTGTCGTCCCACCCCTCACCACTTCCACTCATACTGTATACCTCTCAACTCCATCCTTCCATTTCATGCTTGGCTTACCTCTCCCTGTCTGTCCTTCCTCCTCACTCTCATACTCTATATATAATCATGTCACTCTACATACGTTCCACATGACCAGACCACCTCATTGTGTTCCTCTTCACACTCACCAGCAAATATCTTGTACGTCCCCATTTGTCTGTGTCTCAAGTAACTCACTTCGACCACCTTCACTCTTGAATAATGCCTCTCCAACAATGTCCGCATATCACTTCCGTAATGCAGTGTCTGGATCACCACAGTACCATGCTATGACTTCTTGCTCACCTCCATATTATTATAGTCTATTCGCTGTAAGTAGGCGATAAATCATGACCTCTATACTCTGTAACTAAAAAAGGGCTAGAGCAAATTGGCCGTAAATTTTAACATGTATTCCGTCACCAACTCTTCCCAAATGGTAGATATATTAGCTCGATTAATCTAGTTGTTTTTTGAGTTACAGAGGTTAGAGGTCATGATTTCTCGCCTACTTACAGCGAATAGACTATAGTTACTTACTGCTTTTAGTGTGCCTACAACCATCCTCCCGTGCTGCACTCTCTCTTGCACTTCATCCACCAAACGCTCATCAATATACTGTATATATATATATATATATATATTGTTACGTATCTTGATCCTCAAGTGGTTAACTTGATGAATCTAGATAGCACAGAGATATATATACTTGGTATCCTTTATTGACTGATACTCTTTAATTATGAAAAATACTGAAACTAATTAAAGTCATGTAGTATTTATAAAGAATTATTATTTAACCGAAGCTTAGTAGGCTATGGTTATGAACCGAATAAGTTATAGCTAAAGAAGGACTATTAATTTTATAAAAAGTTTTGAAAGATAAATATTTCTGTCTCTTACCATTTTTGAAATGAATAGATAGTTTTCTTATATGTCCTTTTATTTATATTTAATGTAATTATTCTTGGTTCTTGTCTTACGTTAATAGTATTATATTATTATTATCATCAGGAGTAATATCAAAGTCACATAAAAAGTTAGATATATATTTAATAATTAGTTAAATTTATGCTCCTTGAACTCTAATTCTAACTCTTAAATTAACATACAGGGCTCCGTATGTCAGAATATATATATACAGGGTGTCCATAAAGTCTCTTTACAATTTAAAACATTTATTACCAAGGCAATTGATGAGATATTTTAATCAGGTTTGTTGTATGTACTCGGTGGTTATCAAATTTGTTAATAACATTGCATTTATCTATTGGTCCATTTTTCTTCCACGAGAAAACGATTACCGCAAAATTAATGTTTACCTTGACCTTTTGACTGAATATGTGGCACCACAACTAGATGACCTTCAACCAACCATCATTTATCAGCAAGATGGTGCACCACCACATTGGGGACTGCGTGTTCGTGAGTTCCTAAATCAAACATTCACAGACCGGTGGATTGGAAGGGATGGCCCGATTCCCTGGCCACCTCGTTCACCAGATATCACTCCCCTGGACTTCTTTCTATGGGGTTATGTTAAAGATATCGTGTATCGAACAGAGATACGGGACATCACTGACCTAAAGCAAAAGATCACTGATGCCATTGCGACCATTGATGAGGCTATGCTACAGCGAACATGGCAAGAAATCGAGTACCGTCTTGATGTGCTTCGTGCAACTAATGGTGCCCATGTAGAGGTGTACTAAATGAGGCAAAAAAAACTTCAATATCTACTCCTCATTTTGTAATAATTTCAACATATTTGTCTGTTCATTTGCTTTTGTAATAAATATTTTAAATTGTAAAGAGACTTTATGGACACCCTGTACAGTATTTTTTTATATTCTGTATATAGTGAGAGAGAGAGAGAGAGATAATACAAAATAGAGTGATAAACTAAATAATATTCTATGGAGGAAGGGAAAGCCTTTAATGTGTAAATCTGGAAGCTAGGGTAAAGGGATGCCTCGAAATTTACTGAATAAATATAATGCAGAAGGGAGAGAGAGTGTTACAAGAAATTACGAGGATTAGTTTAGTAACTCAAAGACTTTGCTGTCCATTCCAGGGAGATATAATTTCCAAAGATAGTTTTAGGTCGAACATATCTCATAATATGTGATAATATTTCCACACGTGGTGAACCTATTTAATTTCAACTTCCAACCATATATGCGTCTTTTATGCATAGTGAAGCTAATCATACTGCTGTAATCCACATTGTCAAACACATTAATTATTTTAAGCACTTCAGTGAAATGACCTCATCGTCCGCGAATTTCCAGTGAAAAGAGATCATGACCTCTCAACTAGTCCTCATAGCTAAGTCTTCTCTTTCTAGTCGCTCAATATCTCTTTTCCAATTGTAGTGGCATCTGCCATGTATCAGACCCTTTGTGGGAAATATTTCCCACAGACAATAATTTAATACATTTTCGCGCATAGGATTGGGTTCGTTGACCCAACGAATCGTTCAAACCTATTGCTATATTTTGGCACAAGGTTCGTAGTGATACATTTTGGTACAAGCACACTTTCAGTACTTGAATGGATTACATAAGATCATAGTTAATTGTAAACAATGTAAGCATAGTATAGGTAACTATAACATATATACCTGTATATGTTCAATTACTAATATTGTATATACCTATAATAAGCGTTGCATACATAATAATTATATTATGATATATTGCTCCGTCTATCCGCGGGAACTACTTCGGTATTCATCCGCCATTTTCACTTAGATTTAAACTTCTCAGTTTGGAGAGGTCACTGACTTCTAGACTTCCGTAGTGATAACACCAGGCTCTTACTCTCGCGGTAATTACATACGGCTATTATTCTTACAATATCGGAAGGAACAGACATTTGATATAGTTCCTATCGATTGCCGTTAAGTAAACTATTAACAATTAAGTGAAGATATAGTGTATAGTATACCACAAATAGTGCGTGGAACAAACAATAAACAAAGGATAATTTAACCATTGGATCGACTTGATTTACAACCGGCGCAGAACGTCCCACCATATGGTCGACTCCAACACTCAACCATGTTCGCTACCTAAGTATAATTTCTTATTACCGCTGGCCAGTAGGTAGGACGTAATTATTACTTGGTGTTGGCGTTACGCAGCTAGATATCCATAACATTCCCCGTAAGTTATTTAATGAGTATTTTTTGTCCATGATATAACGTACTGAAAATAACTTCAATTACTTGAGATAATAGACACTATTAACCCTTAACTGGCGGCGTGCAACATATGTCGAGTGAAATAAATTTGGACTATGTGGCGGTGCACGACAGCTGTCGAGTGCCATTTTCAGCACGTAATGTTGCTGAGAGAGAGAGCTGAGCGGTGGGACGAGCGTAGTAACCTTATGACCGCTCCCCACGACCACCGTGGACGTACTGAACTGTATTCCACCGTTCTCCCCCCTTTCTCACACGCTACACAGGGAATTATGTACGGAAATTACCTTATTTTAGAGTTTTTGCACTCGTGTTGCACGATCGTTGCAAGAGAACCAGCGGTCGTACAAGGATGGTTCAGGTTCATTGGAAAGCTCTGTTTATGCCCTTTCAGGGATAGATACTTGTTTTATGCTCTGGGCCTTGTTTATGCATGAAAATGAGCACGGAAACAACCCTATTTAGGGTAATAAAAAAAAACGCTGTGCGGTACGGTGTAAAATACCCTACCAACCGCTCTTTGTGTGTTAATGAACCCTCATTAAGGATAATACTTCTTTGCAGAGGGGAGTCATAGCATTTCCTTAGAAAAGAGTAAAACACCCGGTTATTGTAAGTACTCAAACATTAACTTACCCAATATACTTGATGTGGAGATCTAATTATCAGAATGACGGCTACGGTAAGTCGTAATTAGAATTCCGCAACACCATTCACTCAGTCTGTTAAGATCCAAGATAAGTTGCTCAACCCCTTAGGATCCTTCACATTCACTGCAAACTTAATGTCATCTGCAACCTTGGAGCTCATATTCAACAGCGAAATATATACATATATATATATATTTAAACAACATTGGACTAAGGACATATCCATGTGGAACTCAAGAATTGACTGTATTTCACTTAGACAAAAAAAAAATATTACTATTCATTGCCGTTTACCTGTTAGCCAACTTTCTATCCATCTAGTGATCTCTGCACTGATACTCACTTTGGTAGCATTCAAGGAGACTACAGCAGGACTCTTCTTCTTACCTCTGACCAGGTATAGGCTATCCTAGTGTTTACTAGCCTATACCCCTTTGAAAGGACATTAGCCTAACCTAACAACCTTACCTAACCTATCCTAGTATTATGGGTGGGGGCTGCCGCCCCCACACCCCCACTATTTGACATCTTTGACAGATTTTTGGTGTATTTTTCTGTAAAATCAGGGTTTTTCAAGTGTCGATATCGAAATTCCTCCATGCGGACTATAATGAGTAAAATATGGCGAGTCTATTGGTCCCTATTTTCCCTAATAGATTGTTTTTAATAAGGCGGATGTAGTGTCCTTGAAGATTATCCTCACTTTTGACATTAGCCTACAATAACACTTTTGAAAATCTAAATAAAGGATGTCTATGGCTCTATTTTTGTCATACTCAATCAACATTACATAGACAAATTCCGGCAAGATAGTAAGACATGATCAGTGTCCTCTGAAAACATGTATTGGTACGATTTTAGTTACTGGACACCTACAGTATTTGACAGGTACCACCAATGATTTAATACATATTTTTGGTCAATATACAGGAGGCGCTACAATATTGGTAAAAAATTAAGCTCAATAGCATGTGATTAAGCGATTTTTTTCCAAATTTTTGATGTAGGTGTCATTCCCAGGAAACTAACATAATACATATTATATGGATATTTACGTTTTAAGGGTTTGTTTACACTTCTATGTCTAATTAAATAAATGTGGACTATGTGGCGGCGCTCCACATATGTCGAGTGCAATTTTCAGCACGTAAATTTGCTCCGAGAGAGAGCTGAGCGGTGGGACGAGCGTAGTAACCTTATGACCGATCCCCACCACCGCCGTGGATGTACTGAGCTGTATTCCACCCTCCTCCTCCCTCTCTCACTCGCTACACAGGGAATTATGTACGGAAATTACCTTATTTTAGGGTTTTTGCACTCGTGTTGCACGATCATTGCAAGAGAACCAGTGGTCGTAGAAGGATGGTTTGGGTGTTATTGGAAAGCTCTGTTTACGCCCTTTCAGGGATAGATACTTGTTTTACGCTCTGGGTCTTGTTTATGCATGAAAATGAGCACGGAAACAACCCTATTTAGGGTAAAAAAAAAAACGCTGGGCGGCACAGTGTAAAATACCCTACCACCCGCTCTTTGTGTGTTAAAAACACTGAGGCTGCTTAAGATATTTTTGCCTTCCAATAAGTGTAAACTGTCCAAAGTGCAATAACCAGTGTTCCAAATACAGCCGACAAGGACAGCTGATTTTGAAATGCACAGAGTTTTTTTACATGGAAAAATTTGAAACAAAAATCCACCAGCAGTTGACCAAGATGAGTGGTGATCGAGCCTCCAGCGGCCAGCCAGGCAGCCCAGTACCTCCTCTGTTCATTAAGGTTAGTTGGTTGGTTGGGACAACATAAAGGAGCCGGACCACAGTTAGCTCGGGAATCTTAATGGGTGATCGCAAAGTAACAAAGTAAAAGATTTTTTTCGCATAGGTTTAAACTGGCACGCAAGGGCTATTTTTGTATCCTACGTACTGGATACTTTGAACCCTTAGTAGCTGGCATGCAAGGGCTAGTCTTGTATCCAACGTACTGGGTCTAGGCTAGGTTAGGTTAGGTTGGGTTGTTAGGTTAGGCTAATGTTAACCCCATTCTTACTAGGTTAGGTTAGGTAAGGTTGTTAGGTTAGGCTAATGTTAACCCCATTCTTACTAGGTTAGGTTAGGTAAGGTTGTTAGGTTAGGCTAATGTTAACCCCATTCTTACTTCGTTAGGTTAGCCTAATGTTAACCCTATGAAAACCCAAACAAAGATTTTATTAAGGTTACTGTGTAATTTTAACATGAAAATTAGTAAAATCCGAGCCAAGTTTCGTCAAAACTTGGCTCGTGTTTTCAAAATGTCGGGTTATATGGGTATGGAAATTTACAAAACACGAGCCATCATTTTAATAAGGTTACTGTGTTATTTTCATTTTTAAATTAGTTAAATCCGAGCCAACTTTCGTCAAAACTTGGCTCGGGTTTTCAAGAAGTCGGGTTTTATGGGTCTGGAAATTGACAAAACCCGAGCCAAATTTTGGTTACAAATGTGTATTATCGTGTTCTATAGTGTTCTATACGCTTTTTAC
Organism: Paralithodes platypus; assembly: GCA_032716605.1. Taxonomy (NCBI): domain Eukaryota; kingdom Metazoa; phylum Arthropoda; class Malacostraca; order Decapoda; family Lithodidae; genus Paralithodes; species Paralithodes platypus. The sequence continues at coordinate 32,807,757 of CM064496.1, read as the reverse complement.
CCCTCAATTTCCCTGATCTTCATAGCCCTCCCCACTATCGGGGGGCGTGTCATTAGATTGATGGATAATGGGTAAATGCTTAATTCCCATTCAATTTCATCACTAGATTTGACTAAAACGCCAAAAAAAAAATCAAAATACAAACAAAAAAAAATACCTGAAAAACACGTTGTTGCGTCTCCTGTATATTAACCATATTTTTTTTCGGTTTCCACGCATCTAACACCAAGCTACACCTTTTTCTGGTGTACGAAACACTAAAAAAGCAATGGGGACACTTTAATAATGATTATAATATGTGACGAAATATAAAGACAACTCGGTTGCGTTCGTGGAAGTAGCGTCGCTTTGTTTACTTTACACTCGAAGTGACTTCCCGGTCCCGCCTTGGCGGTCGACTTCAAATGGCTAAGCTTATATAACCAGTTGTTGGGTCCATTTTTTGATAAAGACTTGCGTTATAGGCCGTGAGATACAGGACAGGGTTGAGGGGGGCTCTGCCCCCCCTCACCCCCCCGTGAATTATAATAATCGTCATATATGTGGCCAGCAGGGGGCAAGTAAAACAGCTGGCCGTAGTAACCTCGAGCATCCTGGGTAAGAAAAACGCGACGATCCGAAGCGACGACGGACTCCCGCCGCCGATTTTCGGCACATACGCGCCGTTTTATTCTCTTCGAAAACCACATTTAAAAAGTTTTTATATCGTTTTCAATGCTATTACCGGACCAGAAAAAGGTGTAGCCCTGTGTTGGATGCGTGGAAACCGAAAAAAATATGTATTAAATCCTCGGTGGTACCTGTCAAATGGGTGTCCAGTAACTAAAATCGTACCCATGTATTTAATTTGTAATTTAGTCCAATCTAGAAGTTAAGCAATGATAGATGTCAAGCTAATTGGCCATTCATTTTTGAAGCACACTTAAAGCCCTTTCTTAACCCGGAGGCTACGTCAATCATGTTTTTAAAGTGCCACCAGTGCGAAAGATTTTGCTTGAATTCTGACAAAATTAGTTATATTTACCATATTTAACCATATTACTGCTCCATTTGCAAATAATTTACTTGTGTAATGGACATTTGAACATTAAAGAACCAGAACATAGGTATACAGAGTAAATATCCAATGAATAACATACTATTTTGACCGGAGATGAGGGGGAGAGGCATAAGAGGGAGCACCTTCGTTGCATACCAGAGACATACTGGCTCTCCTAGCTGTCTACCGCACTTGTAAGAGGGAAGAGGGAGGCAGAGCGAGTGTAGGGGAGGGTGAGTGGACGTAATTTAGGCGGGAGGTGAGAAATAGGAGTGAAATTGGAGTGAAAATGTATGATACATAAGAAGGGGGGGAAGTGGCGGTAGAAAGGGGAGGGAGGGGGGGGGGGGGAGGGATAAAGCACATGTAAGGGGAAGGCAGGAGGTGGTGGAAAGGAAATATGCTACCTTATCACATATTGCTTCCATTTCACCGGTACTGGGGCGTTATTTTTATTTTGTGTTTATTTATTTTTTGTATTATTATTATTATTATTTTTGTTATGGGCTATCTTCCGGAAGGAAGGAAGGAACGGCTTATTCGCCCATCAGACCTTTCAGCAAGGAACGTTGCCATTCTTGGGTTAAAAATTGGGTTGGCTTATTTCCAATCTTCAGGAACCTTTTCAGTTTCTAGTGATTTATTGAAGATTTCCACTATGATAGGTGCAATTTCTTCTTGACAGCTCTCACATTTCAGGGAAGAGAACCATCTGAGTTTGATGACTTGAACCTATTTGACTTACCAATTACTTTTGCTACCTCCTCTGGGAAACATCTAATTATGCTTCACCCTCATGCACTAATTCTGGACCTGGCATTTCACTTATATCTTTCCTTGTAATTACTGATGCAAAATATACGTTTAGGTATTTAGCTATTTCAATTTCAAAGGTTTGTCATTGGCCTGGTTGATCCTTTATAGGTCCAATGCTACTTTTTATTGATTTCCTACTGTTCACATTGTTGAAAAACTATTTAGGCCTTTCTTTGCAAAGGGCTGCAACCCGGAGTTCTTGAGTGTGAGTGAGTGAGTGTCTGTGTAGGAATGAGTAACTGAATTAATGTGCGTGTGTGTGTGTGTGTGTGTGCATAGTTAATAGTATCAAAAGAGGGAAAGGGAGAAAGAGAGAGAGAGAGAGAGAGAGAGAACACTAAGGAAGTGAGGAGGAAGATAAAGTGCAGGTTGCCTAGTGTTGGAGAGATGGTGGAGGGGTATACTGTAGCTCAAAGACACAAGGAGAGAGAGAGAGTAAGATTAAGTGAGAGAGGGGGGGGGGAGGGGGGGGAGGCAGGAATGAAGGAACGTATATATGGAAGAAAGAAGTATACGGTATATACAAGCCAGATACATTTAATAGGGGATACAGAGAAAACAAGTAGGTGGAATAAGGTGGCAGGACTTCTATTTACCTCAGTCAGTTCTCCTGTCTGGATTATCTGCAGAGAGAGAGAGAGAGGGGGGGGGGGGGCGGTAGAGAGAGAGAGCGAGAGAGAGAGAGAGAGGGGGGGATGCAAAGAGAGAGAGAGAGAGATATATTTACATTAACATAGATTTACATAGATACACTGTCCACGCAGATCTTACGGTTCCTGCGAGGTGGCCAGAAGTTAATCCTAGTAGAGATAGCAACCCTAAGAGAAAGTGGAAGAAATGGATAGCAAAGGTGAAGGCTCTCTCCCCACCCTCTGGCAATGTGCTGTACATGAAGGGAATAGGCCTACAATTACAGGGTTTGAAAATCACCTGAAGGAATTTATAGAATAGTTAGAAATGGAATGGAAATTTTATCCATACCTATATTTTGTTTCGGCTCTCTTCAAATAAATGATATGAGTCTAACCTTTTTTTAAATGTGTATATTAGGCCATTGTCTATAACTTCATTAGAGAGCTTATTCCGCTTACCAATTATACATCTGTGAGTGAAGACATGTTTAGTTGTGTCTAGGCTCATTTTCCTGCCTATTAGTTTTAATTTGTTTCCTCTTGTGGTACTCTATTTGGCTATCTTAAATAGATTATTGGAATTTACGATACTAAATCAGAGAGAGAGAGAGAGAGAGAGAGAGAGAGAGAGAGAGAGAGAGAGAGAGAGAGAGAGAAGAGGGAAGACACATATACAGTGAATAGTGTTCATGTATATTATTACTAAGATTTGTGTAAGTAGTTGCAAATATTTAATTAAATGTATCTAATCTCCTCATGCCATGATTAAATTGTCTATTAGCCATACATGCATTGTCATTTTGAAATGGAACATCGCAGAAGATTTAGAAAATATTGATAAACATTGCAATATTTGTATTTGTTATGCATGATCTAAAGACATAATACATCAATGTGAAAAAGTAATAATTATGTCATTATGTAAGTAATCATAAAAATAATTTAATTAAAAATATCATCTTGCCCAAACGGTGGAGAAAAATACATGGTTCAGGTACAAACCGAGCAGTCGGGGATTGGAGGCGATATACTTGTTAAAGTTATTGTTATAGGTTAGGACTGTGCAACAGTTGTGTGGTATTAAGAGGCAATTTACTTCATACATTTACCACTTATTATAGGGAAGAAGAAAGAAGAGGAAGATAGAGAAGGAGAAGGAGGAGGAAGAGGTGGAGAAGAAGAGGGGAAGAAGGTAGAGTATTAGAAGGAGAAAGAGGAGGAGTAAGAGGAGATGGAGGAAGAAAACAAAGAGAAAGCAAAAGAGGATGGAGAGATGGCAATTAAAGGAGAAAGGCTTAATTATTCTAAACAATGGAGACCGGAAAGCGAAATGAAGATAATTAATGAAGGAAAACACAATAATTTGATGTGAGAGTATCGGGATAAATGGAGTAAAATACGAAAGTAGGCATATTTATACACTTTTGCTGCTTAGTAAAATCTGTGGTAGTTAATTGGTTTAATTGAGATAGTTCCTAACCGTATATATATTGCTAAAAGTTTTTCCTGAACTATATAAAATCGTATAGTAGCCAGAGAGAAATAATACAGTTAATGAAGACAGCACAAATAAATGAAAAAGGGAGTATTAGACAAGTTGGAATAAAACAAACAGTTGAAGTAAACTATGAAAATTAATCAATTCCAATTGAAGAAAGAACCAGGACGAAATGGGAAACTTCGGAGGGAAGTTTGTTCCAGGTAGAACAGATCTTATATGTAAAAATGTTTCCACAGATACTAGTGCTGAACCTTTTCAATTATAATTTCCAGCCATGGTTGTGTGTTGTATTCATATCGAGGCTAAACATTTGCCATAATCCACATTGTCAAACCCATTAAGTATTTTAAAAACTTCAATGAGCTGACCTCGTAGTCTGTGTGTCTCCAACGGAAAGAGATCAAGAGCTTTCAACTGGTCCTCATAGCTCAGTCTTCTAAGCGATAGAATAAGATTTGTAGATCTAACTTGTACTCTTATTAGTCGCTCTATATCTGTCCTGAGTGCTGGAGACCAGATTTGAACAACATACTCAAGGAGAGGCCGCATCAGAGCGTTGTAAAGTGTGAGGACCATTTCCTTATGTCGATACTCAAATTGCCTCTTAATATAGCCCAATCATTTCTGAGCTTTCTTCTCTACTTCAATGCACTGCTTAGAAAACATTAGGTCACTGTTAATCAGACCACCCAAATACTTTTGCAAGTCAGTCACTTCCAGAGGCATTCCCAATAGTGAATAGCCTGACTTGGGGTTTGCTTGGCCGATATGCATGACCTTGCACTTTGCCAAGCTTAGAGGCATCTGCTATGTCTCAGACCATTCACCCAGTCCGTTGAGGTTCATCCTGAGCTGTTCAACCCCTTTCGGGTCTTTCACATTCATTCCAAGCTTTATGTCATCTGCAAACTTGGAGATCACACTCAACAGACCAATATCTATGTCATTGACATATACTGTATGATAAATATATGTGGGACAAGTACGGTACAGATCCCTGTGGAACTCCAGAAGTAACTGGAGTCCACTCAGAAGAAACTCCATTGATTACCATTCCTTGTTGTCTACTGTTAGCCAACTTTCTATGCAATTTGTGACCTGTGTATTGATACTGAGCACACTCACTTTTGACATTAGCCTGCAATGAGGCACTTTGTCAAAGCTTTTGGAAAATCTAAGTAAAGGATATCTATGACTCTACTTTTGTCATACTCACTCATTAATTCATGACAAAATTACAGCAAATTGGTAAGACATGATCGGTGTCGCTTGAACTCCATGTTGGGAATCTGTAAAATAGTTGTGGATTTTCAATAAATCAACTATCTTGTCTAGTAGTATCCCTTCTCAGAGTTTTACTATGATAGAAGTCAAGCTATATGGCCGATAATTCTTGGGGCACTTGTGGTCCCCTTTCCTAAAGATTAGAGTCACAATGGCCAGTTTCCAGTTTTCAGGGACCTCTCTATTTTCTTGTGATTTATTGAAGATGTCTGCCAAGAAAGGTACAACTCGGTGAAGAAAACTATCTGGGCCGGATGACTTGAACCAATTTAACATATCTATTCTCTTTGCTACCTCCTCTGGTGTACATCTAGTTCTGTAAAGAACTTCGCCCTCATGTACTAGTCCTGGACTTGGCATGTCACTGGTATTTTCCCTTGTGAGTACTGAGGCAAAATAGTCTTAGGGATTAAGCTATAATAGTGTCAGAAGTTTGAAGTTGGCCTATTGGGTCAATTAGAGGTCCAATGCTACTTCTTAATGGCTGCCTGCTGTTCACATAGCTGAACAATTATTTAGGACTCTCTGTGCAGAGAGAGAGAGAGAGTAAGAGAGAGAGAGAGAGAGAGCAAGCGAGAGCGAGAAACCTGCGTACCTATCTGTCTCACTCTCTGCCTACCTTCTTCCAAACCAAACTGCATAATATCCTACCTGCATACATATCTGCTTTACTCTCTAACTACCTTCCTCCTTACCTAACTACTTATCCTCCTACATGTCTACCCATCTGCCTCACTTTCTACCTACCTTCCTCCTTGCCTAACTACCTATCCTCTTACCTGCCTACCTTCCTCCCTACCTAACTACTCATCCTCCTACATGTCTACCTATCTGCCTCACTCTCTACTTAACTTCCTCCTTACCTAACTACCTATCCTCCTACCTGCCTACCTTCCTCCTTACCTAACTACTTATCCTCCTACATGTCTACCTATCTGCCTCACTCTCTACTTAACTTCCTCCTTACCTAACTACCTATCCTCCTACCTGCCTACCTTCTTCCTTACCTAACTACTTATCCTCCTACATATCTGCCTCACTCTATAACTACCTTCCTCCTTACCTAACTACTTATCCTCCTACCTGCCTACCTATATGCCTCACTCTCTAATTACCTTCCTCCTTACCTAACTACTTATCCTCCTACCTGCCTACCTATATGCCTCACTCTCTAACTACCTAGGTAAGAACTAGGTAAGAACTGCGAATTTGGATAAAGCTCCACCAACACGACGCAAATTTAAAACCGCAAGGGATAACGACCGAGGACCGATGTCAGCCATGAATGTAAATGTAGATCCGACCAGAACCAAAAATTTGATTAAAGAACGTTCTGTGAGTTCTAAAACCGCAACTTTAAAGGTTTTCTATGCAAACGCTCGTAGCATACATACGCAATAAATTTTCAGATTTAGAGGAACTAGTGTTTACTGAAAATTATGATGTGATTGGTATAACAGAATCTTGGCTCAATACAGTAGATAGAGACTTTTTAGCAGAGTATTCACTTCTCGGTTATGTAATGTTTGAGAAAAGCCGAATAAATAAAAATGGAGGTGGCGTTTTATTTTATATCAAAGAAAGTCTTAACCCGACCCTCTTGTCAAAACCTCAAATTGTGAACGTCGACACATCTTTAAATTTGTGCTAATAAAGAATAATAAAGGTACAAAAATAATACTTGCATTAATATACAGACCTCCAGCTCAATCAGTGCAAACTGACCGAGAAATTTATGAACAAATTGCAGATGTAAGTAACTCACAAGATACCGTATTTTTTGGCGACTTTAATTTACCTGTGACCAAGTGGGGCGATACTCTTACTTCACACTCCGGACATGACTTGTATACGAACTTGCAAGAGAGTTCGCTTTATCAATTTGTTCGAACACCGACCCGTCGTAATAACGTTCTTGACATTGTACTTGCAACAAAAGAAGAATTAATAGAGAATTTGAATGTTGGTGATGAATTCAGTAACAGCGACCATCGTACGATAACTTTCACTTTAAACTTTACTAGTATCGAACCAAATAGTAGCATCGAAAAAGTCCCTAATTTCAAGAAAGCAAACTTTCATAAACTTAGAGCTATATTTAAAGAAACTGACTGGAGATTTGTAATTAACAATAACGACATAAATACATCTTGGAAGTTATTCGAAACCACTTACCTAAAAGCAGTGCAAGACTGCACACCATCGAAAATACGGCGTCCAGGCCATAATAATAAGCCCAAATGGTGGAATAAAGATATTTCAAACTGCCTGCTTGCTAATAAATTTGCTAATGATAGATTAAAATCCTCACAAAATGACGAAGAACGGGTGAAATTTGTAGAGCTACGACGCAAAGCCAAAAAGTTAATTAAGCAAAGTAAAAAGACCCTAGAGTTACATATTGCGAATCAAAGTAAATAAAACCCGAAAGAATTCTATAGTTATATCAGAAAGAAAAGAGTAGTTACTTCAACTGTTGGACCGTTAGTCTATGAAAATGGAGAATACACCAAAGACGAAGTACAAATGAGTAATGCCCTCAATACCTTCTTTGCATCAGTTTTTACAACAGAAGACCTCAGTGATATCCCTACACCATCGCCGATTCAGATTGATAATTCAGATGTTCTAAGCAATATCACTGTTATAGAGAGAGAAGTATTGAATTGTTTAGATAAACTCAAGGTAAATAAAACGCCAGGACCTGATACAATCTCGCCTAGAGTTCTAAAGGAAGCTAAGGATGAGCTCTCCAAACCACTGACATTACTATTCAATAAATCCTTGCAGTCTGGAACTATGCCTGATCAGTGGAAGATAGCCAACGTAACACCGATATTCAAAAAAGGCAGCAAATCCCTACCCAGTAACTATCGTCCAATTAGCTTAACCTCAGTTGTATGTAAAATGCTAGAAACGGTCATAAGAGACAGACTCGTAAATCACTTAGAGGAAAATAACATACTTAAAGATACTCACACGGCTTTCGTAAAAAACGTTCCTTTTTAACAAACCTCTTAGACTTCTTCCACGATATCCTCAACCTCTACGATGAGAGTAAAGCTGTAGATATTATATACCTTGATTTTCAAAAGGCCTTTGACAAAGTTTCCCACAAACGTTTACTGCTAAAACTAAAAGCGCATGGAATACAAGAAGGTGTGTTGAAATGGATAGAAAATTGGCTCAGCGACAGAAAGCAAAGAGTAGTCATAAACGGTAAGGCATCTAAATGGACCAATGTAAGTAGCGGGGCACCCCAGGGATCGGTACTAGGACCAATTCTCTTTCTAATTTACATCAACGACATAGATGAGGGTCTCGCCTGTACAATCTCAAAATTGCTTACGATACAAAAATTGCAAATAGCGTACTCTCAAAAGATCAAGTTGACGATATGCAACACAATCTAGATAAATTGTCACATTGGGCCCAAATTTGGCAAATGAGTTTCAATGCGGATAAATGTAAAGTACTACATATCGGATACCTAAATGAGAAAGCAAACTATTCGATGAATGGCACTCAGCTTAAGAATGTAAACAGAGAAACCGATCTGGGAGTAACAATCTCGAGTAACCTAAAACCGAGTCAACAATGTTCAGAAGTTGTTAAGAAGGCAAACAAAATAATTGGCTTTATAGGCAGGTCATTTGAGCATAAATCCAAAGACGTTTTCCTAACCCTTTACAATTCCTTAGTCCTCCCTCTTCTGGAATACTGCGTTCAATCCTGGTGCCCTTATTACCAAAAAGACATAAACAAGCTAGAACGAGTTCAACGTAGAGTTACCAAAATGATACCTAGCCTAAAGAACAAACCATACGAAGAGCGTCTTAGAGAATTAAATCTATTTCCTTTAGCCCAGCGCAGATTAAGAGGTGACTTAATTCAAGTGTTCAAAATCATCAAAGGCATCGACAATATGAACTGTAGTAAGTGCTTCACTATCAACCAATCTAATTACACGCGGGGAAACGGTTGCAAAATTATTGGTAAATCTTTTAACTCACACGAATCTAAGAATTTCTTCTTCAATCGAGTTGTCAACTTGTGGAATGGGCTTCCCCGAGACGTTATAGACTGCAGCACCGTTGATTCATTTAAACTCCGCCTAGACAAATATCTCGCATCAAACCCGCGACTGACTTTATTTTATCCTCCCCTCAGTTACTAACCTATATGTCCCCTACTAACTTCCTAGTCCTGCCACGGACATTAGTTCCAGGGCAGTAGTTCCCTTTCCAATGTTCCCTTACCCACTCTAAACCACTGTTTGGACACTTGATCCTCAGTGTTTTGGAGGACAAGCAACCTAGAAGGGTCATTATACCTGTTGTTGCTTGATTTCCTTTGTACTCTTATGTACTCCTTTGTACCTTCCTCCTTACCTAACTACTTATCCCCCTACATTTCTACCTATCTGCCTCACTCTATAACTACCTTCCTCCTTACCTAACTACTTATCCTCCTACCTGCCTACCTACTGTATATGCCTCACTCTCTAACTACCTTCCTCCTTACCTAACTACTTAGCCTCCTACATTTCTACCTATCTGCCTCACTCTATAACTACCTTCCTCCTTACCTAACTACTTATCCTCCTACATTTCTACCTATCTGCCTCACTCTATAACTACCTTCCTCATTACCTAACTACTTATCCTCCTACCTGCCTACCTATATGCCTCACTCTCTAACTAGCCTACCTTCCTCCTTACCTAACTACTTATCCTCATATCTACCTACCTATATGCCTCACTCTCTAACTACCCTCCTCCTTACCTAACTACTTATCCTCCTATCTACCTTCCTATATGCCTCACTCTCTAACTACCTTCCTCCTTACCTAACTACTTATCCTCCTATCTACCTACCTATATGCCTCGCTCTCTAACTACCTTCCTCCTTACCTAACTACTTATCCTCCTACCTGCCTACCTATATGCCTCACTCTCTAACTACCTTCCTCCTTACCTAACTATTTATCCTCCTACCTGCCTACCTATATGCCTCACTCTCTAACTACCTTCCTCCTTACCTTACAACTTATCCTACCTGCCTACCTATATGCCTTACTCTCTAACTACCTTCCTCCTTACCTAACTACTTATCCTCCTACCTATCTGCCTCACTCTATAACTACCTTCCTCCTTACCTAACTACTTCTCCTCCTATCTACCTACATATATGCCTCACTCTCTAACTACCTTCCTCCTTACCTAACTACTTATCCTCCTACTGCCTACCTATATGCCTCACTCTCTAACTACCTTCCTCCTTACCTAACTACTTATCCTCCTACCTGCCTACCTATATGCCTCACTCTCTAACTACCTTCCTCCTTACCTAACTACTTATCCTCCTACCTGCCTACCTATATGCTTCACTCTCTAACTACCTTCCTCCTTACCTAACTACTTATCCTCCTATCTACCTACCTATATGCCTCACTCTCTAACTACCTTCCTCCTTACCTAACTACTTATCCTCCTATCTACCTACCTACTGTATATGCCTCACTCTCTAACTACCTTCCTCCTTACCTAACTACCTATCCTCGTATCTGCTTCACTCTCTAATTACCTTCCTCCTTATCCTCCTATCTGGCTCACTCTCTAACTACCTTCCTCCTTACCTAACTGCATATCCTCCTATCTGGCTCACTCTCTAACTACCTTCCTCCTTACCTAATTGCATATCCTCCTACCTGCATACCTATCTGCTTCACTCTCTACTGTACCTACCTTCCTCCTTACCTAACTACCTATCCTCCGATCTGTCTACCTATCTGCCTACCTTCCTCCTCACCTAACTATCTATCCTCCTATCTGCCTACCTATTTGCCTCACTCTCGAACTACCTTCCTCCTTACCTAACTACCTATCATCCTATCTGCCTACCTTCCTCCCCACCTAACTATCTACCCTCCTATCTGCCTACCTATTTGCCTCACTCTCTAACTACCTTCCTCCTTACCTAACTACCTATCCTCTGTGATGCATGTCAGCTCCCCAGCGACTACGAGGGGGCAGCGGGTGGCTCCCCAGCCTCTTCTTCCCTCTCCCCAGGCAGTGAAATGGGCTACAGTTATCAGAGAATGTTGTTCTTTCTTTCATAGTGTTCGTGTTGTTACAGACAGTCCCGTGGTGGTCTTTACTTTCGTCTGTGACTAAGGGAAGTATTTTATATCATTAGTAGAATATAAGATCCATTGTGGAGGGAGAGAGAGAATAGCGCGAGCGTGGTGGTAATATGTGCGTGCGTAGGTATGTGTTGCCTCCCTCACTCGAGGAGTTTTCCCGCTCGCGCGCTTTCCTGCGCCCTTGATTGGCTGGTGGATCCTGGTGCCTTCTGCACCCCTGCTGCCTGGTGACGTAGTCGTCTGTGATTGGCGGCCGCGGTCCTGGGACGGTGGTGCGGGCTCCTGTCCTTGTGTCTCCCTCAGAGCTCCTCATAGTGCTGTATTGCTAACATCCCTTTGCAATCTATCAGCCCACCTCACCCCCCTATTGCGAACTTTCTCTACCACTGCTCACCTTCTTCTCTCTGTATATCCTACTATTAATTAACTGCCCTTCCCCTTGACGTTGATTTCATATATCCGTCACTGTATTATACAGCGAGCTCTCAGAGATATATGTACTTAGTTAGGCATTTTGGATCCGAGGGTTATCCATTTTGGCTTGGGGAGGTTTGACATACTCATCGTGTTGCCCCAACCTTATTTTCTTGGGTGTCTGCCAGGTTAGTCGATGCTAGACTGGGGAGAGGCTATCAGGTTGCAGTTTCCTATGAGCATAGACTTTGTTGAGCCTATGCAACTGTACCGGATACCTGCGGAGGCCTAGGTTATTTTCTTGTCTGTGTACCTTAGAGCCTAGCACTGTGTTGGCGTGAGGGCGTTGGCCTAGTCCACCCAGCACTGTGCTAGCTCGTTAGCTTTTGACTTAGGAGGGTCGCCAGGAGAGAACCAGGTACACGAGACCTGGATCTCTCAAGAGAGCACCCCGTCATTTAATGTAAATAGGCGCACAGACTTGAGAACGACACTAGGCTACCGAGCAGGTGACTCGGCCCAGGTAGACTACGACTCCCCTGCTAGACTTCGTCTACCTGGCAGACCCCCGATTAGGGTTTATAATCTCATCGTGTATATGTGTGCAGCATTATTGCTCCTTATGTTTATAGTAAGTCGTGATTGTTGCTGAGAGACCCAACCAGAGCAGGCTAGTGTCTGGTGGGAGAAAGCATATCTTTTTGTGGTTAGAGTTTAGACTGCCGACTGTTTTATAATTACACCTGTGCCAGATAACACCGTATGTCCCTACACTATATATGTTCCCACAGTAATAATACACAGTTCAGAATCCGATACGTACTTCTTAGTTGCATCTGACTTTTGCAGAAGATTCCGGCATGATGCTTTAGGACTTTCTTTGTTTCACTTTCTTTCAGACAGGAGTGACAGTTTACTGATTATTTAACGTAACGTTAATTATCCTTCTTCTAGTTTGCTATTAAATCGTTGCTGCGATTTAATTACGCTATCCATCTTTTGTCCTTGTATACTTTAATAAAGTAATTGTATGTTGTATGAGTATAGGCTGCTTCAGTGATCATCAGCCTATATTGTGCACCTTTTACCGAGTCATAGGATACCTTGTTGTCCAGGCACGACTCAGGGCGGTATAGGTGTTTTGTTCTCCAGTGGTTAAGGCAGGGGTTGGAACTAGTGTTACCGTTGTTGCATTTAGCCTTATCTAGTCCAATGAAGAAGAGCCCTGTGTCTTTTAGAACCTGGATCGTAACACCTCCTATCTGCCTACCTTCCTCCTCGCCTAACTATCTATCCTCCTATCTGTCTACCTATTTGTCTCACTCTCTAACTACCTTCCTCCTTACCTAACTACCTATCCTCCTACCTGCCTACCTTCCTACCCACCTAACTATCTATCCTCCTACCTGCCAGTTCTCTTGTCTGCCTGCCTACCTTCCTCCTGTCGACCTGGTTCTGTCTAAGTGGTGGGCCTTGCTCCTTCACGTTCATGTGTGTGTGTGTGTGTGTGTGTGTGTGTGTGTGTGTGTTTATGTTGGCACATAGTATTTAGTTGCTCGATTGAGTTTCAACATTTACATAAATAGTGCATATTTTCAAAGTAAATATTATTATTATTGTTACTATGGCCCAAGTTGGTAATCGGAGGCTACAAAACAGTCAAAATGGCGTAATCAATAATTAACTATAGCATAATTGCACGAAATAAGTATAAATATAATTATATGAAAGCACCATCTTTACCATGTGTTTTTCTGCTATTGGCTATTATATTTAGATAATGGTATGCATTTATTCATTTATGGAAATCAGCTAAACTGGATTTATCTCTTATATCAGGTGGTAATTTGCTCCGTACCTTGATACAGTGATGAGTTATAGATGATTGGGATTGTGTTGTTAACAACAGTGGTAGAGTGTTTAAGATTTGTATGTGGTAACCCAGGTTCGAATCCCGGTAAGATCACAAGTTTTCATTATTTTCATTGGGAAGTGTTTGGTGTTGGGAATGAAATTAATAAATTACATTATTCCTATAGGTTCAGGAACATTTCATAGCGAGGTCGGTCCTTAGAGATCTGTGCCCTATTAAATGTCCTTTCCTTTCACTTAAGCATTAGGCTATTCAGTTTGCAGTTGGGTTTGAGTGCATGATTAGATTGATATCCAGTATTTGATAAATGGATATACAATCGTAATCATGTACTTAACTTTTAAATGTGTTTATTGTGTAATTCTTAGAGTGTTTAAGAACTGTATGTGAAACCCAGGTTCGAATCCCGGTAGGATCACATGTTTTCATTAATTTAATTGAGAAGTGTTTGCTGTTGCGAGTGAACACAATACATTATATTATTATATCTATCAATAACTCTTATGCTGAATATGCAATTGTCAGTGTAGATATTAAAAGACTTAGAGAGAGAGAGAGAGAGAGAGAGAGAGAGAGAGAGAGCACAGCAGTGTATGTTAATGTCTTTTTGTTTTAGTAATCCAAATTCTAAAGATAATTAGCTAGTGTGGTCATACTTAGTTTTGTGTGCAAATGTTCACGTTATTATAGTTTAAGTTACTACCAGTTATGTTTTCTCTGCAGCACCCTATACTGTATTGCAGTATAATATATTATAATATAATTATTAAGGAATAATACTTTTGATTCAGTGTTCTTTTGATTAGGCAATTTGTAAAGTATGTATGTAATGACCAGAAAGTTGTGGTAATAACCTAAACGGAAAGCCAGATGCGGAAATATACATGATTCATCAGCCCAATTGAGGTACATGTATTGGTTTCCTGGTAGAGTACTCGCCTTGGATGCAGGGAACCTGGGTTCAATCCCGCCCCGAAATAGATAACTCCTTAAACATATTTTTCGGAGGTGATTATAGCATCTAACGAAGTTTAGCTACTGTGGTAAAATTGTAATAAGTACAGTATAAATAGTTAAGGGTCTTAAGCACACTGACAAGCCCCCCTTACACTGGTGGCAAATGTGGTGGATTTCTTGTGAGTGAGGAAGGAGAGGTCTTGGGAGGGACTCTTGTATGAGGTTGTTATAAAGCCAAATTGCCAGTTCTCTCCATACAAGGGGTAACTTGTGATGTTGTTCCTCAAGTGCCTTGACGTCATTTCCACATACTACTCTCCATCCTTTCAGACTCGTATCAATTCACTAACATTCGTTTATTTTATTGTTCGGAGTCTTCGCTACCCGGTTGATGCAATGTAATGACCAGAACATTTGTGGCAATAGCCTAAATGGAAAACCAGATGCGGATATGTATTTGAACCATCACGCCAAGTGAGGTACCTTTATTGGTCTCGTGGTAGAACAAAATTAATATAGTTTATCCCTCTTAATTTAGCATTTTCTTACCTATTTTAATTTGTTGTCGGTTAAAAGGCATCACTTTGATTATATGACATACTATATGATATATATTTTCAAGATTTAAGGAAAGCTTAGTACTTGTTATCCAGTTCCTTACATTATTAAATTCATGATTTACAACTGCTATCAAGGAGTCAAGGCTAGGGTGGCTAACATACAGGGTACTATCAGCTGCAAACAAAAATAGATTTGAAGATTTTGCTAGGCTGTTTAATATCAATTACATAAAGTAGATAAAGTAATGGTCCCAGCATGGAACCGTGAAAGACATCATGTGATATAATTTAAAGTTGGATAAGCATTCATTATAGTGGACACAATAATTGTTTTCTATTTGTAAGGTACGATTCAAACCAAAGATAATTATCATCTCTAACTCCTTAATTGCTCTTTCACATTAGATTATTTTACAGTTGTACATTCTGCTACAAAATGGCTTCCAGTAATAGGATTGCTGGTAGTGAAAAAGGGCATTTAGTTATATTTAATTTTCTAATCATCTAATGCGATTAGAGAGAGAAAGACAGAGAGAGTCAGTACTAGATGTAATCAGGCAAATAAGTGTTAAACAACAAGATAACAAATTTGTAACTAATGATTTTAGTACTTTATATACAAACATTCCTCATGATAAACTAATATCAGCCCTGGAAAATATAGTACATAAATGTTTTGAAAATTCGAAAATTAAATGCATTGCAATAAACAATTATGCAGCTTTTTGGAGTAATGCATAGTCTTAAAATGTACATCATTTAACAAAACCTACCTTATGAATAGTACAAGATTGTTGACAGATAAAACTTTTGTTTAATTTTGGTGATTTCTTATTTAAGCAAAATATAGGCATACCAATGGGAACAGACCGAGGGCCAGATCTTGTTAATTTATTTCTTCATTATTATGAGTTCACTTATAATTATGCAAGATAACACTCACACTAAATACGGAAAATGCAAACTAGAGTTCCTATAGTTACTATAGGATCTCTAATGCAAACAAATAAGCAAGTGTTCACGATACATTGATGATATAATAGTTTTCAACAGTGGCGACATATTTTATATAATTAAGACTAACATCTACCCTGAGGAGCTTATCTTAAATAATAACAAAACGATTCTGATAAGAACGCTTCATTCCTAGACATACAAATTGAAGTAATTGATGAGAAATGTGACAAAACTGTATGACAAATGAACAGATTTCCAACTTCATATAGTTACCTTTCCCTTTCTTTGCAGCAATATCACTAACAGACAAAGCTATGGTGTTTTTACTTCCCAAATAATACGCTTCAGTTCAGTCTGTTATAAATATGAAGATTATTAGAGGCTTGTAAGATTCTTATTGGAAAATTGTTGAAACTAGGATATGAAATATACCTCTTGAAAAGACAATTTAATAAACTGCCAAGCAGATATTTGAACTACAATATACTAAGAAGTAATATAATAAGTGACATATTTTAAGAACCACCGTCTTAGAACTGCTAGAGATGATTTGAGTAAATTGTGAAGAACATCTCAGCTAATAATGATGACGCCATTGACTTTACCACACACTGCATCTATTGAATAATGTCGACGTTTGATTACCAGAACAGAGATGTCAAGGATATGGGCTGATCCTGTCAGAGTGGGGGTTGAGCATCCCCTGCCTCCCAGAGCTCAATCTCACTTAATCTCATACTATATCTTTTTCAGTACCTTTTGACATAGTTACCGGATCTATTCGATATCCGATTACGAAATGTGACTTCCCAATATAAACTAACTGATTTTACTCTACTTCTGACTACAAAAATTGGCTTAACCCAAATTTATCAACCCCCTGATTTTGACTATATTACTTTTTTTCTTTAAGGTCAAACACTCTACACCAGGTATTATAGAGATAGCCGATTTGCTACAGTTATATCAGAAAACCGATTACGAATCGTGGCTGTGGCCTGAATCAGTCCATCCGCCTCTCTATTTTGCCTTGGGGTGGGTGTTTGACTGTATCTCTATATTTCTCATATAAAATGATCTAGTTTAATTTAAACTCTTTTCATATATCTGTGAAAGAGAGAGGCAGTGTGCGTGTGTGTGTGTATGTGTTTCTATGTGTAGTAAAAAGATAGAAAGCTGACTGTAGCAAGTGTACCCTCCCAAACTTGAAGGAATGATAGAGAGCTATACTCAAGGTATATCAGAGTCAAATTGTCTGGACACCCTGAGCTTGATGAAGATTAAGTCATAGGAAAATGGAAAGTCAGATTAAGAGAGAGAGTCCACAACTGCAGGACTGGAATGGCCAGAAAGGATATTTGAAATACATACACAGATGGAGGGATAGAAACCGAAAGATGGTAGTCTAGCAATGAAGGATTTGTGCCAGACTCTAACGAAGACTTTCGCTATGTCTCGCACAATAGAAAAGGTCTCATCTAAGCCATACTGGTGATTTGAAAGTAGAATAATATGGCAAACAAAAAGTGTATTAAAGAAATATAATTAAGAATAGATTAAAATACTATAGAGATGCATGAAATAAGAGCAACTGGAGGATAGGTGGAGGGTTGAGAGCGGTCCCCCTTCTTTGGGACAGGTTGAACAATAGTAGACTATCAGCAAGAAGGAAATATGTTACATGAAAGACAGTGACGGAAGAGTTTGCCTAGGCAGGGAGTCAGTACGAATGAACAGTTTTTGAGTACAGCAGGAGAGACACCATCTGATCCGTAAGCCTTCGCCTTCGTAGTATTAAGCTCAGAGAGGGTAGAAAGTGTGTGTGTGTCCGTTTGTGACTGCGTAGGTGAGTAACGAGTGAGCGCATTGATTAAACTAGTAATTTGTATACAGTCTCTCTCTCTCTCTCTCTCTCTCTCTCTCTCTCTCTCTCTCTCTCTCTCTCTCTCTCTCTCTCTCTCTCTCTCTCTCTCTCTCTCTCTCTTTATATTCCTTGATTTTTTTGTTCCATTATTTGGATTACTAATTTGGCTCGAGCATTCGTATATCAATGGCAGGAATGATTTAACAACATTAACATTATGATATATATAGGTATATATATAAGTATATATACCTGAATATATATATATATATTCAGCGTACAGTTATCAATGTGATACCTAGTCTAAACAAATAAAAACAAATAAAAAATACGAAGAGCGTCTCAGATCATTAAACCTATTTCCTTTAACACAGCGCAGATTTAGAGGCGACCTAGTTCAAGTGTTCAAAATCATCAAAAACATTGACAACATGAACTGTAATAATTACTTTATGATGATCGACCAATCAAATAACACGTGGGGAAAAGGTTGCAAAATAATTGGTGAATCTAAATTTTACCTCACTTGAGTCTAAGAATGTCTTCTCCAATCGATGTATCAAGTTGTGGAATATGATTCCTATGAATAACTTTTTGTTTTACTGAGATTCATCGAGGATCACTGATAGCTGTGTTGTGTCACTAACCCAAATGTTACCCTATTACCATCTCCTAACTCTGTCATGGACAGGGGTCTAGGGACCTTCGAGGGGTCGCTAGACCTGTTGTTTCTTGACTTCCTTTTTACTCCACTGTACTCCTTTCTCTCTCTCTCTCTCTCTCTCTCTCTCTCTCTCTCTCTGATCTCTCTCTCTCTCTCTGATCTCTCTCTCTCTCTGATTGCCGATTGGCTAGTTATCAAAGAGACCTGGTCTGATTAGCCAGTTATCCCTGGCCGACGCTCTGATTGGTCGCTCTCTCTCTCTCTCTCTCTCTCTCTCTCTCTCTGATTGCCGATTGGCTAGTTATCAAAGAGACCTGGTCTGGATTAGCCAGTTATCCTTGGCCGACGCTCTGATTGGTCGGCTCAGGTGTGGTAAGACTGGCTGGATGATAGAACAATTATTTCTGATTGAGGTATGAGAGAGAGAGAGAGAGAGAGGTTTAAATAGATAAAAAGACTGCACAGACCTTGCGGTCTCCTCAAAATGGATGTCTACAGTAGACTCCTTTTGAATGTGTCAATTCTTATATCGTCCCACTTTCTCTGGCAATTTGTTCCGCTCGATGACCACACTGTAAGTGAAGAAGTAGTTTGTGACATCGAGATTCACCCTCCTGGTTTTTAGTTTCATTCCATTTCCTCAACTTAATGAATTATTATCGATTTTGAAAAGTGAATATACATCAATTTTGTCAAAGCCCTTTAATATCTGGAAGCACTCGATTAGCCTAATTGTCCTTGCAATCTTGTTTTCTTTAGTGATTTTGTTTTAAATATTTTATTATACATTTATTTCTTAGTGACGGTATCAAACTCTGTCGCTCTACGCTACACCGACTCGAGTTTCTCAATGTCCTTGTACAGATAAGGAGACCAAAATTCCAAGCCAAATTCAAGATTCTTGAATTTGGCTTGGAATTTTTGAATTTCACTATGCTTATAAATAACGGTACTATAATGTTCTAATTTTTATAACAAACATTTCTTTTAATATATCCCAATGCTCGATAGGCCTTGTTTGCAGCTGCTGCACATTGATCTGAGGTTTTTAGGTTTTCAGATATAAGGACCCCCAGGTCTTTAACTAATGCACTTGTTTTGATTGGTTGGCCTTTCATCTTGTATTCATATTTTTTGTATTACCTATTTGTAAGACCTGGCATTTGACAACATTGAATGGCATCTTCCATTTTTCTGATCACTCAACTATTATATTTAAATCAGATTGCAGTTTATTTCTGTCTTCTTCAGTTTTTTTTTTTTTTTTTTCTATATTCCAACTACTCCCTCTCGGGCATAGGCTGAGAGCCTGTACATTCCACCGCTCAACACGGTGAAGCCCGTGAGGTCTTGTTCCAGCCTGGGGAGTGAGACATGTGAAGCATCCATCATGGCTCAAAGCAGCTCCATCTCTGAAGCGGCTGGTTGCTTCGCTCAAGTGCTTCACCGTCTCACCCTCCAGACTCAGACCCTCACTCTCAGAACGCCACCTATTGAGCAGTGAACTCACTAGGCATTGTCCCCCTGTAACATATTTTGAATATGGGAATATTCATACAGTGTTATTTAATCAGGGAACAATGAGGGTATTTTTTTGGCATTTCGGTGGGCTTTGTGGTAATGCACTGATACTAGGTACAGCACAAATTCAATCCCAATAATATCTTCCCATTGACATATCGGGATTTGAACCCGGGTCCATTGGATTACCAATCCAGTGGCATGACCACTCCACCACACCTCCCCTCCTCATACTGCATGTCCTCTCTTTGTGTCATCAGCAAACTTTGAGATAGTATTATTCAGTTCTACATCGATGTCATTTATGTAGATAAGAAACAAAACTGGCCCCAGGACCGATCCCTGAGGCACTCCACTACAAACTGACCCCCACTCAGATTCTACTCCATTTATCACAACTCTCTGCCTTCTGTTTGTGTGCCAGCTTGTTATCAATGCATGATAGAGAAAGCGAAAGAAGAGAGAGAGAGAGAGAGAGAGAGAGAGAGAGAGAGAGAGAGAGAGAGAGAGAGAGAGGAAAAGGGGGTGAGGGATTGCTAGAGAGAGATATATTTACATTGATGTACATAGATTTACATAATCCACTGGCCACAGAGATCTTACAATCCCTGCAATGTGGCCAGGACTTAATCCTACTAGAGATAGCATCTCTAAGAGTAAGGGCAAGTGGACGACTAAAATAGCAAATATGCAGGTGCGCGGGCGCGCGGGCGCGCGTGCTATCTCTCTCCCCACCCTCCGGCAACTTGCTGTACATGAAAACAGTTAGAAGTGAATTACCTTACAGGGCTTGGAAATTGTTTGAAGGAATAGTTTGAAACACCAAATGAGGAGGAGCACTTTATTGACAACGTTTCGCAGATAGCTTCTTCAGTTCATCTGCGAAACGTCGTTAATAAAGTGCTCCTCCTCATTTAGTGTTTATATTCATTCTGTCAACTTTTCTAAGTTATTTCAACATGAAGAAAGAAGTCAATTACCTCCTGGTGAATGGGTTAGCAGCCCCCAGCAGTTCTCCCTGGGCATCTCCCTGCCCTCTAGTTCCAAAGGAGGATGGGACTCTGCGCCTGTGCACAGACTACCAACGAGTAAACTCTGTAACCTTGCCTGATGCATATCCAATACACCGAATTGATGATCTTATTGATGTAGTAGGACAATCAATTTTCATTACCAAATTCCATTGTCAGAGAAGGCTCAGTCAATTTCAGTTTTTGTTACTCCATTTGGTCTCTTATCAGTATTTGGTAATGCCTTTTGGAATGCGTAACAGTCCAGCCACCTTCCAAAGAGTCATGAACTTTATTTTTCAAAACCTTGAAGGTGTAAATATCTATTTGGATGACATTATTATTTTCTCTAATACTTGGGTTCAACATCTAGATAAAATTACCTGTGTCATGGAAAGGCTGAGAGGTACCAACCTGACGATCAAGCTGCCCAAACTACCCTCTGCAGTGCTGTGGTCACCTACCTGGGACATAAGGTGAGGCAAGGATGTGTCCAACCCAAGTCTGCTTGCAATCAATTAAAGGACTTCTTGGCGAGTGACCCTGTCCTGATGGCTCCTGACTTCAGACTCCTCTTCATCCTCCAGACTGATGCCAGTGATCTTGCTAGTTAAGCAGTCTTGCTACAAGAGAAGAAAGGAGTTTTCCACCCAATTGCTTACTATTCAACCAAGTTCAAGAGGCACCAACGTGCCTATAGCACAATGGAGAAGAAATTTTTGGCTATTATCCTCACAATCAAGAAATTTGAATACTACCTGTATGGGAACCATCCCTTGCAGGTATATACGGATCATAATACTACCTGTATGGGAACCATCCCTTGCAGGTATATACGGATCATAATACTACCTGTATGGGAACCATCCCTTGCAGGTATATACGGAACATAATACTACCTGTATGGGAACCATCCCTTGCAGGTATATACGGATCATAATGTTAATACTACCTGTATGGGAACCATCCCTTGCAGGTATATACGGATCATAATACTACCTGTATGGGAACCATCCCTTGCAGGTATATACGGATCATAATCCTACCTGTATGGGAACCATCCCTTGCAGGTATATACGGATCATAATACTACCTGTATGGAAACCATCCCTTGCAGGTATATACGGATCATAATGTTAATACTATATGTATGGGAACCATCCCTTGCAGGTATATACGGATCATAATACTACCTGTATGGGAACCATCCCTTGCAGGTATATACGGATCATAATACTACCTGTATGGGAACCATCCCTTGCAGGTAAATACGGATCATAATGTTAATACTACCTGTATGGGAACCATCCCTTGCAGGTATATACGGATCATAATACTACCTGTATGGGAACCATCCCTTGCAGGTATATACGGATCATAATACAACCTGTATGGGAACCATCCCTTGCAGGTATATACGGATCATAATACTACCTGTATGGGAACCATCCCTTGCAGGTATATACGGATCATAATACTACCTGTATGGGAACCATCTCTTGCAGGTATATACGGATCATAATACTACCTGTATGGGAACCATCCCTTGCAGGTATATACGGATCATAATGTTAATACTACCTGTATGGGAACCATCCCTTGCAGGTATATACGGATCATAATACTACCTGTATGGGTACCATCCCTTGCAGGTATATACGGATCATAATGTTAATACTACCTGTATGGGAACCATCCCTTGCAGGTATATACGGATCATAATGTTAATACTACCTGTATGGGAACCATCCCTTGCAGGTATATATGGATCATAATACTATCTGTATGGGAACCATCCCTTGCAGGTATATACGGATCATAATACTACCTGTATGGGAACCATCCCTTGCAGGTATATACGGATCATAATACTACCTGTATGGGAACCATCCCTTGCAGGTATATACGGATCATAATGTTAATACTACCTGTATGGGAACCATCCCTTGCAGGTATATACGGATCATAATGTTAATACTACCTGTATGGGAACCATCCCTTGCAGGTATATACGGATCATAATACTACCTGTATGGGAACCATCCCTTGCAGGTATATACGGATCATAATACTACCTGTATGGGAACCATCCCTTGCAGGTATATACGGATCATAATACTACCTGTATGGGAACCATCCCTTGCAGGTATATACGGATCATAATACTACCTGTATGGGAACCATCCCTTGCAGGTATATACGGATCATAATACTACCTGTATGGGAACCATCCCTTGCAGGTATATACGGATCATAATACTACCTGTATGGGAACCATCCCTTGCAGGTATATACGGATCATAATGTTAATACTACCTGTATGGGAACCATCCCTTGCAGGTATATACGGATCATAATACTACCTGTATGGGAACCATCCCTTGCAGGTATATACGGATCATAATACTACCTGTATGGGAACCATCCCTTGCAGGTATATACGGATCATAATACTACCTGTATGGCAACCATCCCTTGCAGGTATATACGGATCATAATACTACCTGTATGGGAACCATCCCTTGCAGGTATATACGGATCATAATACTACCTGTATGGGAACCATCCCTTGCAGGTATATACGGATCATAATGTTAATACTACCTGTATGGGAACCATCCCTTGCAGGTATATACGGATCATAATACTACCTGTATGGGAACCATCCCTTGCAGGTATATACGGATCATAATGTTAGTACTACCTGTATGGGAACCATCCCTTGCAGGTATATACGGATCATAATACTACCTGTATGGGAACCATCCCTTGCAGGTATATACGGATCATAATACTACCTGTATGGGAACCATCTTGCAGGTATATACGGATCATAATACTACCTGTATGGGAACCATCCCTTGCAGGTATATACGGATCATAATACTACCTGTATGGGAACCATCCCTTGCAGGTATATACGGATCATAATACTACCTGTATGGGAACCATCTCTTGCAGGTATATACGGATCATAATACTACCTGTATGGGAACCATCCCTTGCAGGTATATACGGATCATAATGTTAATACTACCTGTATGGGAACCATCCCTTGCAGGTATATACGGAGCATAATACTACCTGTATGGGAACCATCCCTTGCAGGTATATACGGATCATAATGTTAATACTACCTGTATGGGAACCATCCCTTGCAGGTATATACGGATCATAATACTACCTGTATGGGAACCATCCCTTGCAGGTATATACGGATCATAATGTTAATACTACCTGTATGGGAACCATCCCTTGCAGGTATATACGGATCATAATACTACCTGTATGGGAACCATCCCTTGCAGGTATATACGGATCATAATGTTAATACTACCTGTATGGGAACCATCCCTTGCAGGTATATACGGATCATAATACTACCTGTATGGGAACCATCCCTTGCAGGTATATACGGATCATAATGTTAATACTACCTGTATGGGAACCATCCCTTGCAGGTATATACGGATCATAATGTTAATACTACCTGTATGGGAACCATCCCTTGCAGGTATATACGGATCATAATACTACCTGTACGGGAACCATCCCTTGCAGGTATATACGGATCATAATACTACCTGTATGGGAACCATCCCTTGCAGGTATATACGGATCATAATCCTTTGTCCTTCTTGTCTCGCAACCAGTTCTCCAACCAACGGCTATTACGGTGGTCCGTCTTCCTCCAACCCTACGACCTACATATCAAGCACATAAAAGGATCGGATAATCAGATAGCAGATGCTCTCTCTATGACTGGAAGTTTATCAACATCTTCGGGATAGTGCCATCTGCTCACAAGCCTAACCATTCTATTACGCTTAGTCTTCTTTGGGGGGAAGTGTCATGACCATATCACCTACGATGTCTCCCATTTATTTCATAATTCAATTAGGATTATGAATTTGTTTCAATTCGTGGTAGACGCAAATAGAATGAAACCTAAAATATAATTGTGCTTCGTTGATTAAAATAAGTTATGAATCTGTTTCATATCAGAGTGAAGCCTAACGAATCGCCCATACCATTTTTCACTTTTTAAACCTGGTTGAAACTTCGACCTTGTTCATAGGAGACAGACCATGCTCCAATCAGAGGTTATATAAGGCGCCCAGAACATTGGTTAGTCCGTCACATCTTAAAGCAAAATTATATTTATACAAACAGCATTGCAATCGTATATCACAAGGTAGTGCAGTGAGAAAATTGTGCCACTCTAGTGAGAGGGTTACATACTTTTAAACACGACAGTGAGGTTCATTCTACTCTTCCCGAGGTGTAAGGCGACACATCGGATAAGTTGTGTTTGTTCCCTGTTTTTATTGTTGGGCTAGATAGGGTTAATTGAACATTGTTAATGTTTGGTTAATGTGAAGTTGGGTTATAGGTAAAGCATATATAAGAACTAATTATATGTACAATTAACTTTTACTTACAACTGGGAGTTATACATTAAAATTAACTTAGGTGTTTACTACCTCTTTCTTATTTTTTATCTTAATGATCTTTAACTGATGGTGTAACTTCCGGTTGGATAATGTAATACCCTAGACTCAATTCAATTGCCATAAAATTCTTCATTATTGTTAACTATAATATTATATTATATATATATTTATATATATATATATATATATATTTTTATATATATATACTATACTATATATATATATATATATATATATATATATATATATATATATAATATATATATATACTGTATATATATATACAGTATGTATATATGGGGGATGATGACAGTTATAGTGGTGGTGTTGGTGTGGGTGATAGAGTTGGTGGTAGTGGTGTCATAGGTATTGCGTTAATACTGGTGGTGATAGTGGTGTATGATATATGGTGGTAGTTGTAGTGGTGGTGATAATGTAGGTGATTGGTTTGGTGGTAGTGGAGAATATGATTATATTGGTGGTGGGTGTTATTGTTGTGTAAATGGTGATGGTGCTAGTGGTGAGTGAGTGATGGTGCAGTGGTGTCATTGGTATCGCGTGTGAGTATTGGTGGTGATAGTGGTAGTGTCGGTGCCATTCTTGATTGTGGGAGCGGTGTCACTGGTGGTATACGACCGTAGAAATAAATGTCACAAGCTCGGGACACCAATTACTTCCTGCATTACACTTAGTCAGGCAAGACACTAACTCACTTAAATGAGGAACACAACGCCCTTGGGAAAAATAATGGTAGAAGAGAGGATATCATGAGAGAACTTATATTGTCAAATGTGTATGATAACATTTTTCCAGCAACAGTTGTGTTCTCTATATTTGTTCACTGGTATCGAAATTTAGACAAGTTAGATAATTGAGATGACCCAATGATTTTAACATTTACCTCAAGCGGCCAGACCAGTGTTGGTAATAAGTGTCGATGGAAAAAGCGCTCCTGTATTACCTATCTATCTATATATCTATCTATTTACTCAGGCCCAATCCCCACTTTCCCTATTTCTTTCCCTCTTGTTTTCCTTTTTTTGTTCTGTAGTACCGGCTGATCATAACTGTAGGAAATTCGTTCCCCGATAACGATGCTCCGAGAATATTTTAAGGGGAGACTGGCCGTTTGCTTGGTTTATTAATTCATTTATTCATATATTTGTTTAGTTTCCTCCCTAGACCTCCATCAAGCTTAAAAAAACACACCCTAGACCCCCCTTACTGTATGTGTACACACCCTAGACCCCCCTTACTGTATGAGTACACACCCTAGACCCCCCTTACTGTATGTGTACACACCCTAGACCCCCCTTACTGTATGTGTACACACCCTAGACCCCCCTTACTGTATGTGTACACACCCTAGACCCCCCTTACTGTATGTGTACACACCCTAGACCCCCCCTTACTGTATGTGTACACACCCTAGACCCCCCTTACTGTATGTGTACACACCCTAGACCCCCCTTACTGTATGTGTACACACCCTAGACCCCCCTTACTGTATGTGTACACACCCTAGACCCCCCGTACTGTATGTGTACACACCCTAGACCCCCCTTACTGTATGTGTACACACCCTAGACCCCCCTTACTGTATGTGTACACACCCTAGACCCCCCTTACTGTATGTGTACACACCCTAGACCCCCCTTACTGTATGTGTACACACCCTAGACCCCCCTTACTGTATGTGTACACACCCTAGACCCCCCTTACTGTATGTGTACACACCCTAGACCCCCCCTTACTGTATGTGTACACACCCTAGACCCCCCTTACTGTATGTGTACACACCCTAGACCCCCCTTACTGTATGTATACACACCCTAGACCCCCCTTACTGTATGGGTACACACCCTAGACCCCCCTTACTGTATGTGTACACACCCTAGACCCCCCTTACTGTATGTGTACACACCCTAGACCCCCCTTACTGTATGTGTACACACCCTAGACCCCCCTTACTGTATGGGTACACACCCTAGACCCCCCTTACTGTATGTGTACATTTTTCGGTAGAAAAATGTCCCGGCCGAAGTCCGGTTCCTCTTAAAATTGCAGGCTTGCTACCGCTCGCCAGGAAAAAATCGACACCTAAATGGCACGGAAGGTCTTAAAATTGACAACCAAAAGGGGCGAAAGGTGTTAATATCGCCAAACTAATGGGCCGAACGTCTTATAATCTCAAAACTAGTGGGGCTGAACATTAGGGAGAAGGGGGTCCAGAAAAACGGTCTTTTCCCCTTAATTACTTTCAGAGCAATCCCAATACATGTACCTAAGTTGTTTGATGCAATATGAATATTTCAATTCCTTCAATACGATGGTGGCATTTTAATTACATCCTAGCTAACGCTTGATGATTTTATTCAGCTTACGAAGGAAACACGGGAATCAAAGTGATGCACAATATATTTACCCTTTCAATGCTTGAGGACGTGTTATGCTCTTTCTGTTGACATTTATTTTTTATCTTTGTTTAGATTTAGGTAGTTTATTATAAATCTGCGCGACTGAAAAGCTATATTATGATAGTTTGTACCCTGTTGAGTAACAAAACTCTTCCTAAACCGCGTAATAACATCTAACGATAGCTAGAATAATAGAAAGTCAAACGTTAAAAAATCGAACGGGTTTATTGGATCATTTATTTTAATCAATGATAGTAAAATGTTACGAAACTTGTACCCCCATTTCAATGCAATAAGACTATTTTATTGCTTTACAGAGCAATTGAAAATCTTTAACTACGCTATAAAATAATGTCTTAATTGTATCTAAGCTATTAAGGGGGCCCACCTCGTTTTTTTTTTCTTCCCCTCTTTCTCTGGTTTGTATCAATTCGGACCCATTCAGCCTACTGTTTTAAGACGCTTATCCCCATCCAGGTGTCGATTTTTTCCTGGCGAGCTGTAGCGGGCCACGAGCGGCTAGGTCGGTAACTTCTACTACCTGCCAAGCGGGTGGTTTTACCCTAAACTAGCCTATTTTCCGTGCTCTTTTTCATGCATAAACAAGAGCCAGAGCGTAATACAATTATGTATCCGTGAAAGGGCAATAATTAAGCTTTCCAATGACACCAGAACCATCCTTCTACGATCACGGGTTGTCTTGCAACGATCCTGCAACATGAAGGAAAAATCCCTAAAATACGGTAATTTCCTTACATAATTCCCTGTCTAGCGAGGTAGTGGGTGTGGATGTGTGAGGAGGGGAGGTTAGTCGTGGCGCGGGAGCCGTGCCGAACGGTCAGAGTCAACCTACGCTCCTCCCACCACTCGTCTCTCTCTCTCAGAGCCAATTATGTGCTCAAAATTGCACACCGCCTTAAGTCGGGCCCCGCCACATAGTCCTTCGTTCTCTAGACCGCCTTAAGTCGGGCCCCGCTAATAAGGGGTTAAGGGGCCACACCTCGCTTGTTTTTCTCTTTCTCTCCCCCTCTCTTTGGCTTGTATCCGTTCGGCCCCATTCAGCCTACTGTTTTAAGACGCTTACCCCCATCCAGGTGTCAATATTTTCCTAGCGAGCGATAGCGAGCCAGCATATATAAATGTTTATTTTGACAGCAAGCTAAATTTGTACATTTTTCGACAGAAAAATTTCTCCGGCGAAGCCGGATTTCTCCATAAAATGCTGGCTTGCTATCGCTCGCCAGGAAGTAATCGACACCTGGATGGGGATAAACGTCTTAAAACAGTTGGATGAATTAGGCCGAATGGATACAAGCCAGGGAAAGAGAGAAAAGGAGAGAAAGATTTAAAAAAAACGGTGACCCCCCTAAAAATCGCTATGATAGCCTTAATAACCTTAAGAAATGAATCACCGTACGTAATGGGTTAACGCAGGTAGCAGCATAGTTGTTTACCCCAATAGCGGTGCATATACATTACGGTATGTTAATTGTTTTGAAAGCAATATCGAAACCTTTAACTGGTGCTAGGTTGTGCCCGTGTAATTGTAAACGTTTTATTTGGTGTTGGAGAATTTTACTTGGTGATTATCGGTATACGTAAGTACTTTATATATATATATATATATATATATATATATATATATATATATATACAGACACAAATACGTGTGACTTACTAAATGCTCTTATACTCCCAGTCGGCCTCGAACCACCAACAGTCAGGACGAATGGCCTTAAGCCGAGAGGTGATGAAGACAAATTGACCTTTTCCTATTATATTAAGGAGAAGAGAAATCCTACTTGTAAAATGTATTTCAATTCAAACACAAATCGTGCGATCTATATGTCAGGATACCATACAGGGATTTTTTGGCTGGGCAAGAATAAAATTATATCTCTATAACCTAAGTTGCTTGGGAGGGACTTGTAAACATCCCCGTATGGTATCCTGGAATATGGATCCTACGACTTGTGTTTGAATGGAAATATTTTCTCCAAGTAGGATTTCCCTTGTCCTTAATATTAATAGGAAAAGGTTAAGTTTCCTTTATCATGCCGTGGTGTAGTGGATTAAAGCATGAACACTCGTCCTGACTGTCGGTGGTTCGATTCCAGCTAAATATACATGTTACACTTTTATAGAACTAAAGAAATATTATAAAATAACCCAATGAAACTGTAAGCGAAGCGTTGTTATTAAAGTGTTCCTCCTCATATTGTGTTTCTATCCACACGGTTATATTTAGTTTTGTAATGAACACTGGTATTGGAGAAGTTCAGTGATGCGGCAACGGTCCCTACGTTAATGAACGGGGCCCATTAATGAGAAACTATCGGCACCCATTTACATATTATTGCTCGGTGTGGGACTGTGATCGAGTTCTAGAGTGCATTTGGAGTTGGGAGAAAGTTGTTATTGACCTAGGTATAGCTACGCTCTTAACTCTTTCAGTATTAGGACGTTTTTCATATTGTTCGGGCTAACTTTAGACAATTTTAGTCATATTTGGGAGGACCTTTAGAAATCGAAGGTGTTACGTTATTTTCTCCATTGACTATCTGGCTCGCATCCTGCCTAAGCTTAATGAAATCGTCTAATAATTATGGTTAGAATATATTCAAAGTATGCGTCGTGATGTACGGGGAGGTTTATTATCATGTTTGTTAGTTTATAATATTCAGATACTAACTCTTCGCAGGATGCGGAGCCGAGTAGGGTTTACCGTACGCGCTTATAGTCCCTAAATAGGCTGGGAAACTATACTATGCCCTGTTCCAAATTTGTAGTCCAGAAATCGTGACCCCAAACCTTTGTAACTCAAAAAGGGCTAGATCAAATGGGCTGCAAGCTGTTACACTTATTCCTTGTCTGACCCTTCCCAAATGGTAGGAATATTAGCTCGATTAGGCCTACTCTAGTCGCTTGTTGAGTTATAGAGCTCAAGAGTTTTGGACTACTTATTTGGAATAGGGTATAATACAGATATAAAAACGTTGGTATAATTTTTTGTTTTCTATGTGAATGAGGGAGACAAAAGGCATAACTGCCTGCAGCGAGTGCCTCCCCCAGATTTCAAAGAGTGACAGGGCCGAAATCAAGGGACGTTCGAGCTAAAATGCCTGGACACACGGAGTTTGAAGTAATTTAAGTCATAGGAAGAGGGAAAGACTGATTCTGGGAGAGAGTTCCAGAGCTCAACAGTTGAATAGAAGAAAGTCTGAGAATAGCGTTTCACGCTTGGGTTGGAGAGCTGCACAGAGTAGGGGTGGGACTGTGTTGCAAGGCGGGTACTACGCACCCTACGAAGCGGAGGTGGTATACACTGGGAAAGCTCCAAGGAACACTGATTGTTGTAGTAGCGATAGAATAGCGAGAGAGATGCAACATTGCGGCGAAGAGAGAGAGATTGCAGAGAGTTGGTGAGTGGACGGGAGTTAATGATACGAAAGGCTTTCCTTTCTACTTTATCTAGGAGTGCAGAGTGTGAGAGGATCCTCCTCACACATGTGAACAATACTCAATACAAGGACGCACTGTGCCCCTGTACAGAGCAAGAAGCTGCGCAGGGGTAAAGAACCCTTGAGGCGGTTGAGCACACCCAGCTTCTGGGAGGCTGCCTTAGCGAGACTGGTAATATGGCCTTTCCCAGTGAGAGCAAAAGAAAAAGAGACACCGAGAACATTGAGAGAAGATGAAGGGTTGATTTTTGTATTGTTGAAGAATAAGGGATAGTCCTCTGGAGGTTCCTGATGGGTAGTAAGATGGATAAATTAAGTTTTGGAAGCATTAAATGCAACAAGGTTTTCTCTACCCTAATTGGAAATAGTAGCTAGATCAGAAGAAAAGTATGTTATGGCTTCATTATGTTTGCTTTTGAGGGACTGCTGGCTGGGGCGTTCTGGAAAACTAATTGAGTGGTGTAAGGTAAAGTCGTCTGCATATGAATGGATGGGACTGGATGTACAGTTGAATAGATCATTTATGAAAATTAGAAAGAGAATAGGAGATAGGACAGAACCCTGAGGAACACCAGAGTTGATAGGATGAGGAAGTGAGCGATGGCCGTCCACAACCGCAGCTATGGAACGGCCGGAAAGGAAATTAGAGACAAAGGCACAGATGGGGGGACAGAATCCGAAGGAGGGCAGTTTGTAAATTATAGATTTGTGCCAGACTCTATCGAAGGCCTTTGATATGTCTAGTCACTAGTGCAACAGAAAAAGTATCACCGAAGTCCCGAAAGTTGGATGACCAAGAGTTAGTAAGATATGAAAGAAGATCACCAGTAGAGCGACCCTTAAGGAAGCCATACTGGCGATCTGAGAGCAGATTATGAGAAGAGAAATGCTTAAGAAATTTGGAAGCAAGAATAGTTTAAAAAACTTTAGAGATAAAAGAGATGAGAGCAATTGGACGATAGTTTGAGGGTTGAGAGCGGTCACCCTTCTTTGGGACAGGTTGAATGAGAGCAAACTTCCAGCAAGAAGGAAAGACGTTAGAGGAGAGACAGAGACGAAAGAGTTTGCCTAGGCAGGGGGTCAGCACGGAAGCACAGTTTTTAAGTACAACAGGAGGAACACCGTCCGGAACGAATGCCTTCTTAGTATTAAGCCCAGAGAGGGTAGAAAGTACATCTTTAGAAGAGATTAGGATATTAGGCATAAGTAGGAAAGAGGGGGGTGGAGAGGGAGGAATAGCGCCGGAATCATCCAAGGTAGAGTTTCTGGCAAAAGTTTAAGCAAAGAGTTCAGCTTTGTCAGAGGAAGAAGTGATGGTTGTGCCATCAGAGTGGAAAAGGGAAGGGAAAGACAAGGAAGAGAAGTTGTTGGAGATGTTTTTGGCTAGATGCCAGAAAGCTTGGGAAGAGCTAGAGTTGGATAGTTCAGTGCATTTATTATTGTCGAAAGAGTGCTTGGCAAGTCGAAGAACAGATTTGGCTCGATTCCTGGCAGAAACATATGAAGAATGAGATTCTTGAGTTTTAAGGAGTCGGTACCGTGTTGAATGCTTCCTCCTTGTTGTGGACAGCAGTAGAACAAGCGTGAGTAAACCAAGATTTGTTTGCATTAGACTGAGAGAAAGAAAATGGAATGTATGCCTCCATGCCCGAGAGGATTACCTCGGTAATGCGTTCAGCACTCTCCGAGGGTCCTCGGCCACAGAAGCAGAAGTCATTCCATGAAAAATCAAAGAAGTACTGCCGGAGAGCCTCCCAGTCGGCAGCGCCAAAGTGCCACAAGCGCCGCCGGCTGGGAGGATCGGATGGCCGTACTGAAGAGATAGGACAGGTGACGGAGATAAGTTTATGGTCGAAGGAGCCCAAAGTAGAGAAAAGATTGACAGTATAAGAGGAAGGGTTAGAAGTCAGAAATAAGTAAACAAAATTGGGCCGATCTCCGAAGCGATCCAGGATACGGGTGGCTTGGTGGACCAGCTGGTAATTTATGATAGAAAAGACGTAGGCTTGTTCACCATGTTTGTCAGTAGAGTGAGAGGAGAGCCATCGGCGGTGGTGAACGTTGAAATTTCCTAAGATGGAGATTTCAGAGAAGGGAGAGATAGATAGAATGTGTTCCACTTTAGCGTTTAGATAGTCGAAGAATTTGGGAAAGTCGGTAGAGTTAGGGGAAAGATAAACAGCACAGAAATATTTAGTATGAAAATGACAGGATAGTTTGAGCCATAAAGTTGAGAATTCAGAGGAGTCGAAATCGGGAACACAGAGCAAGTGAGTTTTTTGTGCATGTATGCACAACATCCGCCTTTGGCTTTGAAACTAGGATAGAGAAAGTAGGAGGATGCAGAGAAGGGCTGCTGGAAGTTGTTTCAAATACCTGGGTTTCAGTGAGGAAAAGAAGATCAGGTTTGGAGGAGGAGAGATGGTGTTCGAAAGAGTGAAAATTAGAGGAAAGGCCGCAAATATTGCAAAAGTTGATAGTAAGAGTGACAGGCTGTGGTCCAGAGCATTTAGAGGGGTCGTCAGGGGAAGGTAGGGCATGTGAGGGAGGATTTATGGTCCCCCCCCCCCCCCCCCCCCCTGGGGACCATATACAGGTATATGGTAGAGAGACAAACAGAATACAATGCAACAAATACATATACCGGTAATAATGAGCTTTAAGCAATTATTACTGAAAACAAGTATTTACAAAGTTATTAGTGAACGACAAGTGGCACTTGATGGTTCAATAAGAATGTATTAACTACAAAACTTACCTACCAGAATCAAGTAGAACCTGCAAATAAGTGCAAATGTGAGGGTTAATATATATCAATAAACCTTCACGAGATTTAAGGTGCCTGTGAGAAGAAAGAGCCTTAATTTCCTGCGTTGGTCCATCTTTGTGTCCTTTAAATCTTGGCACGGGGTAGAAGGGGAATCCCCGGTGAGCCGCTAGGTAGGCTGCCTGCTGTATGACACCGGGTGGAAGTCATGATGTGGCGGCTTCCCGTCCTCTAGTGGTTTGGTGGTGGTGTACAGTATTGTTGGCTGGGAGGCGGAACTCTCTTATTTCTCTTGATTACTCCTCTTGAAATTGTAAGGTGACCATGCGTTCTGTCTTCCTGTTCGTGCTTGTGGTGCTGGTGGTGGTCTCTCTGGTTACATGTTCGCCTCCAAGTTTCAGCATTATATATATAAGTGTTTTCAGTTAGTTTTTTTCAATAAAGTGATTGGATAACCAATTTATACGTTTTTATGCAAACAGTTGCCTAGACGTCTAGGTTTTACAACAGACCTTCATAAATTATGCTACTTAATTGTCTTTTTTGAACTGGGGAGAAGTAGAATTACCCATCCTATAATTAATCAGCTTTCACACACTATATATAACCAAACACTATTATGCTTGTGATATCTAAACATGAGTATGATGAAATGAAGAAGCATAGCAATTTTTGTACGTCCACTAATTATGGAGATATCTAAAGTGTAAGTAAAAAAAAAAAAAAAAGTGTAGCAGGGCTACTCCTTATGCTCTCCAAGTGTTTCCTAGCCAGACGGGAGGTACAGTATCTGGGACACATAGTCATTGCCTCCTTGGTTGCCCCCAATCCACAGAAAATCACCACCATCACTAACATCTGTCCCCAGGAAAACTCCTTACCAAAGCCGATGGCCTTTCCCATGCCCCTCTTACCCTTGACCCCTGACAGGAAATCCTCGAAGTCATCCAGCTAGACATGCACTGTTTCGTGAAGGACCTACAGCTAGCAGATGCAGCCAATGGTCTTGTGTGGACCGATTGGCTTTCCCTGGTTCCAAGGCTGCCTCATCTGCTTGGAAGACCAGGTCTCTAATGACGAGGGTCGGACCATCCGACTCACCACAAGGAGAAGGGCCATCCTCCCCCTACTCCACGGCAGCCATGGGGCACACACTTGGGGTAAAGTGACTCTTCCAGACATTTCGGAGGCACTTCTGGAAGACATCGCCACCGAAGTCATACAGGGATGCCATGGGTGAACTCTGGGAAAGAACTGAAGCAAATTTGCTGGGGTGCAAGGACAGTTCCGAGTAAGCCGCCCCTTGAAATGTTTTTCAATAGACATCATGGGGCCCCAAGATCCATCCTTGAATACAAATTCATAATTACGTTTGTGGATGTATTTTCTCGGATCATCATAGTCATCCCTGTCAGGCACCACGACACCCTCCCAAAGCCCTGTTCCAGTCCGTCATTTCCGCCTTCGGTATCCCCACAGCTATTCTAAGCAACCGAGGATGAGAAAAAGTCAGCCTGATGTGGTCTGCACTTGCAGAGCTCCTAGACTACCAAATCACCCTAAAGTCTCCCTACCACCCTCCCGGGCAATGGGATCTGTGAAAGGTCTCACCGCTCTCTATACAATGCCCTTCGTGCCACAATGATCCGAATCCAATGGAAAGACTAGCACGACCTTCTCCCAGTGGTGCAGCGGATCCTAAACCAATTTTCCCACACTGCCACATGCCACATTCCCCACAAACCTCTCTTTGACAGCCTCCCCAACCTTCCCCCATCCCCTGACACACTCGCCAAACCCCTAGATAACTTTCCTGTGCAATAGGAATACTGTATTGTCTCCTTTGACAGACATACATGTACCACCATCCCAAACCCGTCCCTTAACACCTTACGAGCGGCCTAGGCGGTAATTTATATGTACCGCCCAGCGGGGTGTTTTTACCCTAAATAGGGTTGTTTACGTGATCATGTTCATGCCTAAATAAGACCCAGAGCGCAAAACAAGTATCTATCCCTGAAAGGGCATAAACAGAGCTTTCCAATGACACCACAACTATCCTTGTACGACCGCTAGTTTTCTTGCAACGATCGCGCAACACGTGTGCAAAAAACATGTAATTAGGTAGTTTCCCTACATAATTCCCTGTGTAGCGAGTGCATGAGGGTGGGGGAGGGTGGGATTCATGTCAGTAGGTCCGCCGCGGTGGTCTGGAGCAGTCCTACGCTTGCTACTCTCCTCCCACCACTTATCTCTCTCACTCTCAGCAACATTGCGTGGTGAAAATGGCACACGACATAAGTTGTGAACCGCCACTTAGTCCATATTTATTTCACACGACATAAGTTGCGCGCCGCCAAAGAAGGGTTAAGATGTCCAACCCCCCTAACGCCTACCAGGTAGGTGATAAAGTTGTCATCCTGAACCACACCCTCTTCGCACAAACTAAGCTTGTCGCCATGTACATAGGCCCGTATGATGTGATCGTGATACCAAATAACTTTCAAATCATGATTGAGATGCCTGGGAGAAGCCCTGTCACCTACCACACCAACCATGCCCACCCCCACAGGATACAGAGGAATCAGTCTCCTCAACACCCCCAACCAACCCCACCCTCCACCACCAGTTTTTTCCCTTCATGCCTCATGCCATCAGGTCTGGCCATTTCTGCCCCAGAATTCCTCCTCTACCCCTTCTATTCCGGTGATGTCAATAACAACCGGTGGCCTCCTCCAGCTATGCCCCCAGACTACTCTCCATCATCCTAAAGGGGACCCCTTATCCCCCTGCCAAGAGAGGCTCCAGCAGGGTATCCACCACAGCGGGTACGAAGCAAATCTCCTTTCCTCCCCATTCACCCCTCACACACAGAACAGATATGATACACTGCACTCTCCCTCCCACTCAGCTACCTTGACCTAGATACCCAGCCACTCAGTTACCTTGACGTGGAAGTTTCTCTCTTCCTGCTCGCCTCCTCACTCCAAGGATCAGAGGATACCACCTCGGGGACAGAAGCTGTCACCACCACTGTAACTCGCTCAGTCCATACGTCCCAACCACCTACGTGATACAAACCTCTGCCACCAGGTCAACTGCCTGCCATACATTTACCCTCCCGACCTCCTTGGGTATCAGTTCAACCTGCTACTGCAAGGATGACACACCACTCTAACTCTGCTACCTACACCATGAATTTCCTGAACCGGATGGTCGTTGACAAAGCCCCTCTTGTGTCTATCATTCTGCGTGATGGATCACCTCCACCAAACAACTACCCAACCTTCCATGCCCACCCCCTGGCGAAAGTCTACATCACTCTCAGCACACCCTGAGGACTCCTCCGCCACACAAGAAACTATGCGTCATGAGCGTAATGTGCTGCCTCTTCCTTCACAAGCCTTGGCAAGTTTGTATGTGTTCCTGAGGACAGGACCAGATCTTAGCCGAGTGCAGTGTGGGACAAGGTCTGGGCTGGGCTGAATACCACCATCGTAATCGCCCTACAGACTCCCCCCACTTTCAGCATGCAGACTAGGTGCACTCACAGCTACATCGGTAACGCTGGTAGCTTTATGTCCACACAGAAGATCACGATTTGTAACTTCCAATGGAACTCGCTGATTGGTCCAATCCTGCAGAACTCTCGGTGCTTGTATTTCTTCATTTTGTTTGAACAATTATAATAATAATATAAAAATAATAATAATAATAATAATAATAATAATAATAATAATAATAATTTAAATAATAATTGTTGGTTCATTGTTTACTTGGAGCCCTGAGTTTGATAATCTACAGTTTTGTTTAACCTAGATAGAGTACAATGCTGATACTAGCTTAACTATGAGGTCACAATCATGCAAATTTAGTACATGCACTGGTGGAACGGTGTGTAGGCTAACACAAATTTGAGCAACTTAACTAGGGAGGGTCCACACTGCAATTATTCTTCTCCGCCAGGATAGTAAAACAAACTTTTCAGATTCTGGGAATTTAGCGTGCGGCGCCTTAGGTCAATAAACCATTTCGTGTGTGTGTGTGTGTGTGTGTGTGTGTGTTTGTGTATGTGTATGTGTGTGTTTGCAGGAGGGGTCTTGGTCGTACTCTATTCAGACATATATCTACGTCCCGTGTTCCGGCATAGTAGCGGTACTGGTAAATACATCACCGGTACAGTAAACGCATTACAGAAGACGCTTGATTTATTGAAGAGCTATCATTCGCTTATAGACTGGTTGATCGATGCATAGAATAATAGATGGGTAGTCAGGTTGATTAGTAGATAAATAGATGGATGTATAGATAGATACATGGATAGATGGAAAGATTTATTGAATGAGATATAACTAGATATTGATATCCATTCACATATGCATAGCCTA
This sequence comes from Paralithodes platypus, assembly GCA_032716605.1. Classification (NCBI taxonomy): domain Eukaryota; kingdom Metazoa; phylum Arthropoda; class Malacostraca; order Decapoda; family Lithodidae; genus Paralithodes; species Paralithodes platypus. The sequence continues at coordinate 32,769,033 of CM064496.1, read as the reverse complement.
CGTGAGTTGCAGTTGGGATGTGTGTACATGCTTAGATTGATATGCAGGATTCGAAGTTGCATAATAAATCGTAGGCAGTGTCCACCAACCTTTAACTGTCTTCGTGGTGCGATGTATAAGGTGTTGATTTTCGGAGTGAGCATCCTGGGTTCGAGTCCACGGACTGCCACATGTGTTTGTAAATTTCATTAATCGATTTTAGGAGTATGGTTGGTTGTTGGAAGGAACATAATAATATAATTAGATAGTTGTACAAATAGAATGATAGATAAATGAAGGGTTGGTTTGTAGGCAGGAATGTAGGTAGGTATGTAAATAATACAGATAGACTGAACATGGTGTTGTTTATAAATGTGAAGATATATGTGCGTATAGATTGCATTATGTTTGTGTGTGTGTGTGTCTACGTATGGGGATGTGTTTGAGTTATGTGTGCATGCATATATATATTTATATATATATATATATATATATATATATATATATATATATATATATATATATGTATATACCGGTGTGTATTATATATATATATATATATATATATTATATGATATTATATATATATATATATATATATATATATATTATATTAATGACATACAGTATATTACCAACCAGCATTCAGTCAGTGTACTATTGAACGCAGTATCTGGTAAAATAGTAAACACATTACAAAAGACATCTGATATAATATTATGGCAGAGGTATATATCTGGGAGTGTAAGCATATCATTATTTATATATAAGATGTGTTGTACACTCTGGGACATGAATTATGGTCTAAGGAGTTGAAGTTATCTAGTTTTGAAGCTATCACTAATTGCATTGAATCTTGTCATTAATGCATTAGCTAATAATAATTCCAGAGGTTCATTTGTGCTGTTCGTAGCTTCACATTGGGCTAGGACGTTTTTTGTTAGCGAGTACTGTATACAAAGGAGTATACCAGCAGATCAGTACACTGTACTGTATATTGATCTTGCAACATATGAGGAATTATCTACTCTCTTTGGTTAACAAATTACTGCATTGAATTAAAGTGTTGTCATTACTATCAGTTTATTAGATTAAAACAATGCTTACAAGACTAAGTAATATGTTGCCCGTGTCTGTTATAAAATATTCAGGCCCAAAGCGTAAGAAACTGGAAACAAAATGGTTGTTTCTGTTGTTAAATACATAGACAAATAATGCATAATTCACAACAATGGATTCATAATAGCTGCCTGTGTTTTCTATATATACAAGAGAGCTAATAACACCAACACAAATAATAGTAATAAAAATGGATACCTATCTATCTATCTATCTATATGCTCAGGCCCAATCCCCATTTTGGGGGTAGCCGACTCAAGACAGAGCAAGAACAGGGAAAACACAAAAACAACATTAAACAACAAATAAACACAGATAAAAAGCACAAACTCACACACATCCAGGTCACCCAGGAGAAGACCCAGAGACCAGGGTCACCAAGGTCGCTCCAGCACTCCCCCGGCCCCCGACCACCCGGAGAGGTTCCGATCTCGGCAGGCAGACATGCAGCGGAGCCAAAGCCACAAGCCCTCCCACCACACTTCCAGGCGCACCCTTCATATTAATCGTCTCCCCGGGCCAGGCGCCTGATGGACTATTATCTAGTCCAACTTGCGCCCGACCCCTTACTCCAAATGACCACATGTTCACTCAACTATTCACAAGCATTCTCCATTCACTCCTGTCCACCACCACTTCCCCTGCCTGATCTATGGTCATTCCTCTATCATCCAAAGCCTTTCTTACACAGTTTCTCCGTCTCAATGGGGGTTTTCCTGCCCTTCTATCTCCACTTGTACCTGACTCACATATTCTCTTTGTAAGGCTTTCATCTCCCATTCGTTCAACATGACCATACCAGCTCAGCACCCTTCTGTCCACTCTGGCTGACAAATGTTCCTGCTGCCCCACTCTCCTACGTATCTCTTCATTCCTCAATCTGTCTCTCAGAGTAACTCCACACATACTCCTCAAGCAGCTCATCTCCACCACATCCAGCCCTCTTTTCTCCTTTTTCTTCAGAGCCTATGTCTCAGCCCCATGCATCACTGTTGGCACAACAATTCCTTGATACAGTGCACTTTTTACTTTCACTCAGAGATTTCTCGTCTTCCACATACTTCCCATTGCTCCGAAAACCTTCCTTCCATCACACACACTCTGTTTTACCTCCACTTCCATACCTCCACTCCTGCTTATCGTTCCTCCTAGATATTTAAAACACTCTACTTGTTCCAATATTTCCCCATCCAGCCTCACATCTAGATTCATCCTATGCTCTCCCCTATTACACACAATTACTTTACTTTTATTGACGTTCACCTTCAGTTTCTTCCTTCCACAAACCACACCAAACTCTTTGACTACCCGCTGCAGTTTCTCATCAGAATCCGCCACCAATGCTGTGTCATCAGCGAACAGCAACTGATTCAACTCCCAATCTTTACCATTCTTTCCTACTAAACCCAATCCTCTTCCCATAGTTCTCCTTTTCACCTCCCTCACCACACCATCCACAAACATATTAAACAGCCATGGTGACATTACACAACCCTGTCGCAAACCTACCTTTACCTCAAACCATTCACTCAAAATCACCATTTCCTACTCTCCCACATGCTCTGGTCCCTTCATAAAACTCTTAACTGCTTCTAACAACTTTCCTCCTATTTCATAAATCCTTAACACCTTCCACATTGCTTCACGGTCCACACGTTCATACGCTTTTTCCAAGTCCATAAAAACCCAAAATATCTCCTTATGCTTCTCTAAATACTTCTCGCATAACTGTCTTACTGCAAAACATCTGATCCACGCACCCTCTTCCCCTCCTAAAACCGCACTGTTCTTCTCCTATTGCAACTTCCGTACACTTTATTATCCTCTCTATCAACACCCTGCCATACAGCTTTCCAACCACTGACAATAAACTAATACCTCTATAACTTGAACACTCCTGCCGATCTCCCTTCCCCTTGTACAACGGCACAATACATGCACTCGTCCAGTTTATTGGTACCATTGACACAGCAAAGCACACATTGAAAAGTCTCACCAACCAATCTATTATCACAGCTCCACCCTTCTTTATACACTCCACAGCAATACCATCCAAACCTTCTGCTTTTCCCGCTCTCATTTGTTTCACTGCTTCTTTCACCTTATTTTCCTCAATCCTTTCATTCATTCCCTGCCACCTGGGTGGCCTGGGTAACCTATCTTCATCCATCTCCGCTTCAATCACTGCTTCTCTTCCATCTCTTGTATTTAACCTAGATTCAAAATACTCGGCATATCTTTTCCTCACTTCAACTGGTTCCACTAGTAATTCTCCATTTTCATCTTTCACTGACTCTTCCCTCTTTTGTCCTCCTTTCCTTACTTTATTTACCTCCTTCCAGAACATCTTCTTTCGTTCTTCAAAATTCTCACTCAGCCTTTGACCCCACCTTTCGTTTGCATCTTTTTTCGTTTCTCTAATTTTCCGTTTTGCCTCCCTCCTTTTCTCCTTGTACCTCTCCCATACCTCAACACTACCATCCTGTAAAACCCTCTCAAAACACACTGTCTCTTCTCCTCAACTGCCTTTCTCACCGTATCATTCCACCACTCGCTTCCCTTCCTGATACCTCTGCCTCCTACTTTCCTTTTGCCGCATACTACCTCTGCACTTGCTTTCACTCCTTCCTTAAACTGTTGCCATTCAACCTCTACTTCTCTCTCTTCTATCTCTCTCACGTCCATCCACTTTTCATTTAGTCTTTCCTTGTACTCCCTCTCTTTTTCACTCTTCTCTAACTCACTTACTTTTATTACCTCTCTTACTTCACGCTTGCCTCTTATTCTCCTGTAACTCTTAACTCTTAGCTTTCCCTCCACCAGGTCTGATATACCCTCCGCCTCACCTCTCATCACATTCACATCCAGCAGTCTACACAATCTTTCCCTTGTCACCAGCACATAATCCATCAATGCCCTCTCTACAATCTCTCCCCTCACAAGTCTATCCCAGGTGTACTTGTGTATACGCCTTTTTTTGAAGAACGTATTACCTACACTCAATCTACACTCTTCACATACATTTTTCAGTCTTTCTCCACTCTCGTTTACACCATCGACACCAAAACTACCGATGACTCCCTCAACAGGCTCATTTCCTACCCTAGCATTTAGGTCCCCTAAAACTATAACATTTTCATTTTCATCAAACCCTTGTAGACAATCTCTCAAATCCTCCCAGAAACCCTCTACCTCGTCTAACTCTCTTTCACTTCCTGGTCCATACACACTTACAAAAACCCACCTTTCACCCTTAAACCGCATTCTCACCCACATTAGCCTTGATGACACCTCTTTCCACTCTTTTATAAACTCTCTCAACTCCTCCTTCACAATAATAGCCACTCCTTCTTTCCCCCTGACTCCCTCGTCTACTCCAGACTTTCTACCTATCACGTTTCCAATATCCACTTCTCCCTCTCCTTTCATCTTTGTTTCATTCAGTGCAAGGACATCATACATCCTTCTTTCAAATAACCTTCCAATATCCTCTCGCTTCTCATTCGTACTACATCCACGCACATTCAAAGCTCCTATTCTTAGGGTCCGGGACCACGAACGCGTTCCCTCGCCCCTATCTCTGTCTCGTTTTTTTGGTAGATTTATTTAAGGGGAGAAGGATACCTGTGTCTCCTATATAACAATGGATGTGTTTTGTGTGCATACCTATATAAACAACCCTCATCATCACAGTAACAAAACACATTAGAAAAGACTGTTTGTGTCCCCTTTGTAATGAAGCGTTCCCATCTCAATAGCAAGTAGGCAGAGTGTAATCAAAATGACTACCTGTTTCCCCTAATCAGAATATTCAAGAATCGTAATCACGAAAGGAATTGGCGATAAAGTTTGTAAGGAATTGTCATATAGTTTGTGTGTGTGTACCCCTGCATAATAGTTTGTGTGTGTGCCCCTGCATAATAATTTGTGTGTGTGCCCCTGCATAATAGTTTGTGTGCATAATAGTTGTGTGCATAATAATTTGTGTGTTGCCCCGCATATTAGTTTGTGTGTGCCCCTGCATAATAATTTGTGTGTGTGCCCCTGCATAATAGTTTGTGTGTGTGCCCCTGCATAATAGTTTGTGTGTGTGCCCCTGCATAATAGTTTGTGTGTGTGCCCCTGCATAATAGTTTGTGTGTGCCCCTGCTTAATAGTTTGTGTGTGCCCCTGCATAATAGTTTGTGTGTGTGCCCCTGCATAATAGTTTGTGTGTGCGTTGCCGCCTTACATAAATAGTTCTATCTTGTGTGTGTTAGCATAATAGTTTTTGTATGCAAAGTTTTGGTTTCCCCTTCCCTTGAAAACGATTTTTTTCTGCTTATATTTTTTTGTTCCTGCAATTTTGTTCTTTTTTTTTTTAACATAAAGTTTCCCATGAAAGTTTGTGTGTGTGCCTTTGAATAAATTTGTCTTCTATGCCACCTGTATATAATGTCCCTTTGTGTGGGTAATGACAAGTAGTTTCGTTTGGTTAAGCTAGATGTGGTTGCCGATCTAGTTTTACTTTTCCCCTGGACGTTGTCCATAATAGTTTCCGTGTGAGCTATGTTTTGTACTGCAGAATAATGTACTAATTTAAAGAATGTCAACATAACTGGCACTGGTTGACTGCGTACCCCAAACTTCCTACAGAAACTCTATAAAAGTTACGATTTTTCCACCCCTTTATCTCCCCAATGTATGAATTTTGTATATTAATATGTATCCCACTTTCGTTAGACAATAGTAAGCTGTAGAATATAAAGTAAGATGGCTCATACGCGGATGTCAGAATAGGTCTTGAAACGCACTACGGGGGGTATGATCCTAGATTTTGGGTAACTGTAGGCGGGTTGGGCTATTCAGCACATGGTACTGTAGTTCCCTCGGCGCAACTTGATCATTGAGCTTTGTTTGCATATAGGCTGGGTTAGGTGTTGAAATCCTCTACTGTGCGTTGGTTCGTTGGATTGTGCAGCCTGAGTCAAAATCAAAATATATGTACTTGCTGAACAGCCTCCAAGGCAGAAGGGCAGAATACCGGCTAAGTACTCAGCAGTTGTGACAGTCACCAATCCTTGGGCTTCGCATAGTTAGAATGAATATATGCCCCTTGATTAACAAAGCTCTATATCAGGACAATTTCACGATTCTGTTTATACAAATGATCCATACAACAACTTTATTTTATGTTGTGTATATTCAGTCATAAATGTGGTGCAAAATAAATTGAATAATATTTGAATTAAAAAATAACCTATAATCTTCGGGGCGGGTTAAACCTCCGGTCACACCCTGTACTATTTCCTTGGCTCATAGTACATAATATTTATTTTTTATATATAATGGGTATTTCCCTAAGGCGATTACCAACACAATGTGTAGATTCCCATTTATGAATATACGCCATTTCACTGAGGAATACGACCACATGCCTGTTTATTGTGGTCGATATTATAAACAAACCATACATACTTATCCTACTAGCCCTTACCATCTTTACACTTTAAAAACTTAATTGATCTGCTATTCTCATCCCACACCCACCTATGTTATATTACGTGGATATCTAGCGATGCCATCCCCTCATGTTCCCTACTGACTATTTTATACTAGATAAATAATAGATCGTATTGTCTTATAAGTTCTGTTAGTGTGATTTTGCGAGCTCTTTTTTCTTTCTTCTAGTTTTTTTGGCGTGCCCGCTTATTGAGATTCGTTATTATTGTTTTTCTTTCTGATGTTTTACCACCCCACCTTGCCACTAGTTGGTCATTTTGTTTGTTACTTGTCCTTTGGTCTGTTCTCATTCTAAACTCTGTCTACATCATAGATGAGCCCCGTACTCCTTCACGTGTTCTCCTATTCTGGCAATCTATTAGACGATTTTATTGGAATGAACATTTCTCTTCCATGTCTTTTTTCTTATTCCATGCGCTTCTTTTACAATTTTCCTCCTTCCCAAGTTAATTGCTGGTTGTGTGTTTCATTTTACCTTACAGTATTGCTGTGTGGGATTTGTGTGAACGGAGCTTATGCCTTTACGTAAATGGCTTCTTAGCCCCCCCTAATGAACAATTTGAGGATGTTTTTCCAGAGACGTTAATTTACCCTTTGGTTCTAGGACAAACTAACCTTCCCGACAGCGATGATCTTTCCGCAACCCATCTGTTTAATAAGACAGCGTTCTTGTCGAATAATCGCATATTATAGCCAGAATCAAACCTACCCTTTCTTCCCCTCTCTTCCTGCTTCCTTTCCCCCCCCCTTTTTTTTTGGAAGAATGTGCCCCAAGCGTTTTAGTATTTTTAGAAGTAGCGCATTTTTTGTGAGGCCGTTTAAAACCTAATAATGTAGATATGTATATAGCGAGTAACGTGCAGTGAGTTTGGGTTTACTTTATGCTTTAGTATATTTGGATCTTAATAAGGGGCGCCTTTTTTTTTTCCCCAGAGGCTGGTCCTCGTAATACCGTTAGTGAGGGCCTGAGCGACCTGGCGCCACTTCCTGCCCCCCTTTGACATTAAACCTTTTATGCTTGTCTTTTTCTATGTCCCTGCACCTCCTTTCTTCTATTTAGCTAATTAATTGCTGTTCCCCGCTATCCGCAGTGGGGCGGGATTGGCTCGGAACCTATTTGTTCCTGGTCACATGGTAAAATCACCCTGATCTAGTACGAGTCGACAGAACAAGCGGCGCGATTTCGGGAAGCTGAAGAAGATAGTCAGACCCTAAGATTGGTACTTAAAATTTTGTTCATTCGAGCTTGTTTCAGATGTCGCGCTCCCCAGGTTATGGGGGTATGTGCCTGGGGTATTTACAGTCCATACATATATACAATCATTACAACTTGGTACATTATGTTGATACATTTTGAAGCTTCACATTGATTAAATTTTCTTCATATGACACCTATATTCAAATTTCGGTTTATAAAGCATGAATCATGACAAAATTTCAATATAGCTTGAGGACGCTCGAGAAGACTGCTATCACCCATATAATATGCCAGTAACACGTACGTATCATTAACTTATTTGACAAGAAATGTTTTCTTCATCGTTCTTCTCCCTTTTGTGCTCCAATTTTGTCCCGGCTCTCCTTATATTGACCATATTCACCGGAAGTACCGATTGGTTACAACAAAGCCTTTTTTCCCCTTCCTCTGATTGTCTTTGTCGGTGCCGTTGTGTGTGATACAACACCGCATTTGATGCATTTTTTTGAGAGAGAGCGCGATTGATATGTGTGTGGACGTAAGCCCCTTTTTTTTCCCCCCCACGCCCTGCCACATGTGTGTCCCCCTATTAGTAGCATCAGCGACTTAAAATTGATGGGGTGACCGATCCGTGAAGCCTCGATGTGTCCTGGCGACCAGGAGAGGATTATGTACGATAGATGTGCAGATTTATATTGTATATAGGTGTGTGTTTGCATTGAAATGTTCTATATTGAAGACGTATGGCTTACACTTCATGAGGGATAGTTCTGTTTCAGCGTGGAACATATCTGCGATTGTGAGGCATTCTACATGTTTTGACTGCTAATCGAGAGACGAGAATAGAAGTGGTAGCTGTGTGGTTTTTTGGTGATGGGTGGTAGTTCCTCTTTTTTTTTTCCCTCGGTTTTCTCCTCTTTTCCTCCCTCTCTGTTTTTATCTGCCTGTTTTCCGCCTTGTGTTTGATGGGCGTGAGTGCTTGCCTTGTTGTTTTAGTTTGAGGTCGCTTCTCCTTAGTTTTCCCCGTTGTTGTCGTGTGGCTTTTGTGTTGTAGCTCCCCTCCTTCTAGTTTCATTCGTCGCTTTTTTTGTTTGTAACACTGTGGATCATCTTCCAAGCTCTGTATGATGTGTGATATGACTTTTTCTGTGCTTTTTTTCTGGGGGCATTATAACCTTTTTCCCGCATTTATTTGTCTGTTATTTTCTTGATCCGCAATCCTCCCTATTCTTTTCCCACTTACATTTTTCTTTTCAAGTTTTGTTTTCAATATTCATATTCCCTTTACCATGTTTATATAAAGCTGATATACTTATTATTTAATTGGTTATTATTATTAGCCTAATTATTACTCTGCATGACTAGTATTATTAGTATTATTGGCGCTTTGTCGTTGTGTCGTTATTATACGGTTAGTTTATTGTTGTTTAGTCCTTGTATTATCGGTACTTATTATGATGCATTATCATACTTGATTTATATTACTTCAAACCCCCCTACACTCCCATTGTCACATGTTTGACTTTTACTCTTCTCTTCCTTCATATATTGATTAAGTTAATTGTTCTCAGAATTTATGTTTTTCATATTGGCATCCTTTAGTATTGCATTTATCTTAGGGTTCAATTTTCATGTCAGTACTATATATAGTGCCTTTTATTGTCTCCTGTGATCCTATGTGACATCCTCATATTTTTTTTGGTATTAGGCGCTTCCTTCCTCATCATCACTGCCACCAATCATAGCTACCAGCCACGCTCTCTCGTCGCCTGAATATATGACTATAATTTGAGCATTCTATTGTTCATCCTCTCAGCTTGTTTGCAAGAGCTATAGTTAAGTACTTGCTAAACGCCCAGTATTTGCCTTGCATGATATTTTCTGTATTTTTTACTGTTAAAGGTTTGTTGTCAAAAGTGTCCTTGTTTGGACTCTACCGACGCCGGCGACTCCAGCGCCACCTATGGTGTAAAAAACGAATTTATTTTGTTTTCATATACTAATTCTAGTCCTTTTTGTAGTAATTGTAGTTCTTACTGTAGTTAGTACTTGTTAAACCACCCAGTAGTTGCCTTGCATGAAACTGTGCTGTATTTCTAACTGATACACCTTTGTTTGTGAGGCATCAGATGACGCTAACCACTGTAAGCATACCTTATTTTGTATTATATAATTATACTGTTTTTACTCTAATAGTTATTGTATTCAGTACCCTGTTGTAGCGATATATATATCAGTAATTTTAGTTGTCGCTTGTATGATTTTGTAGTAACTTTTGACTGATAAACTTTGTTTATCTAAAAAGAGTCATTCTTGACTAGCCTACAGCGACACCAGCGCATATATTACATTATATTTACCCCTTGTGTGCAGTTATATATATTTTTTTATATAATCTCTATTTGGTGAATTGTATATTTAGTTACTTATTCTGTTATTTATTGTTTTCATTACTTTCACATAATTCACATATATATTTTTGTTCTATCCATATATTTATATATTTTATATATTGAGTTAGGTTAACAATCGTAACATAATATTCCAAAATATTCTTATTTGAATAGGCTTTAACCCGTGGTGGCCTATTTCAACGTATATAATATTATGTGTTTATGTTCTTTATCGATTAGGCTAATACCCTTGGTGGCCTATTTCTGTGTAGTGGTTTGCCGCTGGGGTCAGTGCTTGGACCCGTTCTTTTCTTAATTTATATTAATGACATCGATGATGATCTTTCATGTACTATTTAAAAATTTGCAGATCATACCAAAATAGCGAAAATAGTAGTACATCCCTTGCATGTTCAACAGATCCAAAATAATTTAGCTAAATTAGCAAATTGGGCCCAAACCTGGCAAATGAGTTTCAATACCGACACATGTAAAGTACCGGTACTACATATAGGATACAAGAATGCAAATTCAAACTACTCAATGAATGGTAGTCATTTCAAAAATACTGAATAAAGTAACAATATCAAGTACCTTAAATACCAGCCAACAATGTACCGAAGTAATTATGAAAACAAAGAACATTATTGGCTTCATTGGAAGATCGTTTGCATACAAATCTGAAAATGTCATTCTCACCTTATACAATTCTTTGGAATATTGTGTACAATTTTGGTGTCCATATTATCAAAAGGACATAGATAAACTGGAGAGAATACAGCGGAGAATGACAAAAATTATCCATAGAATGAGAAAAAAGTCATATGAAGAGCGTCTAAAAGAGCTAAATTTGTTCAGTTTACCAAAGCGCAGGCAAAGATGGGACCTAATTCAAGTGTTTAAGATTATTAAAGGTATTGACAATATGGATATCAACATATTTCACAATCGATCATTCGAATTACACTAGATGCAATGGTTGCAAGCTAATCAGAGAGCATAATCGAGTAGTAAACCTATGGAGTGGACTACCCAGGCATGTCATTGAATGCAGTACTGTTCAAACTTTCAAAATACGCCTAGATATATATATCGCTCTTAATCCACGATTAACTGCGTATACAAACAAATAGCATCTCTTGTTATTGAGCTACCAATTATTTTTCTCACATAGGCTAGGTAGTTTAGCTACAAGCAGCCTCGAAAGGATCAATATATTTGTTGTTTGTTTTCCTTTGTACTCATTATCTTCCTAATATTCATTATCTTCCTCATACTCATTCTCTTCCTCATACTCATTCTCTTCCGCATACCCATTATCTTCCTCATACTCACTATCTTCTTCATACTTATTCTTTTCCTCATACTCATTCTCTTCCTCATACTCATTATTTTCCTCATAATCATTCTTTTCCTCATACTCATTATCTTCCTCATACTCATTATCCTCTCCATATTCATGCTCTTCCTCATACTCATTATCTTCCTCATACTCATTACCCTCCTCATATTCATTCTATTCCTCATACCCATTATCTTCCTCATACTCATGTTCGTCCTCCTACTCATTATCTTCCTCATATTCATTTTCTTCCTCGTACTCATTATCTTCCTCCTCCTCTTTCTCTTCATTCAATAATCCACTTCCTCTTTCTACTTGCCCAACTATTATTCATCCTCCTTTTCCTCATACTCATATTCTTCTTCCTCTTTTTCCAATAATGCTTTCCCTCCTCCTTTTCTCTTTCTTCTTCATACCATTCCTCTTACTCAAGCTCATACTCGTCCTCCTATTCCTCATGCTCATATTCTTCCTCTTCCTCCTCCTACTCCTCCTCCATTCCAGTGCACTACATTTTTCCACCCTTTCCTTATCGTCCATCTCTTCGCATGTCGTGGTGGCCTGAGAGAGAGAGAGAGAGAGAAAGAGAGTCTGAGTGTTCTTTGACTGTAGCAATAAGGGGTACACTGAGTTTTATGTATATATATGGGGGCGGGTGACTACGATTCCTCCTACCCTTGTAAAATTCACCTACTAGAAGAAATAGAGAAAGGGGCGAGGGAACGCGATAATGGTCCGGGTCGCAAAGAATTGGAACTTTAAATGTTGTTTCTGTTCGGGCTCTGTCTCGAGTTGACCACCCCCAGCTATGAGGTATGTGCCTGAGTATATATATATATATATATATGTGTGCGTGTGTGATAGTGTTTTTGTGTGTGTGTATGTGTGTGTTATAATATTAATAGTAATAATTGTCGGTTTATTGTTCATTGCAACCCTAAAGCTCGGTTCACACATGCACGAATTAACGTCACGTCCGTCCCCGACTAAGAAAATAGGCAGGACGGCATCAATCTGGAGGCCCATTGTGGCCACTAGGGCCGTTCCAAAGTTTGTTTGCCGCCGTTTTCATCCCGTTAATCGACGTCTAGACGCCGCCAGTTATCGTCTAGATGCCGCCAGGCTGCGTCTAGACGACGACTACTCCCATGTGTGTCCGTGTGTGTCCCGTGGGTGTCCCCATCATAACACGTTTTCTGGCAGTTGCCCCGACCCACACGGACCATTTTATGCATGCACAAAAAGGACGCCGCCTAGGCACGGCGAATTAAGGGGTCAGGGACGGACGGAACGTTAATTCGTGCATGTGTGAACCGAGCCTAAAGCAAGTGTCACACTATGCCAAATTAAGTGCCGACGCTCCACGACTTAAGGAGTGGCGATAGAAGGTGGAGACCACTGGCGAGTAAAGCTCGGTTCACACATTCACGAATTAACGTCACGTCCGTCCCCGACCAAGAAAATAGGCAGGACGGCATCAATCTGGAGGCCCCATGTGGCCATGATGGCCACTAGGGCCGTTCCAAAGTTTTTTGGCCGCCGTTCTCATCCCGTTAGTCGTTGTCTAGACGCCGCCAGGCTGCATCTAGACGACGGCTGCTCCCGTGTGTGTCCGAGTGTGTCCCGTGGGTGTCCCGACATAACAAATTTTCTGGCAGTTGCCCCGACCCACATGGACCATTTTATGTATGCACAAAAAGGACGCCGCCTAGGCACAGCGAATTAAGGGGTCGGGGACTGACAGGACATTAATTCGTGCATATGAGAACCGAGTTTAACGTGGGTGATCGAGGGACGGGACGCCCACGGTGGGCAGTATGGATGGGCACGCCGCCTGACGGGGACTGGACGGGGTCAAGCGGTTACCATGCAAGACTTAAGGGAGATAAATGTCAAAGCCGGGGCGGAGACATGCGCGGTAGCGAGCAAACTGGTTGGCGACAATGCTCCTGACGAGCGGCGCCTATAAGAGGTAGGGCGGCGCCTATAGGTACTATGGTGGCGATGGAGAGCCATCCTGTCACACTGGAACCCTACTCCGTCACATTTGACCCCGACCAAGGCAAACCGGTCCGTCGGAGGCGACGTTTTTTTTTTTTTTTTTTTTTGGGGGGGGGTTATTAAGCTGGAGATCTAGGGAGGAAACTAAAAACATTATAAAAAGATTTATAAATAAGCAAATAAATACACCCATCTCCCCTTATTTAAGTGGTTCTTTGAGTAATTGGTAAAACAAGGCCATCTATAGTAAACCCTGTCAATACCGGTGACGTCTTTCTCGTTATAGTCTGGCACCTATTTGGTTACTGTATTATGATTACAAAGGGCCTGTTACAATCAGAAGACCTCTATTCCTCTCATTTATCTCTCTTAACTCCCACAGACCGTTCTTAAGCTGCATAAAATCGTCTAAGTAGGGCAGAACTAAGGCAAAACAGACGTCACTACCATTGAAAGGGTTTATAGATAGTCAATCGTTGCTGGGATCGGATAAAGGGGACAGTGGTGTTTTTGGGGGGTCTATTTATTTATATATTCATTCATTTTTTAGTTTCCTCGCTAGACCTCCATCAAGGTTAAAAAAAAAACCCACATCAACGATGTCCCGTGTGACTTTGCCAGGTCGCCGACTCACGGTATGCCCTCCCCCTATGACGCCGCCTGGGCGTTACCGGGTCGCTGTTTGACGGCGACCTACCTTATAGCGCCGTCTGACGCAGACAGGTAGACGCCCTTGTACCATCTGACGCCTACTGGACGCCGCCCGACGCCGCACTCCTACCGTGCCCGTCCCGTCCATTTCCTTGACCTCACTAGCCGCCGACTCAGCTTATGAGAGTTGTTCGTGTCGAACTTTTCCGGAGGACCCTGACGACCTCTCCCGACGTATCTCTTGAGTTGGCGCCCACCCTTGTCGCGCGGCGATGTAGGCAAAGACCTCGTTACGACCCTTAAGTCATGGAGCGTCGGCACTTAATTCGTCATAGTGTGACACTTTCTTAAGGCTGAAAATATACCGAGTTATTCTTAAACCTAGGTACAGTACATTACTTATTATACCTGAACTACAAGGTCACATGCGACCTTTGGCGACCGTGAGGTGCCTGGCTTCCCGCCAAGGTACATACGCAGATGCACTTTGTATTGGTGAGAAATATTTGTAGGCTAACACAGGCTGATAGCAGCTTGGCTAGGGAGGAACCACAATACAATTCTCTCCGTCGCTATAGTCAAAAATATCTTTAGGATTCTGATGGAGACTCGAACCTTTATCCTCGCCCTTGCGGTCAGCGCAAGACAACAGTACAACACCTTAGACCACGGGGCTACAGTGTGTGTGTGTGTGTTTGTGATATTGTGTGTGTGTGTGTGTCATAGTGTGTGTGTGTGTGTGTAGGCCAGTGTGAATATTAAATCTTGTCACTGATGTGCAGCATTTGTCTTAGGTTCATGTTTTGGCTATTATACAGTACATAGTGACTTCCAATGATATCTCCCTTGACATCCCGGGAATCGAGCCCGAGTCAATTGGATTACAAGTTGACTCCGAAGATCACTACATGTATAAATTAATAACTAAAATGTTATTCCCTTTTCCCCAGTTACACGAAAAATCAAGTAAAGCTATGTTATGTTATTAACACCTTATTGGCGGACTAGGCGGTCTATTTATATGTACCGCCCAGCGGGGTGATTTTAGCCAAAATAGGGCTGTTTACGTGATCATTTTCATGCCTAAATAAGACCCAGAGCGTAAAACAAGTATCTATCCCTGAAAGGGCATAAACAGAGCTTTCCAATGACACCACAACGATCCTTTTATGACCGCTAGTTTTCTTGCAACAACCGCGCAACACAAGTGCAAAAAGCATGTAATTCGGTACTTTCCCCATACAATTCAGTATGTAGCGAGTGAGAGAGGGAGGGAGGAGGTGGGATTCGTGTCAGTAGGTTCGCCGCGGTGGTCTGGAGCAGTCATACGCTCGCTACTCTTCTGCCACCACTTGTCTCTCAGCAACATTACGTGCTGAAATTGCCACACGACCTATGTCGCGCGCCGCCAGATAGTCCAAATTTATTATACTCGACTTATGTTGCGTGCCGCTAGTTAGGGGTTAATCCAATTTATCCCCTACTAACAACTCCTAACCCTGCCATAAACATTAGTCCTAGGGAAGTACTTCCCTTTCCAATTGCCCCTTACCCACTCTAAACCACTGTTGAACAATTTGAACAGCAGTGATTTAGAGGGCAAGTAACCTCGACGCTAGACCTGTTGTTGTTAAACTTTCTTTATACTCCTGTGTACCATTCAGCTGTACCTCTCCTTAAAGCTGTGTAAGCTAATATAAAATGGTTACCTTTTATGAATTTATTGATAACGTTGCATCTAATCTATCCTACTATTAAGCATCTAGTCTTATGAACTCCTTGAAGATTATGAAGCACTTTGGCAGTTTATTCTTGCTATCATTAGATAATTTTATTCAGTTTAGGAAGGAATGTTGAGAGTCGGGGAGATGATTGAGATATTTATTTATGTATTTATTTATTTACACATTTTTACTAAGAATAAGCAACCAAATGGATGCGTTAGATTAATACGGCCACCAAAATGTGTATGTTTCTCTGGGTGAGCACTTACATAGAAAACGTATTGATAACGTAAACATGATGGGAGTGTGCTTGTAAAGGTTATTGTCGCCTGTCCCTGTACCGGTGGTAATGGAGTGGTATTTATTAGTGTCAGAGGTGTGTTGTGTGGGGAAGGTCTATTTATATACCAACTAGTATTGAACCTACCTCACTCATGCACACACACACACAAACACACACACACTCACTCAGTGTGTATATACAGTATATATATATACTGTATATATATTTTATATATATATACAGGGTGACCCAACAAAAAATCCCACATTTCAAAGGTAAATGAAACAAAAATGGTTAAAGATAATCAAAATATTATATGCACACATGAAACTTCATTACAGTTTTTATTCATGTTTTAATGATGACATCCTCTAAATGGTGGCCGTCATTGTCTATACACGCTTAGAAGCGATTTCTGAAGGCTGCCATGGCTCGACGGGTCATGTCGGGTGGAACACCGGGTATCTCCGGCTGAATAGCAACCTTAAGGGCTTTAAGACTTTGAGGTCGATGAGTATACACTCGTGATTAAGGGAAACATTTCCCTAAGCACTTGCAATGATCGTCGAGCTCCATCTTGCTGAAACCACACATCGATCATTTCAAGTGCTTAGGGAAATGTTTCCGGACCGGGTGATCTCGTTACGTGGCGATGTTGGGTGGCCGGCCCGTTCCCCTGACCTCGCCCCCTTTGATTATTTTTCTGTGGGGCTACCTTAAATCACCAGTGTATACTCATCGACCCCAAACTCTTGAAGCCCTTAAGGGGAGCGTCCGGTTCATACTCGTAATAGTGCTCAAAACGGCAATATTGCGCAACCCGATATATGGCATCATCACCCATCCCTCTGTCTTCAGTTAAAATCCTGAGGCAATATTCCGTCTGGAAGCATGTTATTTCTGGGCTAGTTTAAAGTAGAAAATAGCGTAGAAAATGCATTATGGGTTTCGGATCTGCAAAACAAAAAACTAAAACCATGAATTTTTGGTGAAAATATGACGTTCTTAGATATTTTGCCTAACAGTATCTGGTACTCAACCCGGGTAACAACTAAGGGTGTGGTGGTGGTGGAGGAGAAAGAGCAGTGTGTTTCAAGCCGCGAGAGAGGTAGGGTGCGGCTGGCCGGCTGGCTTGCAACAGCTTTCGTGCCTTAGTACCTCACGTAAGAAAGTTCACTTGTCGGCGCAGTTCTGACGTAACCAAACATGCTACAACAATGTTTCTGGTGTCATTGGAAAGGGCATGAAATTCTCTACAACTCCACGTCGCCATTTGTTTTTATTTATTTCCCATTTCGACACAGCACCCCGAGACATTTGTCACCTAATTTGTACCTAATTTGTACCTAATTGTAAATGCCCTAATTCTACAATTAGATACAAAATGGAAAAAAGTATCAACGTACAATTGAAACTACACCTATTGTTAGTACCCCCAATGCATTAAAACAATCAAGCAACAACATTTAAATGAGATTTTGATTTTACAAAAAGTCATAAATTTACACACCTAACTCAAAAAATAATTGTCCTAGAGAATTAAAATTTTTGAAATTTCTTAGTTGTTAGGTCCCCTATACGTGTACAAAATCTTATGAAATACAGACAAAATCCACTGACACGTTCTAGAGTAAAGGCCGGACGCTCCCCTTAAGGTTGCTGTTCCACCCGACATGACCCGTCGAGCCATGGCAGCTCCAAGCGTGTATAGACAATGACGTCCACCATTTGGAGGATGTCATCTTTAAAACATTATGAATAAAAACTGTAT
The DNA here is from genome assembly GCA_032716605.1 of Paralithodes platypus. Taxonomy (NCBI): domain Eukaryota; kingdom Metazoa; phylum Arthropoda; class Malacostraca; order Decapoda; family Lithodidae; genus Paralithodes; species Paralithodes platypus. Next base: position 32,751,070 of record CM064496.1, on the reverse strand, counting down.
TGAATGAAGTTTCATGTGTGTAAACAATATTTTGATAATCTTTAACCATTTTTGTTTCAATTACCTTTGAAATGTGGGAGTTTTTTTGGGGGTCACCCTGTGTATATATATATATATATATATATATATATAAATATATATATATTACGTAGACAAACTTGCTCAACGAAGATTGCCGGTAAAAGTGTTCGTTTGACACTAGCTTTACCCTTTTACAGGTCGGAAGAGATAATGCTAACCCCTTGAGGATTATGACGCATTTTACCAGTTTATTATGTTTTGAATATGACAATTGTTATCAGATGAAGAAGTACATGTGGGACCTAGAGAGTTGACTGATATAGTTATAACCAATTTGATTCCAAGAGATCCATCCTAATATACACACAATCGTCCAATGATAACTAGAATAAAGTATAAAAGTGAGGCCTTAAGGGGAGGCAGTTGGTTTTTCGAGTCCTCCTCCTCCCTCATGTTTATCTCTATTAGTTATGAGATTTCAAGACATCCGCCCCATTAGGTTGGCGATTTTCAGACCCTCTCCCCCATTTCTTTGCAAATATTTAGACCTTTCGTGCCATTTAGATGTCGATTTTTTCCTGACGAACAATAGCGAGCCTGTAATTTTAAAAGGAACCGGCCTTCGGCCGGGATATTTGTTTCTATCAAAAAATGTACAAATGTATCTTGAAGGGGGTGTGGGTGTTTTTCTTAGCTTGATGGAGGTCTAGCGAAAAAAACTAAGGAATAAATTCATTAATAGACCAAAGAAAAATAAAACACTCTTTAAATACTGGTCAGAATATCGCTCAATGTCCTTGGTGAAGTGTTTGGTAGTGTACCACGAATACCGGACTACGATGTTACTCACATTGAGGGGGCCCACCTCGTTTTCTTCTCTCTATCGCCCTCTTTCTGTGAGTTGTATCCATTCGGCCCCATTCAGCCTACTGTTTTAAGACATGTATCCCCATTCAGGTGTCGATTTTTTCTTGGCGAGCGGTAGCGAGCCAACATATATATTTCTTTTTTTGACAGCTGGCTAAATTTGTACATTTTTCGATAGAATAATGTCTCCGACGAAGCCGGATTTCTCCATACAATGATGGCTCGCTATCGCTCGCCAGAAAATAATCGACACCTGAATGGGGATAAACGTTTTAACACTCAAAGAGCAGGTGGTGGAGTATATTTGACTGTGCCGCCCAGCGGGGGGTTTTACCGTAAACGAGCTTGTTTCCGTGCTCGTTTTCATGCATAAACAAGAGCCAGAGCGTAATACAAGTATGTATCCCTAAAAGGGCGTTAATTCAGCTTTCCAATGACACCAGAACCATCCTTCTACTATCACTGGTTGCCTTGCAACGATCGTGCAACCGAAGGGCAAAATCGGTAAAATACGGTCATTTTCTTACATTATTACGTGTGAAACGAGTGCGAGAGGGTGGAGTACAAAGGAGTACATCTCAGTAGCTCCACAGCCACCGTGGCGAGCGGTCATGAGGTAACCTACGCTCCTCCCGCCGCTCCGCTCTCTCTCAGAGCACATTATGTGCTCAAAATTGCACTCAACAATAGCCGAGACCCGCCACATAGGCCACATTTATTTCATTCGACAATAGCCGGGCGCCGCCAGTTAAGGGTTAAAACAGTAGGCTGAATAGGACCGAATGAATACCAGCCAGATAAAGAGAGAAAAAGGAGAGAAAAAAGCGGGTGACCCCCTTAACAAATTATTAATGCATGCATATATACGCACGTACATACGTATATGCACACTCGGTCAAAAAAGTATCTGTATCCCTATCCTGATAATCTGGTGTGTGGATCAATAATTGGTATCAGCAATATTTACACATTACTTCTTCTTTTTGAGTGAGATATACAACCATATTCCTACACTTACCCGCTCTATTGAACATCTGACTGACATTAATACAGCACAGAGCAAGCCAAACGAAATGACAGCTGGGACATGACTTATTAGCGCGACTGTATGTATCCTATACGAATGAATGTGTGCATATGTTGTGACGTCTACCAGCGTTGGCAGAATCGCCTCTCGTTAGCCACTAGCGCTCACCAGGGACATCGAAATGGGCTACAGTTATCAGAGAATGTTGTTCTTTCTTTCCTAGTAATCGTATTGTCACAGACAGTCCAGTGGTGGTCTTTGTTTTCGTCTGTGACAACGGGTTGTATTTTCTATCAATAATAGTGATGAAAGTACCAGCGTGGGAAGAGAGAGACTTTTTAAAGCGAGATGGTAGTGAGTGTCTGTAGGTGCGGGCGCTGTGTCACGTGACACCTGCTGTCTTGTGACGTCTCGGCTCGTGATTGGCCGACCATCGCGCCTTTGCGGGCTCCTGTGTAACTTGCCTCCTACATGAGGGTTCCCAGGAGCTGTCCTCGTCAGGACAGGCTAGGCGCGCGTGCATCTAACATCCCTTTGCTTACTCTCCCCCGATCACCACCTTTAGAACTGTTTCTCTCTCTGAACTTCTTCTTTTCCATTACTCTCACCTTTATTCAATTACTTATCCCCTTGGGTTCTGCATACGGTTTCCATAGCCGGCCCGTTGTATTGCATGTGCCGTCCTCGGAGATATGTACATGTACTTAGAATAGGTTTGAGGGTTCTTAGTTAGTATAGGTTATGAACTCTGTGTGTCTCCATTATTGATTTAGTGTTTCTGCTCTTTTATTTAATGCTAGACTGGGATAAGGTAACTGTAGTCGTTGTTATCGATGTGTGTACGGGTTGCTTATACCTACATGACTTCGACCGGTCCTGTGGTAGCCTGTGTTGTCTTTTCGGTTGCATCCTTTGCGAGTGCAGCTTTGTGTTGACTGAGGGCTTTGGCCTGTACCAGTTCCTCACTTTGCTGTCTCTTTGCTTGTCTTTAGAGGGTCGCCAGGATAGAACCAGATACGTGTGATCTGGATCTATCAAGAGAGCACCCTAGTCAATTAACGTAACTTAAAGGATGCAGTCTTAAGGACATCGCTAGGCTACGAGCCTGTCTTGTTCAACCCCAGTTCCTTACCTAGAGTATCCCAGCTAGACATTATTAATTGAGTAGACACTTATTAGTATTTAATATAAGCTCTTTGATATGTACGCATTATTATTCACAGCATTTATTAGTCTAGGTTGTTGCTGAGCCGCACAACCATAGTAGGCTGTTTCGTTGATGAGGAAGTACTTCTTTTAGTGTCGAGCATTACTACCGTTGCGCATTTACAGTATTCTCGTGTCAGTTAACATTATATGTCCTATCTTTTGGTGTATTCGTTTTACACGTGTGGTGTCCTGCCTCCTGCCTTTATATAGTTTAAGATACGAGCATCTTATGAGCATCAGACTTTCTTCAGAAGTTTCCAGGTCTATGCTGTAGGACTATACTTCACTTTCTTTCAGATAGGAGTGAAGAGTTTATTGTTGTTTAGAGTAACTGTATTGAAGCATCTTTTTATTGTATTAAATCTTGCAGTGATTTAATTGATCTTTCCATAGATTCCTGTTAATGCATTTTAACGTAACTTACATCCTGTGTGTTATCAGGCTATACCTGTGGGGGTTAGTCTGAAGTAGAGTTCATTTAAGCCCAGTTAAGGATACCCCGTTATCGCAGATTAACTCTGGAGGGTATAGGTGTTTTGTTCGCCGGCATATAAGTTCAAGGGTTTGGATCTAGCGTACCGTTGTTGCATAGTGACCTATTACTAGTCCTATCATTAAGTGCCCTTGTTTTATTCGCAGTCCCGGTCGTAACAAATGGCGACCTTTCCTAGTATCTTATCTTAGTCATCACAACAACCTAGTGAACTAAGAAATAATTGCAGGATTGTTGGACATTTGTTTTTTGAGGAATATTTTGGACACGTTGGAATTTTTTTTGGGCAACGTAGTATAGTACTTGAGTGGTCTTCAAGCATTTTTTGAGTGAATAGTGCTACATGAGAGTTTAGGTACTTTTTTTGTATAAACGTTGAGGATTTCCGGTGGACACTATGTCGAACGACGGATCAGTATACAGTGAGGACACAGTACGGGAAGCAGGCGAGGAGGTGGAGAAGGTGGAGTTGTCAAGCGGCGTTCGGGTGGTGAACAATGAGGAGGATGCTCGGATATTTTTGGAGGAGCCTGTGTCAGCGGATCGGGTGTCGGGGCTAGACCGGTACGGACTGCAGTGTGTAGCCACGGTCTTAGGGTTTCCCGGTACTAGCAGTTTGTCGAGAGGTGAGCTGGTTACCTGTGTGTTCGGTGGGGTGCGTGGGGCTTCGGGTGGAGCGGGAGCTGGGGCACCTTCTGCCCAGCCCCCATTCCACTCGACTCCTACCATGGCGCCCCCTCAGGCTCCGGAGCCGGGTACGTTCCCACATGCCGATGCCCGCTGGCGGTTGGGCATGCCTCTAGGTGATTCACTGGGTGGGTCCCCGATAGTAGCACCCCCTCCTCAAGGTTTGTCTGCCGAGATGTTGTTTCAGCTCGAACTCGCCAAACTTAACCAGCAGGCTGAGCGGTGAAAGCATGAGGCTGAGCTCGAGCAGCGGAAGTATGAGTTCGAGCAGCGAAAGTATGAGGCTGAGCTCAGGCAGCAGCAGCAGCAGCGGGAGGCTGAGCTTCAGGTTGAGGGTACGAAGTACTGTGCAGACATAGAGCTTGAGAAGTCTCGGGTGGAGTCGACAGGGCAGCGTCTCGGTTCTGGGAATCGAGGTCTTGATCAGTCTTTATCGCACCTTCTTAAGTTAGTCCCTGCATTTGACGAGTCGGGTGTCACCGAGTTTTTCCTGCGTTTTGAGAAGAAGTGCCGGGAGCACCAATGGCCCGAGGTTAAGTGGGCAGCCCTTGTTTCCTCTAGGTTGATTGGCAAAGGACTCAAGGCATATGATGCGTTGCCCTTGGAGTCTTGCATCGATTATGAGATATTGAAGGAAGCTGTTCTGCGGGCATACAAGTTACATCCAGAGACATATAGGTTGAAGTTTCGGGGTGTTACGAAGTGTCGTGAGTGCACTTTTCTAGAACATGCCCGGGAACTGTCTGATGCTTTGAAAAATTGGCTGAGGTCAGAGAAGGTGACGACGTTCGAAGAGCTTGAGCAGTTAGTCCTTCTAGAGCAATTTTTTAAATGCACAGGCGGCGACCTGACTTTGAACCTCAAAGAGAAACAACCTAAAACTCTACAAAAGGCAGCTGAGTTGGCTGACCTGAGAGTATCGCTGATTCGTGGGTGCGGGTCTGCACAACGGACCGATGCAGTTAACAAGGGGCGCAACACTCCACCCCCCCGAGTCAGTGATACAACATTTAATAAGAAAAGCAAGAGCAATGATACCAGTTTTGATCACAAACCAAGAACCATCCCGTTTGAGAAAGGTAAGGGCCCTTCCCCACCTCAGGGGAAGTCCAAGGGTGAAGTAGAGTGTTTTAAGTGTCATAACAAGGGGCATTTTGCACGTTCCTGCCCTAGTAACCAACCTACAGCAGTCGTGTCTTTGGCTAGCAACATTGGGGTGTCTCTGAGGTCTTCTGCATTTACCCGGGGTGATATGTCAGATGCGGGGGCACAGCCAGTGAAGGAGTGTCCGGAAGACTAGAAACCTGTCCGTGATGCTTTTTGCGACCATAGAGGGCGTGGCTGCGTGAGTTGGGCTGGTTGCAAGCATGGGTTGGAGTTGTTGCGGGATACAGGTGCATCCCAGACTCTGATGAAAAACTTTACAGGCCAAACTATAAACGCGGCACGAGTAATTGTGGTGCAGGGTATTAATGCTACACGGTCATACCCGTTGGTTCGAGTGGAGCTGGAGGTTGATGGTGTGACACGAGAGATCGATGTTGGAATCGAAGAGATACTGCCAGTAGAGGGCGTCGACCTTCTTCTCGGCAACGACTTTGCGGTACCTACTTCTGAGGTTCCACCCTTAGTCGCTGCCGAGAGGGCGGCCGACGTGAGTAGGGAGGGGCAGGAGTTGGTCGAGAGGTGTCAATTACAGCAGAGGGCGTGTGTTGTCACCCGATCTCTTGCATCTAAGGTGTCACAACCTATTCCTCAGTCTCTAGACCAGCGGAGGAACGGTCGGAAGGAGAAAGCTAAAGTTGGGAAAAGTTTTGTGAGTTTTGATCCAGCGGCTCTTCTTGGCGACTCAGTATTAGCACCAACGTTTAGATCCAGAGTGGTCCCAGAACCTGTCACACTTGGTGAGGAGGTAGGGCGTGAGAAATCTCCGAGACAGCAAGTTGAACTCGAGGACGGTGAAACATGTCATGTGAACCTATTGGAGTTTGTGAGGCAACCACCTGAGCAGCCTACTGTCCCTATGTTGGTCTGCAGCGTCCAAGGTGGAGAAGGAGAGGGGGGCAGTGGGGCACAGGTGGAGGAGAGTTGGGATTGTCATGTCTCGGTGGAGCAGTGGGCGGGGGACACGAGCCAGGTGGCTGTGGAAGCGCTAGAGCACCAGTGTGCAGCGCTCCAGCACCTGCTCGGTTCATACCCCACTGTTTGTGCCGAGCACCCAGGCCTCACAACTCTTGCGGTGCATGAGGTTCCGCTGACAGGTCACTTGAGTGTCAGTAGACCGTTGGCCTCGTTGTTTCAGTGGTTCAAGGTGGGCGACGAGGCTTTGGCATGGTTGTCAGGTCAGGGTCAACCCATGGCTGCTAGGGGTTGTGGTCAGAACCAGGAAATTGAGCAGATTGGTGAGGTTGGCTGTGGAGTGGATGTGCCCGGTCATCGCATAGCCTCCCAATGCTGCTCTTGTGTTATGCAACAGCCCTACCATAGACCGACTGTATCTGGCCATGTCGCTGAAGGCGGTGATGCTGCACAGGCAGATGTAGTCGCAAGGAATGCGGGGGTGCGCATGTACGGTATCGGCGGGGAGGCTTTAGCAATTATGAACTATGAGAGTGACTGCACAGGTGGTACAGATTGTCCCTCTCGTGACCTGGCTGTTCTAGGGACAAAGGTGGAGAAGGAGGGAGGCTATAGTTTAGAAACTGTGGTCTCGGCTGGGTTGTGGGAGGGCAATGAGCATGTTGTTCGTCGAGATAAGTTGCAACCTCTTGTTCCGAAGCGTCAAGAGAAGTTGTTTACTAGGCTGTGGCAGTACATCCGCATGTTTGTTCATTCTCCAGGCCTGATGTACGGGGTAGAATCCGACATAGAGGCTGGAGACAGTGCTAGGTTCAAATTGGCTCCCTACCGTATAAATCCTGCTCGACAGCCTGTGATGAAAGCAGAGCTGGACTACATGTTGGCGAAGGGTCTGAGGGATAAGGAATATCGTGAGTGGTCGTTGCCTGTAACTTTGCAACCTGTGTTAAGTGGCAAGATCAGTGTGTGTGTTGATTGCAAGAGTGTGTGTGCATTATCCCTGACAGATGCCTATACCTTATCTAGAGTTGACGACACCATAGACCGCATCGGGGCTGCATCGCTTATCACGAAGGTTGAACTAGTGAAATGTTATTGGCAGGTCCCGTTGCCGGAAAGAGCGAAGAGAAGTGCCAGTCTTGTGATGAACTGGGCAGTTTATCAGTGCCAGGTGTTGTTTTGCTGCCGGAACACAAGTTGGATGTGTGGCATGTTAAGGGCGCTGATAATGTTGTGGCTGATTGTTTGTCACGGGAGGGTACGCTTCAAGGAGCACCCTCGCCGTTCAGTCAGTGAGTGTTTGAGAGTTGAGAGAAAAACCAGGCTTGCCCCTATAGAGCAGCCGTCAAAAACAACATTAAAATTAAATAAAAAAAATAAAAAATCACATAAAAACTCTTTCTTTTTGATAGTTAATTGTAAGTTGCCAATGTTATAGCTAAAGTCCTAAGTTGAACCTGTCTTTCACTTAGTAGGCTGAGCTCTGTGAAGCTCGCTCAGGGAGCATAGCAGGCTATATTATACTATTGTGTTTGGGAGGGGTTATAAGATTTTCTTTATGCTAAAATGTTGTTTTATGTAAGAATTGAGCTATGCATTTCATTGCTGGAGGAGTGGCTAGGTGTGGCGGGTCTTGTCGGCATTCTGCCTTGTCAGATATGGTGGTCGCCTAATGTTGAGCGTCCCATATCTTGGGCGGGGTGTGACGTCTACCAGCATTGGCAGAATCGCCTCTCGTTAGCCACTAGCGCTCGCCAGGGACATCGAACTGGGCTACAGTTATCAGAGAATGTTGTTCTTTCTTTCCTAGTAATCGTATTGTCACAGACAGTCCAGTGGTGGTCTTTGTTTTCGTCTGTGACAACGGGTTGTATTTGATATCAATAGTAGTGATGAAAGTACCAGCGTGGGAAGAGAGAGACTTTTTAGAGCGAGATGGTAGTGAGTGTCTGTAGGTGCGGGCGCTGTGTCACATGACACCTGCTGTCTTGTGACGTCTCGGCTCGTGATTGGCCGAACATCGCGCCTTTGCGGGCTCCTGTGTAACTTGCCTCCTACATGAGGGTTCCCAGGAGCTGTCCTCGTCAGGACAGGCTAAGGGCGCGTGTATCTAACATCCCTTTGCTTACTCTCCCCCGATCACCACCTTTAGAACTGTTTCTCTCTCTGAACTTCTTCTTTTCCATTACTCTCACCTTTATTCAATTACTTATCCCCTTGGGTTCTGCATACGGTTTCCATAGCCGGCCCATTGTATTGCATGCGCCGTCCTCTGAGATATTTACATGTACTTAGAATAGGTTTGAGGGTTCTTAGTTAGTATAGGTTATGAACTTTGTGTGTCTCCATTATTGATTTAGTGGTTCTGCTCTTTTATTTAATGCTAGACTGGGATAAGGTAACTGTAGTCGTTGTCATCGATGTGTGTACGGGTTGCTTATACCTACACGACTTCGACCGGTCCTGTGGTAGCCTGTGTTGTCTTTTCGGTTGCGTCCTTTGCGAGTGCAGCTTTGTGTTGACTGAGGGCTTTAGCCTGTATCAGTTCCTCAATGTGCTGTCTCTTTGCTTGTCTTTAGAGGGTCGCCAGGATAGAACCAGATACTTGTGATCTGGATCTATCAAGAGAGCACCCTAGTCAATTAACGTAATTTAAAGGATGCAGTCTTAAGGACATCGCTAGGCTATGTGTCTGTCTTGCTCAACCCCAGTTCCTTACCTAGAGTATCCCAGCTAGACATTATTAATTGAGTAGACACTTATTAGTATTTAATATAAGCTCTTTGATATGTACGCATTATTATTCACAGCATTTATTAGTCTAGGTTGTTGCTGAGCCGCACAACCATAGTAGGCTGTTTCGTTGATGAGGAAGTACTTCTTTTAGTGTCGAGCATTACTACCGTTGCGCATTTACAGTATTCTCGTGTCAGTTAACATTATATGTCCTATCTTTTGGTGTATTCGTTTTACACGTGTGGTGTCCTGCCTCCTGCCTTTATATAGTTTAAGATACGAGCATCTTATGAGCATCAGACTTTCTTCAGAAGTTTCCAGGTCTATGCTGTAGGACTATACTTCACTTTCTTTCAGATAGGAGTGAAGAGTTTATTGTTGTTTAGAGTAACTGTATTGAAGCATCTTTTTATTGTATTAAATCTTGCAGTGATTTAATTGATCTCTCCATAAATTCCTCTTTATGCATTTTAATGTAACTTGCATCCTGTGTGTTATCAGGCTATACCAGTGTGGGTTAGCCTGAAGTAGAGTACATTTATGCCCAGTTAAGGATACCCCGTTATCGCAGATTAACATTGGAGGATATAGGTGTTTTGTTCGCTGGCATATTATAAGTTCAAGGGTTTGGATCTAGCGTACCGTTGTTGCATAGTGCCCTATTACTAGTCCAATCATTAAGTGCCCTTGTTTTATTCGCAGTCCCGGTCGTAACAATGTACGGATACATAATACACACATACCTAAGATGCATACTCCCAAAAATTCACAGTTTTATATATCTATTCTTATCCGATACATGCAGACGTAGTGTACAGTCACGAGCATAAATACTGCGACATCAACCAGATAATGTCAACTTCTTCATCACTAGAGGTTTATACTAAGCTGAAAAAATCATCAGACGGAAGCTAGCATGAAATAAAGAAATCATTGTGAGTTTGAATAAAAGTTTAACAATACCTTTGGAGGCGAAGGGGCGAACATTATCTGGTTAGTGTCGCAGTATTTATGCTGGTGACTATACATTGAAAGCAAAAATAATTTGAAGTTTTTTTTTCCTGGATGCCCTTCTCCCTCGTGCTTAGTCCCATCAGCTTAGCGATTATAAGACTTTTTGCCATTTATACGTAATCTTTTTCCTGGCGAGCGATAGTGAGTCTGTAATTAACCCTTCTTTAGCGGCCTATGCGGTTTATTTATATGTACCGCCCAGCGGGGTGTATTTAGCCAAAATAGGGCTGTTTACGTGATCATTTTCATGCCTAAATAAGACCCAGAACGTAAAACAAGTATCTATTCCTGAAAGGGCATAAACAGAGCTTTCGAATGACACCATAACGATCCTTGTATGATGGATAGTTTTCTTGCAATAACCGTGTAACGCGAGTGCAAAAAGCATGTAATTCGGTACTTTCCCCATATAATTCAGTATGTAGCGAGTGAGAGAGGGAGGAGGGAGCTGAGATTCGTGTCAGTAGGTTCGCCGCGGTGGTCTGGAGCAGTCATACGCTCGCTAGTCTCCTGCCACCACTTGTCTCTCTCTCTCAGCAACATTACGTGCTGTAATTGCCACTCGACCTATGTCGATCGCCGCCACATAGTCCAGCTTTATTAAAAACGACTTATGTGGTGAGCCGCTTTTTAAGGGTTAAGGAGTAACAAGCCTTTGACCGGGAAATTGTTCTACCGAAAAATGTACAAATCTATCTCGAAGGGGGTTCTTGGAGTATTTTTTTGATGGAGGTCTTGAGAGGAAACTAAGTATATCAAATTCATAACTAAATATATGAACATATAAATACAAATATATTTAAATCTCCCTTTAATGTATGAAAGTTTGCGACATTGATACGCAATGTATAAAGTAATAAGTAAATTCCGATACCGTGAACAACAATAATAGATTCAATAAACGAGATACGTGTCCAGGGAAAGGCAGTACATTTGTGATCAATTGGAAACACGGGGAGAAATGTAATGTGTGTGAGAGAGTGAGAGAGAGAAGTGAGAGAGTGACAGACATGATGACGAGTGAAAGAGTGAGAAAGATAGTGAGAGACAAGGCAGGTAGAGATAGTGGCAATAAATGAAAGAGAGAGAGAGAGAGAGAAAATTAATGACTATTGCTAATGTACCGACAAATTGTAAATACAAGACGACTTCTGTGTGTATGTTTTTAAATATGCAATAAATATATATCTATATATCTATATATATATATATATATATATATATATACAGTATATATATATATATATATATATATATATATATATATATATATATACAATATATATATATATAATATATATATATATATATATATATATATATATATATATATATAATATGTACAAAGTAAAAGTATGAGAAATCCTATTGGGATACCATTAGAAGCACAACAGTGGAATAAGCAAGTCCTGTGTACAGTTCCGAGCATATGAAACAGAGACACGGCCTCAGGCCATCTACTCAGTCAAAGAACCTCTGGCGTGTCCTTTTTGGCTTGAGAGTTATGATAGGGGAGAAGGGGGTTGGAAGTAGGCGATGGTGGGAGGGTGACGGTTTGTGGAGTGGGTATAGAAGTGTTAGCGAGGATGGAAAAGAAGGTGTGATTGGGGCGCCGTCAAAGTTTAGGTGGGAGCAAGGGAGTAATATAATTCGTTGATATGTGGCAAATAAACTATTAATTACGTAATATGCTTTGACAAATAGCGATTATATAACCATGATTAATTTTATGCTTTGATAATATGTGCCACTTATTATAAAATCGACATACATTTGTGTTGATATTCATATTACTGTGATATATAACTATAGTCTCTTTATTTTCAGCTGATGGTAAATTGTCATGTCAGCAGCTTTATTACTCAACTATTACGAAGATTGGATAACGAAATAGGTTGTTAATTCTGAGGACTTGGCATAGATGTGTAGTAATTTCATATTTCACCATTAAGTATCGATTAATTAATTATCGAGGAATCAGTTGCTAAGGGATTCAATTTACCGTCATCTGAAATTAAACCGACTATAGGGTAAAATACACCAAGATATAGCATTAAACCGACTATAGGGTAAAATACACCAAGATATAGCATTAAACCGACTATAGGGTAAAATACACCAAGATATAGCATTAAACCGACTATAGGGTAAAATACACCAAGATATAGCATTAAACCGACTATAGGGTAAAATACACCAAGATATAGCATTAAACCGACTTTAGGGTAAAATACACCAAGATATAGCATTAAACCGACTATAGGGTAAAATACACCAAGATATAGCATTAAACCGACTATAGGGTAAAATACACCAAGATATAGCATTAAACCGACTATAGGGTAAAATACACCAAGATATAGCATTAAACCGACTATAGGGTAAAATACACCAAGATATAGCATTAAACCGACTATAGGGTAAAATACACCAAGATATAGCATTAAACCGACTATAGGGTAAAATACACCAAGATATAGCATTAAACCGACTATAGGGTAAAATACACCAAGATATAGCATTAAACCGACTATAGGGTAAAATACACCAAGATATAGCATTAAACCGACTATAGGGTAAAATACACCAAGATATAGCATTAAACCGACTATAGGGTAAAATACACCAAGATATAGCATTAAACCGACTATAGGGTAAAATACACCAAGATATAGCATTAAACCGACTATAGGGTAAAATACACCAAGATATAGCATTAAACCGACTATAGGGTAAAATACACCAAGATATAGCATTAAACCGACTATAGGGTAAAATACACCAAGATATAGCATTAAACCGACTATAGGGTAAAATACACCAAGATATAGCATTAAACCGACTATAGGGTAAAATACACCAAGATATAGCATTAAACCGACTATAGGGTAAAATACACCAAGATATAGCATTAAACCGACTATAGGGTAAAATACACCAAGATATAGCATTAAACCGACTATAGGGTAAAATACACCAAGATATAGCATTAAACCGACTATAGGGTAAAATACACCAAGATATAGCATTAAACCGACTATAGGGTAAAATACACCAAAATATAGCATTAAACCGACTATAGGGTAAAATACACCAAGATATAGCATTAAACCGACTATACCAAGATATAGCATTAAACCGACTATAGGGTAAAATACACCAAGATATAGCGACTATAGGGTAAAATACACCAAGATATAGCATTAAACCGACTATAGGGTAAAATACACCAAGATATAGCATTTTCCCCCCTTTTTTTATGCCACATTTCGGGCTTACTTTGAACCTATAATGGTGTGTATTTCGACATGTTTGTAGTTTGCCTAATATGCCAGTATGCTATAATATACCCATCCATAATTAATCGTCATTTGTCATAGTAGCCTATATCATTAAGCTTCAAAAAGTAGTGGCAGAAATGGTAATTTCGCAAAAGGAACCTTCAACAATTCCAATAACTGCTAGCTGGTCTAATTAATTGCTGAAATAGCTGCTAGCTGGTCTAATTAATTGCTGAAATATTTGCAACCTGAGATATGCTTTGACCTGTCTTTATTCAAAGTTACTATATATTACCTGAGAGACTGGCTTGTTCCTTGGGAATCGTAGTCTTAAGGGGCTATCACACTTGACTATAATCCGTCAACCTTCATCAAATCCACGATATGCGTGGATCTTCATTTCAACTGAAGTCCGAACTAATGATATACAGACGAAATGTATTTATTATGAATTGCAAAACAGCTAAATGGTCATGCAATTAAACCGCTATACAGCACTCTGATTTAATTGCACACATCTTCAATAATCGTATTTGGTGGCTTATTACGGGAAGCACAGGCTGTAATATTATTAACCGGGACCGAGTCTCCCGTGGATGCGATATTTTTGTATTATTTTTGTATTTTTGTTTGTTTTAGTTTTTACTTCGAATGGCATTTTACGAAATTAAATACAATCATTTACAAATATTGTTAATTTTATATACAATAATACTGCAGTTTAGGATATGGTAATCTACTGTAGGTTAGGATATAAGAACAAGTTAGGATATTATACGTTAAGTTATGAAAGGATGATGTTTGGTTAGCATAGTTATGTTAGTTAAATTAGGGTAGTTAGTGTAATAACATCAGATCCTCAAATATTGTAAGCCTACTGTAACAAAGATACATTTATGTGCATGAAATCAATATGCTTTAACCTATTATAAACATGATAGTCTAACATTAATTTGTTTAAAAGTATCTAAATTATAAATTAAAAAAGAAGACGTCGTCCGAGGGGTTCGAACTCCTACACTTTTAAAGTATGCCTATTACGTTTACCACTGACAATCATCGGTGTATTATCGTTCATATTATCTTACACGTGAGTTGCTAACTTCAAATCGTGTCGACTTTTTCAGCGAATTATCGGTCAAAATTATCATAATTGCGTTAATAATATATAAACTCGGCTTTTAATTAGCGATTGCGAAACATTAATGATACAGATAGAATGTATTCAATCCAACATTGGAATAAATAAAGCCGAGGAGCGAGTTCAACCAATATTGGTTGATGACGACGGGCTCTCCCTCAAACAATCTTTCCTTCATCCTATGACTTAGACTTTGTGAGTCCTGGCATTTTGACTCCAACGTCCATTGAATTTGGCTTTGTCACTCTTTTAACTTTGGGGGAGACACTCGTTACAGGCAACCTGCCTTTTGTATCCTCCATATACATAGACAAACAAATGCTTTAAGCCAGTGTGATAGGGAGATGACGATTCCATGCCAAAGGTCGTAGGACGACAAAAAGTAAGTCCCTTTAGGAGAAAGAGGAGGATCAGGTAATCACGGACTGCAAAAATATTTTATTTGAGTAATGAAATGTGATTTTCTATTTCTCATTATATTTATATTTAGTTCAGCTAATGGTTAGTTCATACTCCCCGAATTACTTGCATCATATACAGGTATAGTGTTTACTGTATTGAACTTTATAAAATCAAGTTTCATGGACAAGTATAACAATAGGTCAAATAATATGAGTCTTATCTTTAATGTATGAAAAACACTATGTTAATATTGAGATTATGCTTGTTGTTAACTTTACATCCTGATGTTGACTCATAGATGAGGAGTCGAAATGTTGAAAACAATACAGATGTTCGTGATTGCCTCTTTCGCCGCGAACATAATTGTATATTATAATAAGAGTAGCCTATGCAAATGATTATTTATGAAACTATTCATTAATTATGCAGTACAGCTCATAGTACTCTGAACATATTGAAACATCATGCCATTGATGGGATAATTATATTGAAGTCTATGAACTGATTTATTGAGGAAAGGTGGAATAGGCGCAGAAACAGCAATAAAAGGCATAACATTATTAGTTTAAGTTAGCAGGTGTAGCCTACATTTAATTCTGACTGATTCAGAAGCTACTTCGTTAGACCCCCTCCATATGACAGCAACGGCACATGACAGTGGGGTCCACTTCATAATGTGTATTGAGTAATTAAGGAGGTAAGAAAGGTATATTATATAATTATAGCTAATGGTTATAAAACAAACTAGTATATGATTATGGTATCACTTGATCGATACTTAGTGTTACCCATCTTGCCAACCACAAAATACCAAAACCCGTACAGTTGGTTGCCTATTAATTGTTCTCCTCCGCACCAATTTGCATGAATGCTGAAACAATTGTTTGAACAATTTCCACCAATTATTAATGCTAATGCTGCGTTACAGATTTAACAGCTCTAGCTTATCAGATAATACAACACGGAACACTTTAATTAAGTTCAACTCTCAAATAATTCATTCCATGTAAAGTGGGTTGGCATCTATGCTTCCCCCCCCCCCCCCCCCTCCTCTTTCCACCTTATACAGTGGTGTCTGCTAACCCACCTATTACACCCACCCCCACCCCGCCATCCCCTTCTACCCTACCCTAACTCTTCATCCAGAAAGTGTACACCGGGGATTCTCCGTGACTGAGGAGACGGGCTGATGGGTGTCTCTGTTTCATGTGCGCGGAGCTGTACACTGAGTGGGATTATGCCATTGAGTTAAAAGTGACTCTGCTAGGTGGCGTGTAACGTCAATGGATGTGTATAGAATGGTGAAATGTTCTGAATCAATAAAATGGTCAGTCGCTTCAGAATGGTACTGTACCTAATAACTGAATAAGACAGTTATACGACCTACCCTTTACCTCAACAATTATGGTTGATAGATGGCGCTTTGATTGGTCAATATAGGTCGCATTACAGCTGCCGCACATATTGGTATACCACCGAGGATTGCAAAGAGTCAGGTATTCGGTCCTTGAAGCTGAGCGAGCGAGATGAATGAATGCAGGCTTAAATAAAATTATCAGAGAAACAGGGGGGGGGGGGGGTTGCTTGTTAGAATCACCCACGCACACACACACACATACAAACAACATTTCACCTCAAGGGACGGGATTTTTCGAAAAAAAGGCTCCAGTCCTGACGTTACTGTTGACTTACAGTGTGCTGGCGTAATGATCCAATAGGGTTGATAGCCTCTGAAGGCCTATGTTAACTAACTAACTCACTCACTATATTCAATACACACACAGAGATATTTAGCCTTGGTAATCGTATACAACATGACGCTCTATATTTTGTCATCTATTTATCTATCATATATATCATTATAAATCCATACTTTAATACCTACTGCATCTGGCCTCCCATACGCAGACATAAATAAGCTGTATATATATATATATATATATATATATATATATATATATATATCCGATACGTATGGAATTATATACAGTTTATTGTATTGAATAGAGAGAGTTAAGTGAAAGGTTACTTGTGTGTGTGTGATTCTAAAAAGCAAGTAAGCAAAGTGGGATTTTAGTTAGTGTACGTACAGTAGGCCTATGTGGGTTGAAAATATATAATGTGTGTTTGGGGGAGCGAGTGCTGGTGTGTGTGTGTGTGTTTATAACTGTGTGCGTGTATGTTTGTGTGACTGCTTGTGTGTGTGCCTGTGTATGTGACCGTTTGGCTATGGGTGGGTGTTTTTGTTTAGGTATGTATGTGTGTGTGTGTGTGTGTCTGTAAGTATGTGTCTGTGTGTGTGTGTGTGTGTGTGTGTTGTGGACTGACAGCAGAGAGTTTGAGAATGTTTTAATCCAGGAGTGAGAGAGCTGGAGTGCAAAAGTTTGTAACTGCTAAAAAAGTATGTGTATGTTTGTTTGTTGGTGTGTGTACGTTTCTGTTCCATTTGGTGTGTATATTTTGTGTCTGTACTTCTCTGAGACTGTGAATCCGTGTGTATGTGTGTACTTGTGCGTTGTGTATTATTTGTTATTGTTGTGCGTGTACGTATAATTGTGTTCGTGTATTAATGCGTGTAATTGTATATATTTGTTTATTACTTGTGACTTATTGGTTGTACGTTATATCAGAACAGCCTTTCTAAAGTGCATCATTCATATAATGATAGCCAAAAGTAACAATTGAATCAGGTCATAGTATTTAGTTCCGGTTTGAGTTGTTGAATTAACATCCTTTCCCCGAAAAATAAAAAATCAACAACTCAAGCTGGAACTAAATACTATGACCTGATTCAATTGTTTAGTCAGTTTTCAAATAATTTAGTTTTAATTATTTCCTGTTTGTTACGTTTAATCTCAAATTCATTGTGAGTATTTCACATTGTCCGCCCAGTCAGAGTATATAATTTTCCTATGTTTTGTTTGTTTTGTGTTTTTGGGGTTGTCGCTGGTGAAGATGCTTTTATCTGGGTGAATGATTTTAACAGTGCAGGTTGTTTTTTATTCGGAAGAGAATACTAACTCATATCCGGCAGCTTTAATTAAGTTTACTGATTGTATCAGGGTCAAGGTATGCATCGAGGTCTTTCTGAGAGGGAAGGCGAACATTTTAAGGCATTGTTAGTTTATTTGAAAACCTTCACAATCTGGGTTTGAGTTATACTGCAAATGTGAGAGCCAGGATCATCAGGGAGAGGAGAGTTGCATTTAAATTTTACGTCAAGTGCCATATTGAAGCATTTGAAGAGTTCAGCAATGACTGATGAAATATTATAAGAAAATAAGGGGGGTATGGGGAGGAGATAATTGAGAATAAAAGCTAAACCTGCTGCACCAGCTCCTCCAGAGAACTTATAAGTGGCACCGGGGTTTGCGCTGCAAGCTAATTAATTGGCAGCGCACAGCTGTTCTGCATATGCTGTTTTCCGGTACCCCATTCTTGTCACGCATTTCCACTGGCTGTCATACTACCATCCCCATAATAGTATCGAGGCAATCCACTTTTCTGCCGAGTTACATCAGGAAAGAAATATGGCTGACAAATTATCTTTATCTGAAGTTACCCGTGCTGTGCTATATCTTGGTGTCAGATGCGTGGCTGCTGCTTGGGTGGGCGTGGGGCACTGCTTTGATTAAGGGGGGTCACCTGCTGTGTTTTCTCTTTCTCTGGCTTGTAGCCAGTCGGCCCAATTCAGCAAACTGTTTTAAGACGTTTACCCCTATCCAGGTGTCAATATTTTCCTGGCGAGCGGTAGCGAGCCAGCATATATATTTTATGTTTTGACAGCAAGCTAAATTTGTACCTTTTTCGATAGAAAAATTTCTCCAGCGAAGCCGGATTTCTCTATACAATGCTGGCTCGCTATCGCTCGCCAGGATGAAATCGAAACCTGAATGGGGATAAACGTCTTAAAACATTTGGCTGAATGGGCCCGAATGATAACAAGTCAGAGAAAGAGAGAAAAAGAGAGAAGGATAACAAAAAGCCGGTAACCCCCCTTAAGCAGATCAATCAGCGTGTGGCACATAAATGCATATTATTGGGTGTATCGTGTTTTGCCAACCCAGATGTAACCTTCTGATTGCTTGCACTCCGGAGTAATCCTTTTGCCTGACGTGCTTTCGCTTTTACTCCCACATTAAAAAATACCGATCAAACGGTAGCAGGCAAATGTTATGTGTGGGTTTTCCTGTATTTATACACTACTATAAAAGGCCCTTGCTATCTTCAACATCGTATACTCCGCTTGCCTTTCATGAACAGTTCAAGGAAGTTTTCGTATTTACTCTTTGTTACTCAAGGATGTCATTTCTACATTTAATTTTGGTTATCATTAGCCATAATTCATTCTGCCGAGGAAGGATGTCTAGGAATCAAAGGGTAAAAATTATCTCACTTGTCTCTCTACTCTTAAAACATCTTCCTAAACTGAATAAAATCGTCTAATATTAACCATAATAGTATGAAATAATGCGTCCTGGCATACAGAAAGGGTTAAAGGTAGAAATCCACTTTTATGTACAGCCTCAAAGCTGGTTTACACAAGCGTTTTTTTCCGGCATCTTTTTTCAAACAACTCTGGTGGTACACTTTCTGAAATTAAATTATATCTAACTTTCGACAAGTAAATTCATCTTCCTTCAATCCATTGGTGTGTATTTTGTTCAGCTGGCGCCAAATTACAAAAATCCCCATCTTAATTACTTAGCTATTACCAAAACATTTATAGCGATATATGTTGTAAATTGTGAACACTTGGCATTATTTATAGATAGAGACATAGTCGTTTCATATTTTTCAATAAAGTATCAATAGATTATCTGCTTCATGGATTGAATTTTCCGTCTGCTGCAAACCAACTGACTATAGTCGTTGATACCCGTGTAGAATAATCTGTTGTTAACCCTTACAGTACCGGCGACGTCTTTTTGTTTTGTATATCAGCTGCATTTAGACGATTTTATAAAGCTATGGAAGGATATAATTATGATAGCTAAAAGGATAAATTGAGATAATCTGTAATCTTTTGACGGGTAGACATCCTTCCTAAGCTGAATTAAACGGTCTAATAGTTGGCAGAATATCATTATAAGGCTGTCACCGGTACTGAATGGGTTAATCACGAGTACCGGTACTGATATCCGGGAAAAAAAACTTATTAGACCTATGAGAGTCCAAATATATTATATAACTTTGGGGCCTATTCCATTAAGGGGGGATGGGCTGTTCTTCTGGTCCCCTTTCTCCCTCGTGTTAAGCCCCATATCTGTTGAGATTATAGGACGTTCGGCCCATTAGTTTGGCGATTTTAGCACCTTTCGCCCCATTTCGTTGTCAATTTTAAGACCTTTCGTGCCATTTAGGTGTCGATTTTTTCCAAGCGAGCGGTAGCGAGCCTGCAATTTTAAAAGAAACCGGCCTTCGGCCGGGAAATTTTTCTACCGAAAAATTTACACATTTATCTTGAAGGGGGGCTAGGGGATGCTTTTCTAAGCTTGATGGAGGTCTAGCGAAGAAACTAAGAAATAAAGGAATACATGAATTAATAGATCAAAAAATCGGCCTATCTCCCCTTAATCCTATCAAGATAAAAACACGCCTTTCTTCCTTTTTGCCTGACTATTAGTACATATTTGTTTTCATATTAGGAAGGAATTGTGGGAGTCAGATGATTGATTGAGACAGTTAGTACGGAATTAACCCCTTCTATACCGGGGGCGTATTTTCACTTTACTCTGGCTACTATTAGACGATGTTATTCAGTGTAAAAAGGGCACTCGGCAATTAACAGGCTTCGAACTATCTCGCTTAACCCTTTTTCTACCACACATCCTTCTTAAACTGCCCAAAGTCGTCTGAATATAGCTGGATTATACTTAAAACGACGTCGCCGGTACAGGAGGGGTTAATTCCTAGAGGGCCTTCTTTCCAAAAAACAAATACAATCGTCAAGTGAGAGACGGAATGAATGTTAAAACGCGTCATAATTTTCAAAGGATTTATGTCCCCTCTCCTTCATTGTTCCTAATTATGTCATCTTACGTTATTCCCGTGTGTGATATGTACTCTTTATATTTTCCATTACTCACATTGATATTCCCTTCGCACCCAGTATTTCATTATTTAACCCTCCTGAAAACTCCCCAGGTTTTGAGATGCCTGGCGAAGGGCTTGAACCCTGGAGGGATTTTAACCCTCCTGAAAACTCCCCAGGTTTTGAGATGCCTGGTGTGGGGTTCGAACCCTGGTTAGTGACCATAATACCGGTTGGTCAACCAGACCCACGTGCTAACCCACTGTACTACCACAGACGTACACTAGGATAGTAACCTTAGTTCTCCTTGAAAGAACCAGGTGATAGTCTCGTGGTGATTCACGTGATGGGTTTATTAGACTTCGCCATCAACGACTATTTTACACTATCCCAGACGTCAACTCGGGTAGTACAGTATTGGGATTGCGGGATTTTTTCGAGGGCATTACAGTGCGACTAAATTGACCTGTATTGTGTTGCTGGTATTATTATTATTATTATTATTATTATTATTATTATTATTATTTAATCTTTCCTCGGTCAAAATTTGGAACGTCTGATTTACAATAATGATGATAATAATATTACCGAAACAACATCAACATAATATTATTAATAAATATTATATACTACAAGAACAACAACAACAACAATAACAATAACAAAACAATAAATATAATGATAATAATAATTAAAGTTGCAAGCAACGTTGTCCGGGGTTCGAGCGGTTTTGCAAGCAGGGTATTGTGTTGGATACAAAAGCTGTGTCACAGATATCAAAAGATCATTTAACTTATCGGGCATGGAGAAACTACAGAAGGAACAGATTGTGCAAACAAACAAGAGCGAGAGACGGAGAGATTGCCTGTGTAAGGGATCTGCCTCTATTCATTTAGTAACAGAGTTGTAGATATGTGGAATAGGCTACCGACTGCTATAATGGGATCAAGAATAATAGAGCTTCAACTTGAAATTAGATAGAACGAGAGGGGTTGGGTGTGAAAGGGATCTGCCATGTGTAGGTCAATCGGCTCTCTGCAGACTCCCGTTTTCATATTTTTTCATGTTCTCATTTGTGAGGGAGAGAGAGAGAGAGTATGGCAAGAGAGAATAGGATGTCGTAAACGTAAGGAAGATAGCGATAAATATGAGAGAGAGAGAGAGAGAGTGCGGGGTGGGTTGGGTATGAAAGGGATCTGACATGTGTGGGCCAATCGGCTCTCTGCAGACTCTGGGTTTCTTATGTTCTCATTTGTGTAAGAGAGAGAGAGAGACTAGGATGTCATACATGTAACGAAGACAGAGATAAATGAGAGAGAGAGAGTTTTTATGAGATGGGTTGGGTGTGAAAAGGATCTGTCTTGTGTGGGCCAATTGGCTCTCTGCAGACTCCCATTTTCTTATGTGATATTTCTTACAATTGTGTTTTGGTTGCAGGTGTATGATAACATGGGTGTATAGTAAGTAGTGTAAATAACAGGTAATGTTTATGAGATGGGTTGGGTGTGAAAGGGATCTGGCTTATGTGGGCCACTTGGCTCTCTGCAGACTCCCATTTTCATCTTGGTTGCATGTGTAAGGGATCTGCCTCATTTGTACCGGTGTGCAAACAAACAAGAGCGAGAGAGAAAGAGATTGGCTGTGTAAGGGATCTGCCTCTATTCGCTTGGTAAAAGAGTTGTAAATATGTGGAATAGGCTACCGGGTGCTATAGTGGGATCAATAACAATAAAGCTTCAACATAAAATTTGATAGGACGAGATGGGTTGGGTGTGAAAGGGATCTGCCGTGTGTGGGCCAATCGGCTCTCTGCAGACTCCCGTTTTCTTATGTTCTAATTGGTGTGTGTGTGTGTGTGAGAGAGAGAGAGAGAGTTTATGAGATGGGTTGGGTGTGAAAGGGATTTGTTTTGTGTGGGCAAATTGGCTCTCTGCATACTCCCATTTTCTTATGTTCCTATTTCTTGCAATTATATCTTGGATGCAGGTACACTCGAACCTCCATTCACCGGACCTCCCTTTAACGGATAGTGCCTTTAACAGACAGGACCTGCTGTTCTTGGTCTATCTATATCTACTATACATGTACAGTATATAAATTGATTTCCCCTTTTATATTTCTATTTATTTGTATCTCTCTTATCAATGGACAGAAATAATTGATGTATGGTCTCTATTAAATCTGGGTTTCATTTTTGATATGATGGAATTAAACATATATATATTCCAACAACTGTTAAAAACAAAAATAGACACAAGTTATTACAAACATATTTAAAACTCTTCCCCCAACTTTTCTCATTTGTCCCAAACGAGGAAATGAATAAATGGGAAAAACATTACCCTTTGTATGGCAACATGTTACCAGTCAATGAGCTCCGTGCCAGAGGGATAAGATGGGGGAAATCTTTTTATTTGGTTCTTGAATAATTTATTTCTAATGAGTTCATGTTTTCAATTCCATCACATTAGAAATTAATCACAGATTTAATACATACCAAACAACTATTATTTCTGTACATTAATAGGAAGATATCAGAGAAACAAAAGATAATAAAATAACCAAACCAATGTGTGAGCCGAAAGAAAGGGAGAATGCCATTTATGGGCATGACATTTATAGGAGGTTGTACCATTCATTTTACAGTATCATTTTTGTTTTAGTTTTATCATTTTTATCACTTTCAATAAATCTAAACATTAGATCTATTCCATCACATTATAAATTAATCACAGATTAAATATGTACCAAACAACTAACATCGTTGTACTTTAACCCGTACAGCCCCAGCGACGCGTCTGACGCGTCGGCGATGTATGTAACGCACAGCCCCAGAGACGCGCCTGACGCGTCACCCTAATTGCGCCGACCGTAACCTCAGGTGTAGCCACTCAAGAGGGCTCAGATTTGTATGGGAACTGTGTACGTATCCCATGCAACCGTGCCGATGGTTGAAAACTCTCAAAGTCCACGTGCCTGCGCATGAGCGCGCAATAACCTGTTTTTTTGGGGTAATTGCCTTCAATTTTTTACTCTTGTAAAATACGTTTTCGGGGGCTCTGTAGGACCATTTTTTAAGCTTTTTGAGCGGTTTTTCGTGGTTTTCCTTCATTCCTAACCCATTCGCTATTGTTTCTGGAATAAAAAACAAAATTGAAAACCGGCCGGGTTCTGGTGAACAAACATTACAAAACTAGTTGGGGCTCCACGGGTTAATAGGGAGATATCAATGAAACAGAGGATAATAAAACAACCAAACCAATGTGTGAACCAAAAGCAAGGGAGAGGAATTGTCACATAATGTAGTACTTTTCTAGCACCGGACGGACTGGTCATCCTCCCTTTTAGTCTATTAACCCTCTCCGACATATGACGCCATTTTGAGCCTATTAGGGATACTTTAAAGCCTTTGTTACCATCAGAGGTATTTAGAAACCTTTAGTTTAGTTACTTCAACCTCCGCAGTTTTCTTTGAGTTAGCTGTGGGCAGAAAACTAATTTTGGAGAGGTAATTATAAGAGTGAGAGAACTCTATTTCTTATTGCTAATCTGGCAACCTCTGTGTCATATATGCGTGAAAGGGTTAAATGGAGGGTTGAGTGTATATGATAATATTTGTGTATAGTAAGTGTGTAAGATATCACGTTTATGAGATTGGTTGGGTGTGAAAGGGATCTGCCTTGTGGGGGCCACTTGGCTCTCTGCAAACTCTCATTTTCATCTCGGTAGCATGTGTAAGGGATCTGCCTCATTTATACCAGTGTGCAAATAAGAGAGAGAGAGAGAGACTGGGTGTGTAAGGGATCTGCCTCTATTCGTTTAGTAACAGAGTTGTAGATATGTGGAATAGGTTACTGAGTGCTATAGTGGGATCAAGAACAATAGAGTTCAACATAAAATTAGATAGGACGAGACGGGTTGAGTGTGAAAGGCTGCCACGGGCGGTCTGGCCACCATTTTGAATATCATATCAAAAGTTGCCCAATACAAAAATGCACCTTGTGTCAAAGTTTGGTACCGATCCGACAAGCGGTTCCGGAGTTATTGCGTAAAAAACGGACTATATATAATATTATGGAAGCATGCAATGATGCCCTGAAAACGTTGCTTGCTGCATGAGGGAGGAGGGAAGGTAAGTCAGACCACACCAAAAAATTTCAAAACTTTGAAGGTCCATATCATTGTTATTAAAATAAGCATTTGGCAGAGGGAGGAATTGTTAAAAACTTAGCCAGTACTCTGCTATTCACCAAAAATAAATTTTAATTATCATTATTATTTGGTAGGGTAAGGTCTGTATAGGTAGGTTGGCTAAATAATTGGTGGAATTCGTAGGGACTCGAACTATTTTTGAGAGAGTTAAATACAACATTATTTATGGATCTGAATGATTAATCCATTATTTTATTTAAGCAAAACTAGGGGATGCGTGGAAACCTATAGACTGAAGACGGAAAACGTTGTGTAGGTACCGAATACGGTTTTAAAGTAATTTAAGAATAGACAGTTTTCAATGCTGCGGCCAAACTATTCCACCAATTTCTATTCTTTTGGTATCAAAACGTTCGGAATTGCGAGCCTCACTCAACTATGCAAAAATGGCTTTGATCATCGGCGTGGTTTTAAAGATGTGGATTTTTAAGTGGAATTCGAGTTTTTTTCAAGATTGCCGGAAGAAAACCCACGTGAAAAAGCAAAACCTTTTCTATAACATTTGCGGAGCATTAGTTATGGAGTCCTTTGCCAAAGCCCAATCATTTTCTTTGAGTGAGAGAGACGGTATTTCGGTTTTAAAAAATTCAGGAAAACGGCTGCCACGGACCTGTTTGGCTGCCACTTTAGATATTTAGCATATCAAAAGTTGCCCAATACACAAACGCACCTTGTGTGAAAGTTTGATCCCGATCCGAAAAGCGGTTTTGAAGTTATTGCGTATAATCCGACGTGGAAAAATAATTTGGAAGAATAAGAAGATTTAATTATTACAATAGGGGTTCCCCGCAGGGCTCGAACCCCTAATAATAATACTAATACTAATACTATTAATAATAATAGTAATAATACAAATAATAATAATAGTAATAATAACAATAATGATAAAATACAACTATTATGTGCATCAATAATAATTCAACCAATAATAAATGTACT
The DNA here is from genome assembly GCA_032716605.1 of Paralithodes platypus. Taxonomy (NCBI): domain Eukaryota; kingdom Metazoa; phylum Arthropoda; class Malacostraca; order Decapoda; family Lithodidae; genus Paralithodes; species Paralithodes platypus. The sequence goes on along the minus strand of CM064496.1, from coordinate 32,724,928 downwards.
GTGACGTTCCCGCCTGGCTCGCAGTTAATTGATAATACTTTGGTTAATTGAAAACAAATTAGTGAGTCAGTGGCAGATGTGCTCATGTGTCCCCTGTGTGTGTGTGTGTGTGTGATGGTGTGTGCGTGTGTGTGTGATGATGTGTATGTGTGGGGGGAGGGAGTGTGTGTGTGTGCGAATGTGTTAGTGGGAGTGTGTGTGGGGGGGATGGGAGGGTGTGAGTGTGTGTGTGTGTGTGAATGTGTTATCTTGCTTGAGCATTGACTGGAGAGGACGTATGGATTTTTCTCTCCGTGGTGAACAGCAAGTTAGTGAGGGAAGGGGTGGTGATGGAGTTGTGATACCTACATCAGGGTGAGTGGGAAATTACGGGGATTTGGTATTGAGTGAAATTCTGGAGTTCTATCTTTCCAAAATCAAACAACAAGTGAAAGAAGTGGCGGAAATTTGATAAGCGCCTTGCCGGGCCGTGAGGGAGGCCCTGGCGACCGAAGGGCAAGGTGCCTGATAAGGTCCCTCCGTCCTTTCCACTTGACCCTCACCAGCCAACACCACTCACCCTCGGGTACCCCTACACCGTCCCTTCCCCACCCTCACCCCTTCTGTCATCACGCCAACGCACGGAGATACGTGTCATGTAGAAGTGAACCGGAATATTTTGCATTACGACAATGCAGAAGAGACGACAACAGCAAGGGGAAATATGCAGAAGAGAAACAGCGAAGAGAGGGAATAGAGGAAGGTGCCATAAACCGCGCTGACCACAACACTTCCCCCTACCCGCCAACATCCCCTCTCCTCCCCTCGCTTAACCCCTCTAAAGCACGGTACCGTAATATAATGCAAAGATGAAAATAAGTGTATTTAGGTATTGTTCTTATCTAAATCCGTTGGGTGATTTATATTGAAAAAATATCAGTGTGTTTGGGATACAATGCTTCATTAGAGGTGTGACCCATGAAGCCAGTGTATTGACCCTGTGCAACTTTGGCCCGCCTTGCTGATAGCATGGTCGATAAAGACATTGCAGTTTCTTGTGAAAGAGTATAGGACGATCATCGTTCACGAGAGGGCATGGCAGCAGCTTACAAAATGTGTGTTTGTGTGATAGATTAGTGGCTATCCGGACAGAGAGTGTGTTGCAGTGACCACAAGTATTCACCCCGCCCCTCCCCCCCTTACCCACACATTCCCTTCCGTCCCTTCTCCCCCCTCCCCTCTTCCTTCCACTTTCCTCTCTCCCACCACATCCCCCCATGTAACCCCCCCCCTATTTTTGTCTTGAAACTAACTTAATCATAAGAAGTAATTGGCTGGTTTCCATTTAAAGTTAGGCATATTTAGAATGTAAAGCGGCTCAAATTGCCGAGGTTTCATTAGTTTTGTATACAGTAGAGTCAATTAGCTTTGAGGAAACATGCCGATTGTATTAGGTAAGGTTTCATATGATTTATTGCCGAGTCAGGAAATCAGACTGAAAGTGGTATATTTCATGTGAGAGTTATCTCTAACGAACTAATAACTAAGGATACTATTTAAAGTAAGGTATAATGTGCCGAAGCCACTCCATGGCGGGGAGCTGAGGAGGGTGCGGAAACGCCCGGGAAACCAAAGCCCCACCCAGGGCCCTGTGCCCCTCAGCAATTATGAAGAGAAAGTTGAGGGGCAAAGGAAAAATGTGACACTTTGGCTTCCAATCTTGGTATATTGGGAGGTCAATCCACGGAAGAGACGTCGTCACTTGAGATCTAGAAAATAAATAAGTAAAAGGAACAGTCAGAGTAAGCTATGGGTATGGCAGAGATCGCTCAGTTCTCACTCTGATAAACCAGCCCATCACCACATGACTTTCCTACTTTCTCTTCCCGCCACCCACTCTGTGGTGCCTCTCTTCACCCCCCTACCATTAAAAAAAAAAAAAAACAAAAAAAAAAATGACTAGAACCCAATCCTCTCAGCATCAGCTAGGAAAGGCCCTAGAAAGCCACCTTTGGCGAGGGGATAGCTCCCCTATTTTAACCCCTTTCGGGGTTAGGCATCCGCCTGAGTATTTTAGTATCATGTGATACCTTACATACTGAAAGTCACACACCAAGAGTGGTTGCTTAGTTAGGTACTAATAATCTCCTTGCATAGTACGTCACAGTATCTTCACTTTATATATATAGTTATACGACTATTATTATTTTATATATATATATATTTTTTTTTTGTCACTGTCTTAAAATCTAGCATGATTTTCTGTAACTTTGCATTATACTTTGTGAGTTAAATAACTTCTCTTACTCTTTTCAATTGTTTCAGAGTATCTTCTCTATATATATATAGCTATATGACTATTATTGTTTGATATAATCTTTTTCTTTTTCAGTCTCCATCTGGTAATATAGCCTGATTTTCTGTAACTTTGCACTATACTCAGTGAGTTAAATAACTTCTCTTACTCGTTCTATTTCTAACGCTACTCATAGGATGTTAACATTTTCACCTTTTTTTCGGTCAGAGGCTCGTCCCATAGGAAGTAAGGATATATAGATTTAATATTAGGGCATAGGCAGATAATTAAGATAATAAGACAAGATGGCATTAACTCGGTCCCAGTCGAGGAATAATCCTGATGAAAGACAAAATACTGTGAGTGATGCAGTACAAATGAACCGTGAAACAGACAATGTAGTTAATGGGGATGTACAAGCAAACCCTGTCAAGACTTAGGATCGTATAGTGGATTTAGGAATTAGTTACAAGACAAGTAAAGGGATTGGATTATCTGCCTAAGGGGGAAGCATTCAGATCGTCTCACCTTTGTTGTTAATACACATGCTGTATATTGTCTACATATATTATAATGACCACCAGTGAATATATATAGACTTAGCTGGTTAATGGAGCATGTTGATGGATAGTAGGTGCTGGGATGTTTTATATATGGGACGATAGATGTGGCCGATCGCAGGTGTTGATGGTGAGGCATGTTGTTATTGAGTGGCACCCTTTATAGGGAGATATCTCAGAACGTCAGCTGGGTAACAAGTGAAGCTAGACATGCGCAATCATTCCCGATGCTGCTAACGTTCCTCATATTACTTTAATTACTATATTAAATAGTATGTAATACTTATGGATTACTATATTCTCGAATTAACTCTTTATAGAATAAATGTACACCATAGCCTATACCTTAATTACACCTTATATATTACTCATCTGATATACACACCCAATTAACTTTACATGATACTTTGTGTATATACAGAATTATAAATTCCCTTTTTAACCAATCCCAACTGGAAATAGAAAGGTCTATCGTGGACACTCGTAAGTCACAATATATTCCCGGCCACCAAATATTTACAAATTTTACAATTTGGACTTAAACTAATGTAGAAAATTATAAGGCTTCACCACCTATCAATGATTGCCAGAGTCGCGTGGAACTCAAAGCAGCCTGCCGCTGAGAACGAAGATTACTGTCATCCCGATTAGCAGCAAACTGCGCTGTTGCGTCCGCACCGGCAATACTATCAGCAATAATCTCGCCCACATCTTCACATTCCTGTTCAATAGGATACAATTTAGCAATCGGACGAGAGGTTTTGACCTGCGCGACTCTAACAAGCTGATCTAGGCCTGGGACGAGACCTAATCTCCAAAACAAACGAGGACCCTCATTGTGTATCAGGACGTCACCTGCTTTGGGCCAAGATTTACCCTTAATTAAATTAGTATGACTTTCCCTTAAAGACAGCAGATAGTCAGTCGTCCAGCACTTCCACAAATCATTTGACAATTTACAGACATAATTATATCGCGCGGAGACGTTGTTTACAACGTACAGTGAGGTATCCGTGATTTCATCGTCGTTCATCGGTTCAGGAAACAGTCTAAGTCTACGTCCGCTGGCCAACTGTGAAGGGGTAATAGGTACAGGATCCTCTAAATCTCCTGACACATATCCTAATGGTCTGTCATTCACAGCAGCCTCCAGTTCTGTTAGTATCGTAGTCAACTCTGTAAGTGTGACTGAGGCACGACCCAGTACCTTTTTTTCAGTCCTGCCTTAACTGTGCCGCTTGTTCTCTCCGAGATCGCTCCAAACCATGGATCTAGCTGGGATAAACCTCCAATCACATTTAAACTTACTCAGATGTTGTTTGAGTTGAGGATCATCTAGTCTTGATTTTAATAATTTGGCAGAAACGACAAATGTGGTGGCATTATCACTGAGCATTAATTGGGGATAACCTTTACGACTACAGAACCTTCGAAAAATGTGCATGAAGGTTTTGCAAGATAAATCAGGAGCAACTTCTAAATGAATAGCACGCGTTACAGCACAAGTGAACAATACTATATAAACCTTTTCAATAGTACCGCCCCCACCCCTCACAGCCAGTGAGCCGGAGTAGTCCACGCCTGTGACCTGAAATGGTTCCACCCTGTTAACGCGGAAATCAGGTAGTGAAGGAGATGGCTGCAACCCATAGCTTTTGCCCTGAAAGCGCTTGCAAACAAATGTTTGCGACCTCTACGGACACTCCCTCGAATGAGACCCATATAATAGAATGGCCTCGCTATAGTTCATATGAGGGACTAGTACGCATCATGGCATGGGTGAAGCGCTACGTGGGTAATCTGAAAGCCAAATCGAAGGGGTCGGATCAGAGTCATGGCATACTTACAGTACCGGAACTAAGAGCAGCTGAATTCACTTTAATAGATGTAGCACAGAGGGAAGTTTACCATAAGGAGCGACAGGAACTTGCACACGACACACTTCCTAGCTACTGACTTTACTGTTTGCCGCATTCTCGGAATCCACCATCTCGTTCTCAGATATGAAACCACATATGCCACCCCATAATGCAAGCACAATTTATGAGCATTGTCTATCAACAGTGAGGTTAACCTGTGTTTGGAAGAAGGATTGGAAACTTAGTATTATAATCTTTGTAGTCTCCCTTTACATTTAATGATCCCTTGATCCAAAAATAACCCCAACTGTTTAATTATACTACTCTTAACCTTATTGTCAGTGGTGCTAGTGTCAAGTTCCTGTCGCTCGTTATGGTAAACTTCCCTCTGTGCTACATCTATTAAAGTGAATTCAGCTGCTCTTGGTAAGTACTGTAAGTATGCCAGGACTCTGATCCGACCCCTTCGATTTGGCTTTCAGATTACCCACGTAGCTCTTCACCCATGCCATGATGCGTACTAGTCCCTCATACGAACTATAGCGAGGCCATTCTATTACATGGGTCTCGTTCGAGGGAGTGTCCGTAGAGGTCGCAAACATTTGTTGAACCACAGGACCTTGTTCCTCCCCATCTGGCCATTGTTCAGGATGGGATAGACATGATGGCCCTTCCCACCAAAGCCAAGAACTGTGTAGGGAGGAATGAGTAATTCCCCTTGTGAGCAAATCGCCTGGATTAACATCGGTAGGGACATACCTAAACTTAGTGTTCGTACATGACGCTAAGATTTCGTCAACTCTATTACGAACAAACACCGGTAACACTTTCTTACTTGCAAGCCAACATAAACTTATTTGACTATCACACCAGATGACTGTTTCTTTGATTGATAGCTCAGATGCGTAGGCCTCTTTAATGAACGTGGCTAACCTAGGTGCAAGTACGCAAGCTGTCAGTTCAAGTTTAAGGATAGTTAAACATTTAATCGGGGCCACCCTAGCCTTAGCCATAATCAAGCGGCACGTATCCCTGTCATCACAGAAATACGCAGCGGCTCCGTAAGCAACTGTACTAGCATCACTGAAAATGTGTAAGGTCACTTATCTCGAAAAGGTAACCTGTCTAGGTATTTCTAAGTCCATGCAACTCCAGAGATCAGAACCAATGTCACACCAGCATTCCCTAAGTGCGTCCGAAAGAGGTTCGTCCCACCTGCAATTTACTCGCCAAAGCTCCTGTACAAAAATGCGAGCTCTAATGGTGACAGGTAACAAAACTCCCAGCGGATCAAAAATGCTAACAGTGACACTGAGCGCTTCTCTTTTTGTGCTAACTTGTAAAAAATGCTCCCTCTTCTGGAATGTAAACATATCAGTATCAGTTACCCAAGTCATCCCAAGGGTCTTCACCCTATCCTGTACTGTACTTGCGACATTATGTGCGATTAAGGTATCACGGAGATGTGGACTATTTGTGACCCATTCCCTGGGAAAGAGATGCGCTCCCGAGAATATGTCCTGGGCGCTGTTGTATATGGCCAGAAGGTCATGCTCACTGTCATGGGTCGCCTGTAAATTATCTATGTAAAGCCCACGTCTCAGACCGTGAACATGTTGAGTATATTTATCTACCAGTGACAAATGTTTCAAGATGGTTGCATTCAACAAAAACTGTGAGCAGGTCGCGCCAAAAAGAACCACGCAAAACCTGTAGACCGATACAGGACTGTCGATATCCAGCAGATCATCGGGCCACAGAAACCGCGTGCAATCCATGTCATCCTCGTGTAAGTTGAGCATAAGAAAGGCCTTCTCAATGTTGCTGACCCAAGCATATTGGTTCAATCTGAACCTTAACAAGACCTGGGTTAGGTCAGCGACAAGAGAAGGTCCTGTATACAGACAATCATTCAAGCTCAGCTTATTTGTGCTTGTCTTTGCTGAACAGTCGAAGACTACCCTCACGGGTGTGGTCCGACTGTCCTTTTCAACACCATGATGAGCCAGATAGTGAGTCTGGTTAGTGCTGGCAAGGTTATCTACTGGCACTCTCTCAATGAAATCTCTTGCTATTTGATCCCGAATGACACTTCCATATTGCTCGCAGTATTCAGGGGCCCGTATGAACTTACGCTGAAGACCTCTAAGTCGTCCCAAGGCTAGCCCATAGTTGCTCAGAAGTAAGTGCTTGTTGTCTCTCCAGGGCAACTGAACAGTGTACTGATTATTAACCCGCTGAGCCCCAGCTAGTTAGTAATAAAAGTCCCACCCAGGCCCAGAGGGTTGATTTTTTTTTTCCAGAAACAATAGCGAATGGGTTAGGAATGAAGGAAAAACCACGAAAAACCGATCAAAAAGCTCAAAAAATGATCCTACAGAGCCCCCGAAAACGGATTTTACAAGAGTAAAAAATTTAAGGCAATTTCCCCCCAAAAAAGGGTTTTTGCATGCTCACGCGCACGTGGTTAGACTTTGAGAGTTTTCAACCATCGGCATGGTTGCGTGGGATACTTACACAGTTCCCATACAAATCTGAGCCCTCTAGGTGCCATAGGACCGAAGTAATTAACCTGGACGCAACCATTGCATCGCTGGGTTCTGGTGATCGAACATTGCAGACGCAACACGTGCGACACTGGGTCTCAGAGGGTTAACACGAGAGTACTGTATTGACTCATTGAATTTTGACATGACCAATTTACCCTCTAAGTCTGCTTCTTTAGAAGCAATGCAAATGTGGTCCAGTTCCCATAGTGCACCAATATCTTTGTGTTCCCAGTGGCCCCCACTGTCCTGTAAGTAGGTATTCACCGGGCTGGTAGCAACTTTCAGAACTGTGACCACTTCGACAGTGGTTTCTGAACCATGGGCGTGGAACGATCCACTCAAAGCATACCCGTAAATTGTGGGCAGGAGAACTATCTCATTTACTCTTTTAAAGCCTGGGTGTACAAACTTATAGTAATTCTCCGCTCCTATCAGCATATCGAGTTTGTTTGAATGAAAATCATTGTCGGCTAATTTCAACTTTTGCGCAGTGAGTAGGTCAGTGATACAAGTAAGTCCCTTGTGAGCACAGTGTTACGACCGGGACTGCGAATAAAACAAGGGCACTTAAAGATTGGACTAGTAATAGGGCACTATGCAACAACGGTACGCTAGATCCAAACCCCTGAACTTATATGCCGGCGAACAAAACACCTATACCCTCCAGAGTTAATCTGAGATAACGGGGTATCCTTAACTGGGCATAAATGTACTCTACTTCAGGCTAACCCACACTGGTATAGCCTGATAACACACAGGATGCAAGTTACGTTAAAATGCATACAAAAGAATCTATGGGAAGATCAATTAAATCACTGCAAGATTTAATATAATAAAAAGATGCTTTAATACAGTTACTCTAAACAACAATAAACTCTTCAATCCTATCTGAAAGAAAGTGAAGTATTGTCCTACAGCATAGACCTGGAAACTTCTGAAGAATGTCTGATGCTCATAAGATGCTCGTATCTTAAACTATATAAATGCAGGAGGCAGGTCACCACACATGTAAATGGAATACACAAAAAGATAGGACATATAATGTTAACTGACACGAGCATACTATAAATGCGCAACGGTAGAAATGCTCGACACTAAAAGAAGTACTTCCTTATCAATGAAACAGCCTGCTATGGTTGTGCAACTCAACAACAACCTAGACTAATAAATGCTTGTGAATAATAATGCATACATATCATAAGAGCTTAGGTCCTAACTAGTGTCTGCTAGGCGAATAAAATCTAGCTGGGATATCAAGGTTAGGAAACTGTGGCTGAACAAGACAGGCTCATAGCCTAGCGTTGTCCTTAAGGCGGTATGGTTAAAGTTACGTTAATGACGTGGATGCTCTCTTGGTAGATCCAGATCTCAAGTATCTGGCTCTACCCTGGCGATCCCTCTAAAGTCAAGCAAAGAGGCAGCACTGTGTTATAAGGTAGTAGGCTAATGCCCTCTTACAACACGATGCTGCGCTCGCAAAAAACACAACCAAAAGGACGACCCAGGCCACCACAGAAACCGTCGAAGTCGTGTAGGTATAAACGAACCATACAGACATCGGTGACAACGACAACAGAAACCTTATCCCTGTCTAGCATTAAAAAACCGAGCAGAGCACTACTGATAATGAGGGAGGCACACACAAAGAGTCATCAAACCTCCATAACTTAAGGACGCTGAGGGAGACACACACAGAGTCATCCAACCTCCATAGACTAAGAACCTTATAGCCTATTCTAATACATGTAAATGTATCTGAGAGCGACGCACACAATACGATGGGCCAATATGAAATCTTGTACAGAACCCAAAGGGAGTGCTGTGATGTTAAAAGACTAGAGGAATGAAAGGAAGGAAGTTGAGTGAGAGAGACAGTATCAGAATGGTGGGAATATGGGGGACAGTTGTAAAAGGGATGTTAGTCATGTGCGCCCCTGGCCGGCTCTGAAGAAGGCAGCTCCTGTGGACCCACATGCACACAGGAGCCCACAAAGACGCGGTGGTCGGCCAATCACGGGCCGAGATGTCATAAGGCAGCAGGCGTCACATGACACAGCCAAACACACCAGCCAATCAAGAGGCGTGAGAAAGGCACGTGCGCGAGCCTACGAGCGGGGGGAGGCAGCACATGTATACGCACGCACACACCACCACCCCACTGCCTATATTGTTCTCTCTCCTTAACTATACACAATGCATGTTATATTCTATTAATGATATAAAATACTTCCCGTTGTCACAGCCGAAAATAAAGACCACCACTGGACTGTCTGTAACAATGCAAGTACTGTGAAAGAAAGAACAACATTCTCTGATAACTGTAGCCCACTTCACTGCCCTGGCGAGCGCTAGTGGCTAACGAGAGGCGATTCTGCCAACGCTGGTAGGCGTCACAACGTAACTAGGAAGCTGATCGACAGCAATGGCTTTCATTTGGCGCCATCGCCCTTTGTGTCGATAGTTTAGTGCAACAACATCATAAGTTGCATCCCCCAGCGAGCCTGTGAACCCCCTAAATTGTAGAGTTTCTTTACCAACTACTGTATGTTGTATTAACTCCAATGAGGACTTCAATATAAAGGACTTTTGTGAGCACTGATCTAGTAAAGCACGAAGTTGTGTAATATAAGTCTTCCTACCTTTTAATGGTACCTTTATTGTGGGGAGTAATGCCAGTTCTTTTTGAGTATTAACCGACATAGTAACTGGGTGTTCCAAATGAGCTTGCGGCGACTCCTGCCCCCTATTTGGACAAAGACTATGGTAATGCTTGCCCTGACAATGTTTGCACAGCTCCACCTTTGAGTTGGTGCAACCATTTCGTCCATGGTCTCTATCCAAACAGCCAACACACACCTTTAATACCTTCGCCCTCTTTATTTTGGTTTGTGCATTAGGATATTTGAAACATTTAAACCAGCAGTGCCCTGACTTGCCACACAGCTTACAGCCCTTATCAGAGCCATTGCTTCCTGCTTTGTAATGTGCTACCTTGTTTTGTTGAATAGTAAAAGCAGCAGTAGGTATATATTTTTCTTATGTAGGCTGGCCAGCCCCCTCCAGGTTACAAATCTCCTCGTATAGGGTCCGAGTGACCGCACCAACCTTTAACCAGTCATCCTTCAGTTCTCGCCGAATAGTCTCACGCGAAGTAGACGGAATCTTATTATACAACATTACGGCACAAAAGTCCTCCAACGTCACATTGCAAGATTTATGTAAATTTAGTGTGCATTCAGCAGCAGTATGGAAATGTCTAAGGTCCTGCGCATCATATCGAGGACTAGGAATCTCACAAAAGGCGGTAATGTGGGCAGACTTGATGCGGTCAATCTGTCCGTAGGTCTCGAGGAGAAGCGTTACGGCAGGAGTATAACTTGTGGTCTTTAAGCTAAATCCGGCTATGAGCTGCGAGGCCTCTCCCTCTAGCTGACCCCTCAAATATGTGAATTTCTGAATATCTGTTAGGTCCTGACGCCCATGAACCGAACATTGGAATAAATCCCAAAATCCGGTCCACCGGGCAGGATCACCACCAAACTTCGGGCGGGTTAAGGCTGGCAATTTTACTACCGACTTTACAGCCTCTCTGCGAGAGACCTCTGTACCTGCCGGTCTATTATCCAAAGGGGCTAATAAGTTTTGTACCTGTTCCTCATAAATCATATCATTAGCCACTTCTTCTTTAAATTTTTCTCGGACTCTAACAATAGATAATATATTTTCTCATTGAAAGAATTGATGTTGTGTAAAGCCTTGTTGATACTGACTGTTTTAGCAACTATTTCATCGTTTGTGGCTTCGTTGAGGAAAGTGGTGAAATCCTTAGTTAATTTAGTAATGCCTCCTTTGGCTGCAGCCCTCAACCTCTTTTGCTTGGTGATGTCCATGTTGAAAGGGAACCCAACCTGTTACCAGTCAATTCACAAATTTAAAGGGGATAGGTGAGTCAGGATGGGCGATGAAATACGATAAAATAAACTATTAGCCTAATAAATGGAACTAAATATAGGCTAGCCTATTCCTCGTCAAAATATCACGCCGCCCTACTGACGATTAGGTTATAGAGCTTGTGCGTCCCCCAAGGGCCTAAATGGACGCCATCATATGCCAAGTCCTCCTTACCCAACTCCATAGGGTTGAACCTTGACTTGGAGAATGGGAATTTCTGGCGTAAATGTCTGTTGACGGCATTTTTTATTCCGTTATATTGTTCTGCACTGAGGCCCCTGGGGGAGGTACGAGACTCTATTCCCACGATTTTACAATGCTCCCCTGTTCTATTCTCAATATGTTTAGCCAAATCATTTATTTTACTGGCTAACTCATTAACTACCGTATCACCAAAAATATAACTACCTTCGACTATCAAGAATGTGAGATCCGGACGAAACTGTATAAGATTATCGAAGGCTGGCGAATTACGGATTGAATCAACTGTGGCCCCACTTTGTGCCAGAAACTTCAGCTGGAAGCCTTCACGGAGTATAGGAGATGGTGGCGGTTCAAATCTATTGACATACGAGTGTCCAATCACCGCAACTTTAGGTAACGGGTGTTTATTATACGATGGTGACGGCTCAAAATTCTCGCCAATACCGCCCCAACCCCGCGCTGCTTCCCCAGACCCTCAAATCATTGGTTAGTGTGTAAACTATAGCACTAGTAAGTAGAAAGCAGGGATGGTTTAAGCAGGCCCAAGAAGATGCCCAGCCACAATTAGGCCTAGGTTAAACACAGAAATGGGGTACAGTATACTATTAAATTAGGCATATAGGCTATACTTAAACCCTGGTTTACGGCACCATACTTTACTGTCAAGACTTAGGATCGTATAGTGGATTTAGGAATTAGTTACAAGACAAGTAAAGGGATTGGATTATCTGCCTAATGCCCCTTTCTCACTGATGCGATTTCATACGATTTTCGTCGCCGAGGACGTTGTCTTATCAATTCGCAAGGATTCATGTGCGACGTATACGATTTTGACCGTTACAAACAGATAACAAATTATACTCGGCGAAGATGTCGCCGATGAATGTCGCGAGGATGGGCTCGTCTGGCACTTTTTGCAGTTCGACATCTAGGGCTCTCTTGATCCCTCTTTTCTTTTTCTTTTTTTCTCTTTCTCTCCCTCTCTCTCTTTGCCTTGTATCTGTTCGGCCCCGTTCAGCCTACTGTTTTAAGACGTTTACCCCCATCCAGGTTTTAATATATTCCTGGTGAGTGGTAGCGAGCCAACATATATAATTTTAGTTGTTGAGAGCAAGCTAAATTTGTACATTTTTCGATAGAAAAATTTCTCCGGCGAAGCCGGATTTCTCCATATAATGCTGGTTCGCCATCGCTTGCCAGAAAGATATCGATACTTGGATGGGGATAAACGTCTTAAAACAGTAGGCTGAACGGGGCCGAACGGATGCAAGGCAAAGAGAGAGGGAGAGAAAGAGAAAAAAAAAACTAGGAGAGAGGGAGAGAAAGATAAAACAAAAACAGCGAGGTGGGCTCAATGTTTGCATTACGGCTTATGAACTCACCTCGCCCTCTTTCTCGCTCTCTCTCCTCTTTTTTTTTTTTTTTTTCCTCTTTCTCTCCCTCTCTCTTTGCCTTGTATCCGTTCGGCCCCGTTCAGCCTACTGTTTTAAGACATTTACCCCCATCCAGGTTTCAATATTTTCCTGGTGAGCGGTAGCGAGCCAATATATATACATTTTGTTGTTGAGAGCAAGCTAAATTTGTACATTTTTCGATAGAAAAATGTCTCCGGCGAAGTCGGATTTCTCCATATAATGCTGGTTCCCTATCGCTTGCCAGGAAGATATCGATACTTGGATGGGGATAAACGTCTTAAAACAGTTGGCTGAATCGGGCTGAATGGATACAAACCAGAGAAAGAGAGAAAAGGAGAGAAAGAGAAAAAAAAACAGGTGAACCCCCCAAGAGAGGTGCATAGAATAAAGGGTCGACAGGTTCACTATAGGCCTAATTTTTTTTTTTTACCCACCTCGCCGAAGGTGCTCAAGGTGCTCTTTGGCATCGTCGATGTTCTCGCAAGCATCGTCGAGCATCGGCGAGCAGAGCATCTGAGAGCATCGGTGAGCATCCATGCAACGTTGTAAAGTTTTTTTATTGCGAAACCCTCTGCGATGTCTCGCCGATGTCGCAGATGATCGCAGAAGCCCTCGCAGATCCCTCGGCGATGCTAGACGATGCTAGACGATGCTTGCAAGGGCAACGAACCCTCGTGAGTCCTCGTCCAAAATTTTGAACAGTCCGAACATTTGCGATGACCCGCGAGGGCCCTTGCGAGGCCTTGAGAGGCCTTGCGAGTCAAAAAAAAATTCATGAGAGGGTTTAAGACATGTCACGAATGTGCCAATTTATTGGTGTCGGCGATGAAAATTGTGAGAAGTCGCATCAGTGGGAAAGGGGCATAAAGGGGAAACATTTAGATCGTCTCACCTTTGTTGTTAATTCACATGCTGTATATTGTCTACATATATTATAATGGCCACCAGTGAATATATATAGACTTAGCTGGTTAATGGAGCATGTTGATGGATAGTAGGTGCCGGGATGTTTTATATATGGGATGATAGATGTGGCCGATCGCCGGTGTTGATGGTGAGGCGTGTTGTTATTGAGTGGCACCATTTATTGGGAGATATCTCAGACCGTCAGCTTGGTAACAAGTGAAGCTAGACATGCGCAATCATTCTCGATGCTGCTAACGTTCCTCATATTACTTTAATTACTATATTAAATAGTACTTAATACTTATGGATTACTATATTCTCGAATTAACTCTTTATAGAATGAATGTACACCATAGCCTATACCTTAATTACCCCTTATATATTACTCATCTGATATACACACCCAATTAACTTTACATGATACTTTGTGTATATACAGAATTATAAATTCCCTTTTTAACCAATCCCAACTGGAAATAGAAAGGTCTATCGTGGACACTCATAAGTCACGATAAACCCTGTTAGAGAAAATGCAGATAATAACAATCAACAACTGCAGCCTGCAGAAGAAAATGCAGGAATCAATAATTCGCAAGACAACAGAGGTGCGGCGCAAAATAATGAAAACGGTGTAAACGAAGATAATGAGAAAGAGATTATCGAAAATCGTGAACAGAACGAACGACCTCGTAATGTAAACATGAATGGTGGTGAATGGATGGGACATTCTGGTGACAGACTCATAGCATTAGTGAATGAAATTTATACAGAAGTGATACAATGGCAACATAATAAGTTTGAACTACCGATTTGTGAGGCCGCAAAAGACATGCTGGGGGAACTCAGGCGTATAATCCTATGTAATGTTCAGGATGCGCCTTTGGCGCACGTGGCAATCAAGATAGCTTCTTTCATTCCTCAGCTGTTCCTTCAAAGAAAAAGACCAAAGGCAAAACTGAATGAGAACACTAAAGCGCTGAAACAGAGAATGGAGTGGTGGAAAAATGGGGAGTTACACAAAATTCTTAGCCAAGTACGAGCAATCTAGCAAAGATTGAAAACAAAACAACGAAGAAAGAGGAAGCCAGATGATATGGCACGATCAGTGGGAAATAGCAAGAGGATTGGTAAAGTGGCACAGGCAGTCAGAATGGTCTCTGGGGAAGCCTCACGTGGGGTGCTCGGAGTGAATCAAAAGATCTTGGACCAGCTAAAGGAGAAACACCCAGAAGCAAAACCAGCAAGTGATGAGGCCAAACTAGAAGGGGAATATGTTCCTCCAGACCCGGTGATATATGAGAATATAACTGGAGACCTCATATGGAGAAAGGCACTGAAAACACAGGGAGGGGCAGGTCCATCAGGTATAGATGCTAAGACTTGGAGGATCTTCCTAAGTCAAAACAAGTTTGGTTCAGCCGTGAGTGACCTTTGTGAAGCAATAGCAATGCTTGCAAAGAAACTCGCATCAATGCCATGCGTGAACATAGAAGCTCTGACAGCATGTCGCCTGATACCTTTAAATAAGAATCCAGGAGTTAGGCCAGTAGGCGTGGGGGAAGTTCTTAGAAGGATTATAGGAAAAACAATCATGTCTGTATTTGGAAAAGATGTACAAAGAGCAGTGGGCAACTTACAAGTATGTGCAGGACAGCAAGCTGGAGGAGAAGCAGCAATACATGCAATGGGGAAAGTGTATGAAGAGGAAGATTGTGAAGTGGTTTTGCTAGTGGATGCAACAAATGCCTTTAACACCATTAACCCGTGGAGCCCCGGCTAGTTTTGTAAGGTTTGTTCACCAGAACCCGGCCGGTTTTCAAAAAATGGTTTTATTCCAGAAACAATAGCGAATGGGTTAGGAATGAAGGAAAAACCACGAAAAACCGCTCAAAAAGCTTAAAAAATAGTCCTACAGAGCCCCCGAAAATGTATTTTACAAGAGTAAAAAATTGAAGGCAATTACCCCAAAAAAACCAGGTTATTGCGCGCTCACGCGCACGCACGTAGACTTTGAGGGTTTTCAACCATCGGCACGGTTGCGTGGGATACGTACACAGTTCCCATACAAATCTGAGTCCTCTTGAGTGGCTACACCTGAGGTTACGGTCGGCGCAATTAGGGTGACGCGTCAGGCGCGTCGCTGGGGCTGTGCGTTACATACATCGCCGACGCGTCAGACGCGTCGCTGGGGCTGTACGGGTTAATAGGGAGACAGCTATACACAACATCAAGATCAAATGCCCGAGCATTGTAAAATACATAGAAAACACTTATAAGGAGCCAGCTAACCTGTATATAGTGGGAAGCACAAAGAAGGAAAAATTAAAATTCTCAAATCAAATGAAGGAACAACACAAGGAGATCCTGTGGCAATGGCAATGTATGCTCTGGCACTATCTATTCTGCAGCAGAAAATAAAACATGAGGAAACCCGAGTGAAACAAGTGGCATATGCTGATGACCTTACAGGTGCAGGAAGAAGAAGGGATCTCAAAGAATGGTGGCAGAGAGTACAATCGGTTGGCTCAGTCATTGGGTACCATCCTAATGCTAGTAAATCTGTACTAATAGTGAAAGAAGACCAGTATGAAGAAGCGGTGCAGACTTTTGATGGGACAGGAGAGAATATTACAAAGGAGGGTCAACGCCATTTGGTAGCAGTAATAGGCACAGAGGAATGCAGGAGAGTCTATGTGCGAAAAAAGGTAGCGGAGTGGGTAAAGGAAGTGAAAACCCTGGCAGACATTGCGAAATCTGAACCACATGCTGCATATACTGCCTTCACATATGGTGTTAAGCACAGATGGACCTTTTTTATGAGAACATTAGACCGATGCTCCAACCGCTGGAAGAAGGAATCAGAGGAGCATTCATACCTGCTTTAACAGAGATGGAAGGTGTCACGCAAGAGCTAAGAGATCTATTAGCTCTTCCGCCAAGGTTCGGAGGTATGGGGATCATAAACCCAGTGGAGGCGGCACATTATGAGTACCAAAATTCCCTTAAACTTACTACGTCTCTGACAGAAAAAAATACGGGAAAAATGAAAATTATGAGGTGGACGAAGAGGAACAACGAAATGCAAGACAGGAAATTACAAAGAGCAGAGAAGAGAGACAGAAACATAGCCTAGAACAAATTAAGACCGAATGTAGTGAAGAACAGAAAATGAGAGTTGAGATGACACAAGACACAGGGCTTCAAATTGGCTCTCTTCATTACCAATAAAGGAAGAAGGCTTCAGCTTAAATAAACAAGAATTCAATGATGCTGTAGCCTTGAGGTATGGGTGGCCAGTTTCGAACCTGCCACTGTGTGACGTTCACCGCTTCCCACAGAACCGCATGGCTTACTCGCTAGGACTCGCCAGGGCAGATAATGTAGCTACAGTCTACCTATCATTGTGTACTTTCCTTGTCGAGAAAGCTTGTGTTGCAGACAGTTCAGACCTGTTCTTTGTTTTCGTCTGTCACAATCCTTTCTATTTTATTTAGTCAATTGAAAGTATTGTGTTAAGTAGTTGAATGATGGGAAGGCGAGCGGGAGAGAGAGAGAGAGAGAGAGGCCAGGGGGTGTGACTTGGTGGTGAGTGTGGCGCGTGGCTGGCCCCCTTACATAGGCCTCGCGGGATTCGTTGCCTCCTGCCTAACACGGCCTACTAGGCGGCTGCTTACTGGGCGACTGTCGCGCGCCCTCGTGCCATTCCTGCGAACTGGGACTCCAGCCATGCGGTCCCTGGGAATATCCTGGTCAGATCCGTCCCAGACAGCATACTCTAAGCATCTCCCATGAACTGTTTCACACTCTTGTCTTAGAATCTTTCTCTCCTACTGCCTCTATAATTTCCACTACTTCCTCACCTTTTATTAATATCAATCCCCCTCTGGTTCCCTGCATCCACACCTTGAATTGGTGGCCAGACTGTATTATATGCTGGATCTCACATTTCTTATGTACTAGGCTAAGGTTGAAGATAGTCATTGTCTTTTTGGGAGATTGTATTGCTCGGACTGTCTCCATCAATCACTAATGTTTCTACAGGGTTAAATAATGCTAGACTAGGGATCAGGTACCTTGCTGTTGGTGTTTTCACTGTGTGTAGGCTACTTTTGAGCTGCACGACACTACGGATTCTGTGGGTTACCTGGGTGGATCTTTTGTCTGTGTACCTTGGAGTTTGGACTGTGTAGTGCGTGAGGGCTGCTTGCCTAATCCACCCAACACTGTTCTAACTCTATTTGCTTTTACTTTTGAGGGTCGCCAGGAGGATACTCGATACTTGTGATCGAGAATCCTCAAGAGAGCACCCCTTCATATTAACGTAATCAGGCCGCACAGACCCAAGGTCCACACTAGGCTAGGAGCTGCCTTGCTCCACCAGAATTCTGTACCTTTGCGCATCCCAGCTAGACTTTATTAACCCGGGTAGACATTAGCTGGATTAGATCATATACTCTTTTATGCATACCCATTATTTCTACATAAGCATTTTGAGGTCTAGGTTGCTGTAGAGAGACACAACCAGCATAGACCGGTATTGTTAATAGGAGTACTACTTTTTCGTGGCGAGCATTATTACTGTTGCACCACTTATAATATTCTTGTGTCCAATAACATTATAGGTCCAGCCTTTTTGTGTATTTAGCCTACACGTGCATTGTCCTGCCTCCTGCTATTTTGTGGTTCCATTTCCGATACGTTCTTCTTAGTAGCATCCGACATTATTCAGAAGATTCCTTGTTCGGTGCTTGAGGACTTTACAACACTTTCTTTCATAAAGGAGTGACAGATATTATTGATTAAAGTAACGTTAAGTAAACCTTCTTCTTGTTTGCATTAGATCACTCTTGTGATTTAATTAAGTTAACTATCTTTTCCTTGTGTACCATAACTAAGCAACCATATGTTATAGGTAATAGGCTGTTTCAGAGAACATCAGCCTATAGTAGAAGCACATAGATACTGAGAGTTAAGATACCCCGCTATCGTAGATATAACTCTGGAGGGTATATGTGTTCTTTGTTCGACGGGATTATATATCAGGGGTTGGATCTAGCGTTTCCGTTGTTGCATTTATGCCAGTCTAGTCCAATGTATAAGAGCCACTGATTTATACGAGACCCGATCGTAACAACTGAAATGTGCATGTGGTGAAATAAACAACTCAGACCACTGTATTACCTGTAAGAAAGGAGGATTCATCTGTATCTGGCATGATGAAGTACGAGACATCACTGCACAAATGCTGGACGAGGTGTGCCATGATGTCAGAATCGAACCGGAACTTCTGCCTATGGACGGACAGCGCTTGGCCCACAATACTGCAAATACTTCAAATGAAGCAAGAGTGGACGTAAGTGCTCAAGGTTTTTGGACGAGGGGACAACGGGCTTTTTTCGACATCAGAATCTTCAACCCAAGAGCACAAACATATCGTGAGCGAGGACTCATGGCGGCTTACTTGAGAAACAAAAGTGAGAAGAAACGCGCTTATGAAGAAAGAATTTTGAACAGGGATCAAGGAAGCTTTACTCCTCTGGTCTTCTCATCGTCGGGAGGAATGGGACCTTCTGCAAGTGTCTTCTATACCAGACTAGCTGAACAAATATCGGAGAAAAAGCGCCAGCATAGAAACCAAGTCATAACTTGGATGAGATGCCGGCTCTCTTTCTCTCTTCTCAGGTCTGCACTCCTATGTCTCAGGGGTACAAGGTCCTCCCCGCTACAGAGGACCAGAGTGAGAGACTGGGACTTTGAAATGGTCATGGCGGAGGGCCGAATTGGGGAACAACTAGGTTGATTGTAGGGAGGTACTGGTACAATAAGATAAACTATATTGTAACTAGAATAAGATAAATTGTACACCACTTTGTAACTGTCACCTAAATAAAAAAAAAAAAAAAAAAAAAAAAGGGAAATGTGTTAGTGGGAGTGTGTCTGGAGTATGCGTGTGTGTGTGTGAGGGGGAGGGTGTGAGTGTGTATGTGTGAATGTTTTAGTAAGCAGGAGTGCGTGTATGTGTGTGGGACGGGGGAGGGATTGTGTGTGAATGTGTCAGTAGGAGTGTGTGTGTGTGGGGGGGGGGGGGGTCAGTGGCAGATTTGCACATGTGTCCCCTGTGTCCCATATACAGTATATATATATATATATATATGTGTATATATTGTCACTCCCAAATGAGTTTTGTAACCTACTGTATGTCATTTGTGAGTGAGTTACAATCACCAGGCCTATGGTGGGAGGGCCCTGCGAGAGGCTAGGTTGCTATACGTCTTTCCTCTGTTGCTGCAAAGGATAGCACTGGTAGGTTGCCACGAGTATAATTACTTCTTTTGTTCAGCCCTTGGGGGATTGTTTTCGTTATCATAAGTTTGCACAATGATGCCTTGTGTTTACTTGGTTGCTTTTGTGTAGTTAGTGAGAGCCTAGGAGCTTGGAATAATTGTTGAGTCTGGCAGTTTCTTGAGCTCTCCTCCCCTCCTGGGACTCTCGCGTTCACATGACCGCCACTCGTGAGACAGACACCATACTGAGCAATTGTGCGGCGTGGGCTGTCACAGGCTTGCCTTATAGTTCCTTTGTTAACCGCACTTACAATCTTGTTTCTTATTGAATAGTAGCAGGGCAAGTCTGGGGAGATTTCCACTTAAGGGATTTTTTTCTTTACCCCTTTCTCCCTCTTGTTTAGCCCCATTACTTTGAGATTTTAAAATGTTCGCCCCATTAGTTTGGCAATTTTAAGAACTTTCGCTCCATTTGTGTCAATTTTAAGACCTTTCCTGCCATTTAGGTGTCGATGTTTTCCTGGCGAGCGATAGCGAGCCTGTAATTTAGGAGGAACCGGCCTTCGGCTGGGACATTTTTCTACCGAAAAATGTACAAATTTATCTTTAAAGGGGTGTAATTGTAAGCTTGATGGAGGTCTAGGGAACAAACTAAAAATGTCCCCTTAACAACTCCTTCAGATTCATATATGACGCTCGAGCGTCATATGGAACATATGCCAAAAAACTCATATGACGCTCGAGTGTCATATGGACTTATCTTCATAGCTCTGTAATAAGTTATGTGACGCTCTAGCGTCATATGGAGCTCAGTAAGTTCGGTAAGTTAGGTGAAAATCTGTCGGTTGGTGGCAACCCCAAGTCTCTCCGACGATTCTAACGGTCCGCAGTGTGGTTTTGACAGTTGTGGGGTACAGTGGCAATGATACGTGTCTCCCGCCTCCTCGGACTTACTGGAACATAATATGTCAGAGGGAGTTAATGTGTCATTAAATACGGTTTGCAATTTGACAGTGATATCTAGGAAAATGTAATGTGTTAATTGAAAAGTAATACTAAATTATTTGTAATATGATTATATTAGTTTTACTGTTATTATTATTATTATTATTATTATTATTATTATTATTATTGTAGTACCTATTTTCTTATCTCGAATATACTACTAGAGTGGGGAATAAATCGACAGTCATTTAGAAGTTCGTATACTTTATTTAACAAACATGCTACTACACTAATAACTGTTTTTCTGTTCGGACCGAGATGAATTCTAGACACGGATTGAATATTACGTCGACCCACCATAGGTTGTGCTTTGGAACCCTAGAACTCCGTTACTCCCTATTTGGATTCCCGATATTCAGGTATTGACTCAAGTCGGCTTCGATCCAAAGGCACGTTACTAGTTTCTAAAATAATATTTTTTTTACCGAGCCCTGCTGTGTCTACTCCAGAGACCAGGGCATCAATGAATCATACCTTTATGCACCTATCTAAAACAAGAGTTATATTCCTAAACTAAACTTCGGAATGATATACTTTTACCGGGCCTACTATGTCTACTCCAGAGATCAAGGCGTTACTACATATGACCTTTTAATTAATATTTCCTCTTAACCATACACAATACATTTACTCATATGACAAGGGCGTTGTTACAATTTTACCTCAATTGCCTTATCTAAATACTCTTTGATTATATAATAGTCTCGTTACTTCATACATTATATTCACTCAAATGACCAGGGCGTTGTTACAAGTAACCTCGATTACCCTATCGAGAACACACTCAGATTTTATATTCGTGTAATCCTATTACAAACAATTTATATTCACTTATACCACCTAGTCAATAATAATTCTTAACATAATGTAAGCAGTACCTCAAAAACTCTACATGGACAAGATTCTCAGCTTTTATCCTTTTACATAGATTCTTATGATTACAATATTATCCTGGACTTAACATCCGTAACGCTTAACACAGAACTGACCGAATATTCCTTTAACTATGGTAATAGATAATGTTTCCTTTATAACCAAAGATTTCGTTGATCATACGGACTAGTGTCCTTCCTACCTATTTCTCAAACTAAAGCTAGTCTAATGGCAACTATTATTTATTCCCCTGAGCCTTATAGTTGCGTGTCTATCCTCAAGAATTATTCACTTTAACTTTACTATTAATATCTATTTGCTGTCCTATCAGATCCTATACTAGTTATAGTTAATCGGCATGGAGCCTTCTCTAACAAGAATAACTATTTCCCTCTTAACACATCATTTTATTTATAAACAAAAGTCTGGTATCTTTTCTCTTTAGTTTGTCCTATAAGGACACCTCAATTATGTATGGAAACACTGGGTTAGTCACGCATTTTCTCTCTTTCTTTAAGTCTGATTGGGGCCCAATATGGGTCCTTTAAAATTATATATATTGTATACTGCTACGTGTGTGCTGGAACAATTTCACCACCTCAGAGCTGGCCAATAGCTCTTCTGGAAATTCTCGCTCCCTTCTACTATTTGTCGTCCCTCTTGAATCGCTTGGCTTAGGTATGCAAGCCAGCGATGTGATGACAGGCGGCCGGATACTGAAGGTGTATCTGCCTAGTAGGAGAGAGCGATGCTAGGCCCAAGGTGCTCTTTACTGGAACATTTTGTGAGGGCTCGGTGGCTGGAATAAGTGGTTCCGAGTTCCCTTTGGTGCCCAAGCTAGAGAGAGGAAGTGGGTTGCAAGAAGCCCGCCCAGTGGGTTCCGAGAGGTGAATGACCGCTGCAGAATGAATGAATGAATGAATATAGAAAAGGTGGGTGAGGGTGAAAGAAGGGAAGTTTTTATTGGTTAAGTAGGAGAGACAGTGATAATAGTGGGAGAAATAGGGTGTCGGGGCTTGACCCAACGTGCGTGAGTTGAATAATTGAGCTGGGGTTGAGTTGATTTAGTTGGAGAAGTTACTTTAGTGATTCAGGATGGCTTGCCAAGAAGGGGGCAAGGGATGGGGAGCAAGTTAATTTTGGATGGTATAAGATCGAAAGTGCTTGCATGTTTTGGGGTTGTATTTTTGGGTGGTAGTAATTCGAAAATGGTATAAAAGGGGAGGTAATTTTGGGTGGCATGGAGTCAAAAGGGGTACTGCTGGGGAAGTCTGTCAGTGGCAGAACCTGTAAGAAGGCTGTACTGTTATTATTATAGAAGTTACGTTAAAAGGTTGTTGTCTTGTACTTTGTCTGTGAAATTATACATTTTAATGGGAAGTGAAGCTAGGAATCTAGGTCAAGAGTGGTAGGGAGGCTGGACTGTGGACGAGCCGGCATGACCCACCTCCTCTACCAATCCTGATTTTAAGTGAATATTGGAATGGGTGCCTCTCTGTTGTTGGGGTGAAGGAGGTTTGACAAGGGGCGGGGGGGATATAAAATTCTGTTGAAAATTTGGATGAAGTTATCATGAAAGGTCTCAAGTTTTATAATTTGTTTTTCTGCTAATTGCTGCCAATAAGTATTTAGAGGGGGGATGTGGGCTAGATTGTGAAGATGTTGTGCCGTCTGGAACTCATACCACTGAGTCCCGAACGTCCACCTCAGTGCTTTATTTTGTATTTTTTGATATTTTAGTTGGTTGGTAGGGGCCGAAAGTGAAATGCTGAGTGGGACGTAGCACAAAAGAGGTCTTATAAGTGCTTTGTATAAGTGAAGCTTGGTTTTTATTGAGGCATTTCTGAATCGATAGATGGAATGGATGGAAGTATATAGCAAAGGTGAGGCAAGTAATATAATTTTGATTACTCTTATGCTTCGAATACTAGAGTTGGTACAGAGGAAGTAGTAGGGGGTGAGGAAGTGAATTTTAGTAGGAGATGAAGGCGTCGGGGCTTGACCCAACTTGCGTGAGCTGGTTTTTGTTGGAGAGACAGTTTGAGGATACTTTTCGAGAGGGGACAGGACGGACAACACATAGGGAATGGAAGTATATAGTAAAGGTGAGGCAAGTAATCAAATTTACCCTAGTGATACGACCTACGCCAAGGCCGATTTTACACTCCAGGTACCCAGTTTAACGTATGGGTGGGACGAGGCAAACACGAGAGAAGGCCTGCCCAATGACCACTGAGCAATC
The DNA here is from genome assembly GCA_032716605.1 of Paralithodes platypus. Taxonomy (NCBI): domain Eukaryota; kingdom Metazoa; phylum Arthropoda; class Malacostraca; order Decapoda; family Lithodidae; genus Paralithodes; species Paralithodes platypus. Next base: position 32,700,805 of record CM064496.1, on the reverse strand, counting down.
CTGGTGGCTAACCAAGTTCTCAGTCTCGTGTGTTGATTGGTTGTAGGAAGCCACAAATCAGGCCCCTGAATTCATTTTAGCCACCATGAATCCAGGTACTCATTTTCGTCTGAGTGAGACGGAACTGACAGGGAATGGAGTTTGTTCAACACTCCTGGGCTACTTGAACCCTGGTGGCAAGCCAGGGAAATTTCACCCACCCCTAGGGCAACATCTGGTCAATGTTGGTACCGGGTGCAATCACCCAACCAGCTACTGCCTTTGCTTGGAGCAGGACAACATGCCAAACCCACCCAGCAACTGCTGTGCTGGTACCAGGCGCGGTCACCCATCCAATTACTGACCAGACCCCACGTCGCTTAACCTTTCTGATCTATTATCAGGGTTGCCCTATCGATAGATGAATGAATGAATGAATGAATATAGAAAAGGTGGGTGAGGGTGAAAGAAGGGAAGTTTTTATTGGTTAAGTAGGAGAGACAGTGATAATAGTGGGAGAAATAGGGTGTCGGGGCTTGACCCAACGTGCGTGAGTTGAATAATTGAGCTGGGGTTGAGTTGATTTAGTTGGAGAAGTTACTTTAGTGATTCAGGATGGCTTGCCAAGAAGGGGGCAAGGGATGGGGAGCAAGTTAATTTTGGATGGTATAAGATCGAAAGTGCTTGCATGTTTTGGGGTTGTATTTTTGGGTGGTAGTATTCGAAAATGGTATAGGGGGAGGTAATTTTGGGTGGCATTGAGTCAAAAGGGGTACTGCTGGGGAAGTCTGTCAGTGGCAGAACCTGTAAGAAGGCTGTACTGTTATTATTATAGGAGTTACGTTAAAAGGTTGTTGTCTTGTACTTTGTCTGTGAAATTATACATTTTAATGGGAAGTGAAGCTAGGAATCTAGGTCAGGAGTGGTAGGGAGGCTGGACTGTGGACGAGCCGGCATGACCCACCTCCTCTACCAATCCTGATTTTAAGTGAATATTGGAATGGGTGCCTCTCTGTTGTTGGGGTGAAGGAGGTTTGACAAGGGGCGGTGTGTAAAATTATGTTGAAAATTTGGATGAAGTTATCATGAAAGGTCTCAAGTTTTATAATTTGTGTTTCTGCTAATTGCTGCCAATAAGTATTTAGAGGGGGGATGTGGGCTAGATTGTGAAGATGTTGTGCCGTCTGGAACTCATACCACTGAGTCCCGAACATCCACCTCAGTGCTTTATTTTGTATTCTTTGATATTTTAGTTGGTTGGTAGGGGCCGAAAGTGAAATGCTGAGTGGGACGTAGCACAAAAGAGGTCTTATAAGTGCTTTGTATAAGTGAAGCTTGGTTTTTATTGAGGCATTTCTGAAACGATAGATGGTTTGTAGTGATTTTGATGCAATGGCAATGGAAGTTTGTGCTTGTTTGTGGAATCGGATGTTTTTGTCGAATGTGAGGCCGAGTACTTTGTTTGTGGAAGAGACATTTATTTGTGTGCGGTTAGGGACAGGTGCTCGGGAGTTCTGGAATAAGGGTCTTGGGCGGAGATGTCCCTTGGCAAAGTATGTGACGTGTGATTTTTGAGGATGAGCCTGAATCCGCCATTTTTGCTCCCATTGTGCTACTTTGTCAAGTTCTCTTTGAGCTCTGTTTGTCAATGCGTCTATTGTGTCTGCTCTTATTATTTGCGTCACATCGTCTGCGTACATTACTGTGAGAGAGTCATTGTGAGTGGGGTTGGGAAAGTCATTTGTGTAGAGGGTAGGAGCGAGCACTGAGCCTTGAGGTACGCCTGCGTTTAGTGGAAATGAATCTGAATAAAGATTAGAAAACTTAATTTTGGCTGTTCTATTATCCAAAAAGTTGCAGAGAAGTTTCTGAGTAATTAATGGGAAGTTGAAATTTTCGCAGATTTTGTACTTCAAGCCTTCGTGCCACACTGTGTCAAAAGCTCGTTTTATGTCTTTTGTAATTAAGGCTGTCTTGTTTTTTCGTCTGGACTGTTTGTTTATGTGAAGGTAGTTTGTGATAATGTTTAGTGCTTCTTGTGTCGATCTGTGTTGTCTAAAACCAAATTGCATGTTCGTGAGGAGTCCTTCGTCTTCGAGAAATAGTCTGAGTCGGTGGTTTATGATACGTTCTAGAGTCTTCCCAAGAGTCTCAAGTAGACTAATGGGTCTGTAGTTTAGTGGATTAGTCTTGTCTTGGTTTTTCTTGGGAATGAGGATAATGGTCGCTGTCTTGAAGCAGACGGGAAAGTAGCCTGATGCCAGGATGGCGTTGTAGAGGCGAGTGAGTGCTGTTATGAAAGTGTTAGGTAGGTGCTTTACAAGGTGGTGATTAATACCCGTGGCACCAGGCGCCTTTCTCCGTGTTTTAGACAGGATGAATTTGACTTCGTCTGGCACAATGGGAGCAGTGAGTATGTTTTGAGGGTCAAGTGTGTTTAGGTTAATGTGTGTGTCATGGGAGATGTTGTCAGGGATGGTAGTGAGATGTTGTTCTATATTGCGGATGTGTTGTTCGGCAGGCCTTTCAATGGGGTGTGGGTGGTATACTTGTTGCCATGTCTGTTTAAATGTATCTGTGATAGCCCTAGGATCAGTAATTTTGTTGCCATTAACAGTGAGGGAGGATGTTCTGGGAGTGGTATTACCTTTTAAACGTTTTATATGTTGCCAGAATTCCCAGGGCTTAGTTTTCCTGTTTTGTTCTGCTGAGTGTACTAGGTGAGTCCAGTGAGCATCATGATCAGATTGCAGGCTGTTAAGGATGTGAGTTCTGACGTTGGAGAGATCGTAACGTACTCGGCCTGGTATGTGGTTGTGTTTGTTTTGTTCGAATCGACGACGATAGCACACTAGGAGTCGTTGTGTTCTGATGGAGGGTCTGAAAGTGTGTTTGATTTTGTATGTAGTTTTTGGGATGGTTGTGTTGGCTGCATTTATGATTTTGTTCTGTAGGTTCTCAATTTGTTGGTCTATGTGTGTGTAGTGTTGTCCCTCATAGTCGTGTATGTAGTTGTCTTCTGATAAAATATTTTTGAATTCTTCCCAGTTTGCTTGTGAGTAGTTAAAATGAGATTGACATGGGACTTGAATTGGGTTTGAAGAAATTGACATGAAAACTGGGATGATAGATGCCTCCCCCACCCCCTTAATATAGTCACGCCTCCCGCTCTCCGGCGCTGTGATTGGCTGACCCGGCCGCTCGGCCACCCGCGCGTCTTGAATTCTCTCTCTCTTCGCCTCCACTCTTCTCTCTTCATATGTTCCTGGAAGCTGGTTGCAAATGTCTTTTAGTGGCTTACGGGAGTATAGGGCTGGCACTGATGTATTAGACCCATTGCAACCAGAGGAAATGGCCGGTGAAGAGAGCGAGAGCGAGTTTAAAGGTGTGGCGGTACACGTAGCCGTCCGCTCCGAAAATGGAGGCTTCTGATTGGTCGGCCGGGAAGGCGTGGCATGTTTATGTTGTGAGCCTGAAGTGTCAAACTCAGCTGATTTAGAGGGAAAGTAAAAGGGGGCTCGTTGATTGGTGGATGGCCTTTTTACTTTAATTTTTATTATTATTTTATTATTATTATTATTGTTGATGTCATTATTTATATTATTTTTATATACATTATTATAATTCATTATTATTATTATTATTATTATTATTATTATTAATGTACGATATTCAAAGCAGGAAGCTATTAACATATGATGGAAAAGTCCGAAGAAAATGAAACCCACATTTCAACTACATAAAGTTTTTTATTAAATGTTCGCCAAAAAAGATAATTAAAATAAAACTTCCATCCAAGGTACGTCCAGATAGTGTGTGTGTGCATGTGTGTGTGTGTGTGTGTGTGTGTGTGTGTGTGTGTGTGTGTGTGTGTGTGTGTGTGTGTGTGTGTGTGTGTGTGTGTGTGTGGTACGTCTTGATAGTGTGTGTGTGTTTTTGTGTGTGAGTTTGTAAGTGTGTTGAGTGTGTGTGGTACGTCCCGAGTGTTGTGTATGCATATATGTAAATGTGATCTGTATAGGTTGTGTATTGTATATTGATTTTATATAAAAACAAATACAAAAAACAAAAATGTATATATACCGGTATATATGTATATATATATATATATATATATATATATATATATATAGAGAGAGAGAGAGAGAAAGAGAGAGTCTGTGTAAGAAAATTGTGAGTGTTTCTGTTGTGTACTTTGTGTGAGTAGGTGTGCGTGTGGCCATACTGTATGTGTGCGTTTGATCATGTGTGCGTCCACGTATGTGTGAGTGTCTAGGGGTGTATGTAGGGAGTGAAAAGTATCAAAACCGCGGCCCAGTGAACGCGTTATGGCCGCTGATAGACAGGTCGCTAGGAAATATATTTTTCCCCAGCCAACTTCACTTCCAAACTCAATTAATGAAATCAACAAATACATGTGGCACTCCAAGGACTCGAACCTAGGACACTCACGCTGAAATTCCGCGCACTTATGCATTACGCTATCAAGACCTTTAGTTGAGAGATTTGGGACGCTTTGGGATATTTATATTATTATGATTATTAATATTATTTGTGATATAATTATTATTTTCATTATTGTTATTATTTGTATGGAAATTTCGAACACGGATGTATGTTGTTTTATTATATTTAGAGTGGAAGTGGATGAATGTCCTTTTTTTCGTTAAATGCATCTGTGACGGGACACACTGCTATCGTATATAAAAATAGTATTTTCGTATGTGTGACTGTGTGTGTGTTGTGTTTGATATTGTCTGTGTTGTCTGGTTATCTGTAAGACTGTAAGACTTAGTAACTAGTTTATAATAATTAAAAACTGTGTTTATTTTTAATACATGGAAATATATGAATGTTTATTCTATTGACATAAGATGGTTTACCGTTGTACTTGTAAATATTAACATTGATGTGTACCGTAATTCAAATTGTATAGTATAGTTGTATTATATATATATATATATATGTTTACAATTGTGGTCAATAAACTATGAAGCCAATCTATGTGTGTTTGTGTGACTGTATACCAACGTGTGGATGTGTGTTTATGTGTAAGTTTTTAGTAGAGAAGTATCTGTTGCACGGTGGAGTGAGCACGTTAGGTCTGATAGACAGGTCGGCGGTAACACTCCGCTCTATATACACTTCTTATATCTTCAACTTTATTCACATTATATATATATATATATATATATATATATATATATATATATATATATAATATATATATATATATATATATATATATATATATATATACCGCTATATATATATATATATATATATATATATATATATATATATATGTGTGTGTGTGTGTGAGTAGAAAGAGATAGTGGGGCGTCTATTTTACGTTTTCTATGTGTGTAAAATCTAGTTAAACTTAGTTAACACTTATGCTGCGGGCATACTTATGCCATAGTAGGGCTCATTCAGGCACTCCTAATTAATTAGGCAAGTGTCTGAATGAAATTAATTGTATTCAGCCGAAAACTAGACGAAAATAGCTTCAAAATGACGTCAGAACGAGCTTCGTAGCTTGCGGGGTTCACCTACAGCGCTACTATAGACATTCGCTAAAATGAGCAATTCTCGCTAATTTCTCGCTACATTTGCCTTTGGCAGCACTGTATATCTAGCGAGACTCTGACTCAGAGCCTTCAGTGCCACAGCTGCCTGGCTGGGAGAATGACATGTGGCCTGTCGCGCTCCCGCTCCCTTGCACTCGATTTTACAGGCTTTAAGAGGCTTTAAAAGCCTGTAGATTGCTGTAAATTGTCATGACATTCGGGAACGTCAGTAATATGTTCAGCACACTACGAGGGTCCCCGGCTACAAAAGCAAAAATCATTCCAATGTGAAGCCAAAGAAGTACTGCCAAAGAGCCCCCTAGTTGGCAGTGCCAAATTGCCACAAGCGCCGCTGGCTGGGAGGTTCGGATGGTCGTACTGGAAAGATAGGTCAGGTAACAGAGATAACGTTATGATCAGAGGAGCTCAACAGAGAGAAAAAGTTTGCAGTGTAAGCAAAAGGATTCGAGGTTGAAGTAAGTCAAGAATAATGGTCCGATCTCCAAAGTGGTCAGGGTTACGAGTAGGGTGCAAGGATTTAGGAATGCCAGTAGAGTTATGGGATAGATAGACAGCACAATGTATTTAGTTTGAGAGTGACAGGATAGTTTGAGCCAAATAGTTGAAATTCGTAGGAATCGAAGTTGGGAACACTAGAGCGCTTTCACAGAGCAAGGCACTTTACTTATTTACGTACTGGTTCCTTTACAGGTCCAAGTGGTCCTTGTGAGTATGATGGGTGACTGGTAGTTTTACTAACTGCTCGAGCGCTTGATTTATTAAGTGCAGTATCTGTAGACTGGCCTCAGCAGATCCAGGTAGTATGTCTGAGTACGATGGATGAATGATAGGTTTACTAACTGCTCGAGAACTAGGTTTTCTAAGTGCTATAGCAACCTTTTTATTAACTGGCGCCTCATCAGATTTACTAGACGAGTATGAGGGAGAAGTGGTAGGTTTACTAATCACTGTGACGCCAGGTTTACTAAGTGCCTGAGCAATGCGAGGAGGATAACTATCGAACAACCTCTTTAGCCGAACCTGAATCCTTTTCTTACGTCTCCTGTTATCCTGGGATGTTGGGGCAAGAGGGTCTTTGTTGTCAAGGTACAAAGGAGTACAAAGGAAATCAAGCAACAACAGATCTAGTGACCCTTCTAGGCTGCTTGTCCTCCAAAACACTGAGGATCAAGTGTCCAAACAGTGGTTTAGAGTGGGTAAGGGAACATTGGAAAGGGAACTACTGCCCTGCCACTAACGTGGCAGGACTAGGAAGTTAGTAGGGGACATATGGGTTAGTAACTGAGGGGAGGATAAAGTTATTCATTTACAAACGCAGTCAGTCGCGGGTTTGATGCGAGATATTTGTCTAGGCGGAATTTAAATGAATCAACGGTGCTGCAGTCTATAACGTCTCGGGGAAGCCCATTCCACAAGTTGACAACTCGATTGAAGAAGAAATTCTTAGATTCGTGTGAGTTAAAAGATTTACCAATAATTTTGCAACCGTTTCCCCGCGTGTAATTAGATTGGTCGATAGTGAAGTACTTACTACAGTTCATATTGTCGATGCCTTTGATGATTTGAACACTTGAATTAAGTCACCTCTTAATCTGCGCTGGGTTAAAGGAAATAGATTTAATTCTCTAAGACGCTCTTCGTATGGTTTGTTCTTTAGGCTAGGTATCATTTTGGTAACTCTACGTTGAACTCGTTCTAGCTTGTTTATGTCTTTTTGGTAATAAGGGCACCAGCATTGAACGCAGTATTCCAGAAGAGGGCGGACTAAGGAATTGTAAAGGGTTAGGATTACGTCTTTGGATTTATGCTCAAATGATCTGCCTATAAAGCCAATTATTTTGTTTGCCTTCTTAACAACTTCTGAACATTGTTGACTCGGTTTTAGGTTACTCGATATTGTTACTCCCAGATCGGTTTCTCTCGGTTTACATTCTTAAGCTGAGTGCCATTCATCGAATAGTTTGCTTTCTCATTTAGGTATCCGATATGTAGTACTTTACATTTATCCGCATTGAAACTCATTTGCCAAATTTGGGCCCAATGTGACAATTTATCTAGATTGTGTTGCATATCGTCAACTTCATCTTTTGAGAGTACGCTATTTGCAATTTTTGTATCGTCAGCAAATTTTGAGATTGTACAGGTGAGACCCTCATCTATGTCGTTGATGTAAATTAGAAAGAGAATTGGTCCTAGTACCGATCCCTGGGGTACCCCGCTACTTACATTGGTCCATTTAGATGCCTTACCGTTTATGACTACTCTTTGTTTTCTGTCGCTGAGCCAATTTTCTATCCATTTCAACACACCATCTTGTATTCCATGCGCTTTTAGTTTTAGCAGTAAACGTTTGTGGGGAACTTTGTCAAAGGCCTTACATAAAGGCCTTAAAGGTGTTTACATAGACCTTTTATGCAGGTGTTGTTTTTGAGTGACAGGTAGGGGTGAGATCCAGGGCAGGTGTCCAAGTATGAACAGGTTGCTAGTAGCTGGAGGGCTCCCTAGGGATGAGGGTGGGGTGAAGGGCAGAGCTTTTGCAGGCTAGCTGCTTTGTAAAACAAAATTGGAGTTGGATGCTGCTGGGTCGAGTTGTCTATGGGAGTTGGTATTTAAAATACCCCGGAAAAGGAAAGACACCCATAAGAAGAGTGAGGACAACAGGCAAGAACCGCAGCAAAAAAAACAAAAGAAAAGGAAAGCGGAGACTTCGGACACCCACAGACGAATGGCTGTACTGGACAGTGGCACGACAAGGAAGGAATGCCCTGCCACACCCGGCAAGACGTTTCGCGCCACCCCCACCGCCAGAAGGAAGATACTGTTTAGTCAACCCTTCTAAAAACGGAAATGTAACCTTCGTGACATATAAATTCAGTATGCTAGTACTCTTATGTATGTCTATACCATTCATATACTTAACCGTACCTATTTAGTAAACATAACATGTTTCTGTTATGATTTAAGAAAGGAAAAGGTTAGAAAATAAATATGAAGACAACCATTATGTTATAAACCTATGTATGTATTAAGATATAGAAAGCACCACTCAGTAGCTATTTTGGAACATTGTGTTCTACACATATATACACATGTTTTTTCTTGTCACTTCTCTCATAATCCTTCTAGTTATACAAACCACATATTCTTATTTCTACACAGATGTTATATACAACTGTAAAACTTAAAAGACGTTGGACAACGCTGGTGTCTACCTCACACGGGTATCGAGAGAGGGCGCCTCACACATTTAACTCACCCAGGTAGCCCGGTCAGGCATACCAACTGATTTTATAAAGTACACACCTACGTATATATCTATTTGAGATCATGAACGCAATATGTTGACGGAATATTGTGTACATAAATAGTCTCATCCGAGTTGCATGATTAAACGACCATATCACCACGTCAATGAGGAGTAAGACAGAACCATAATATATCATGCACATTGAGGACTTCACCTCTTCGCTGCACACGACACCAATCTCTCCCCCACAACCTCCGAGTTCACCTTTCCTTTACTTGTACACTCTATTAATGTTTTTCAAAGCTTTATTGAGTTCTATAGATAAGAAATCATATTTGTAATTAACCTTTGGGGAAGTACCATGTTTTGGTAAATGTATTAAGGTGTAAACATCACTTGTTCAACTAGTAAAGTAATAATATTGAAGGATACCTTGACCACCAGAGTAAGAGGGATATATAAACTTCCTTAAGGATACATCCTCATACCCTTACCATCCTAGAGGTTAGAAAGTAATTTTCTCAGTAATTCTCAATACCAGGTCAGGATTTCGGAAGGAAGGTTAAGCAATTGTAAGGCTTCTGAACACTGGCAACACCAACTTAGAAGTCTTATAATTAAACCTCCACTCAGTTGGACTAACGGCCGAAAGTACTATACATTGTTTGCGAGTAAAACTTTCCTTAAAGTTAGGAAGAAGGACACCGGCCTCCCGCTCCTTCATCTTAATTATAAGGCAAAGAGAATAACTGTTCCAGCTCTAAAAAAAGTTGAGGTGTACGGCAATACCGTCTTCAATATTCTCTAGAGGGACCAAAATCCCAGCTCTAAAACAAGTTGAGGTGTACGGCAATACCGTCCTCAATATTCTCTAGAGTAGGAAAAATCCCAGCTCTAAAAGAAGTTGAGGTGTACGGCAATACCGTCCTCAATATTCTCTAGAGGTGATAAATCCCTGCTCTAAAAGAAGTTGAGGTGTACGGCAATACCGTCCTCAATATTCTCTAGAGGGGATAAATTCCAGCTCTAAAAGAAGTTGAGGTGTACGGCAATACCGTCCTCAATATTCTCTAGAGGGGAATACTTTCAACTCTAAAAGAAGTTGAGGTGTACGGCACTACCGTCCTCAATATTCTCTAGAGTAGGAAAAAACCCAGCTCTAAATGAAGTTGAGGTGTACGGCACTACTGTCCTCAATATTCTCTAGAGGGGAATACTCCCGACTCTAAAAGAAGTTGAGGTGTACGGCAATACCGTCCTCAATATTCTCTAGAGTGGGAAGAATCCCAGCTCTAAAAGAAGTTGAGGTGTACGGCAATACCATCCTCAATATTCTCTAGAGGGGAATACTTCCGACTCTAAAAGAAGTAGAGGTGTACGGCACCACCGTCCTCAATACTCTAGAGAGTGGGAAAAAGGACAAGTCCTAGCTCAGGAACTTTGTTATTGAGTCGTCAGTGACCGGATAAACACTGTTCTTTTGGATAGGTTTTATACCTTCTTCAGTAACACTGAGATTGTTCTGGCAACTACCAACTTCTCTGTTGTTATTTTCCTAGATGGTAAACTTTATCCTCTGCCCCTGCACACAGGTAGTCTCAAAACATCTGAGATCGCTGTGTTAGAGACAAGGCTTGGTGAGACACCCTTAAGGGCACTCTGCATTTACAAGTCCTTGGTGCACTGAGTCCGTGGCATCCCATGAGACTGTGTAACTTAAGGGGAACGTCCGGCTTTTACTCCAGAACGTGTCAGTGGATTTTGTCTGTATTTCATAAGATTTTGTACACGTATAGGGGACCTAACAACTAAGAAATTTCCAAAATTTTAATTCTCTAGGACAATTATTTTTTGAGTTAGGTGAGAATTAGTGTGTAAATTTATGACTTTTTGTAAAATCAGAATCTCATTTAAATGTTGTTGCTTGATTGTTTTAATGCATTGGGGGTACTAACAATAGGTGTAGTTTCAATTATACGTTGATACTTTTTCCATTTTGTATCTAATTGTAGAATTAGGGCATTTACAATTAGGTACAAATTAGGTGACAAATGTCTCGGGGTGCTGTGTCGAAATGGGAAAGAAATAAAAAAAAATGGCGACGTGGAGTTGTAGAGAATTTCATGCCCCTTCCAATGACACCAGAAACATTGTTGTAGCATGTTTGGTTACGTCAGAACTGAGCCGACAAGTGAACTTTCTTACGTGAGGTACTAAGGCACAAGAGCTGTTGCAAGCCAGCCGGCCAGCCGCACCCTACCTCTCTCGCGGCTTGGACCACACTGCTCTTTCTCCTCCACCATCACCACACCCTTCGTTGTTACCAGGGTTGAGTACCAGATACTGTTAGGCAAAATATCTAAGAACATCATATTTTCACCAAAAATTCATGGTTTTCGTTTTTTTTTTTTTGCAGATCCGAAACCCATAATGCATTTTTTACGCGTCTGCGCGACCCGCGACCCGCGAAAACTTTAAACTAGCCCAGAAATAACATGCTTCCAGACGGAATATTGCCTCAGGAATTTAACTGAAGACAGAGGGATGGGTGATGATGCCATATATCGGGTTGCGCAATATTGCCGTTTTGAGCACTTTTACGAGTATGAACCGGACGCTCCCCTTAAAGGTTTAAACACCGCCCCGGGTCCTCCGAACCTCTCATAAAGATCATGATAGACAGTAGGAATACTTTTACCAAACCTACTGCGTTCGTCCGATATCGTGTTCTTTAATACGATATTTAAGATCCTAGTCCGAGAGTACCTTAACAGGACTTCATCAATGCTTGATATACTGATCAGGATAGTCGAGTATTTCTACATACCTCTGAAATACTCGCGTTAATCCGGTATGGTGCCCAACAGTAATTTCCTGACAATTACTATGTTACGGAGCCAAACTCAAGATCTCAAGCCCAATCAACCCATATGTAACTACTTCAAGAGCCGGCCCACCTAGACGGCTGATGGAGAAGCAGACGAAAAGAGCCAGCCACCATCTCAACAGTATCAAGAGAAACCTACAAGTAAGCCCTAATAGTGCAGCAGACGAAGAATGAAGATAAAATAAGTGATCTTAAACGTATTATATAAACAGTGACAAGAAATAATCAGAGTCCCTCAAGCGACTCAGTCTGAAGAACCAAGTGCTGAAGTGAAATAAATAGAGTCCCTCAAAAAGTGTGTTAAAACGAGATAAATCCATTCCGTTGTTAATAATCGGAAGTTAAGGAAAGGGATTCCATTTCTGTATTGTGAAATCTATATAGCAGTGTTTGATGTAAACAGGAGTGAATTGTATTTTAAATTAATTCCATTTAAGCTAAAATAGGGAGTTAAGCGACTCTGCCAAATTCACTATAAATAACTGAAAATATTTCAGAGTCCACCCTCGACTCTGCATTTTCTATAATGGGCCTATAACCATATACCTGAGGCCTTGACCTTGACCTTCACTACTACCATTGTGCTTGGTAAAACGATCGTAATATATGGATTAGTCACAATATTCATCTTACATTTATAAAACCTCCTAAGGCACAAATCTTAATACATAGCCCGAGTTTAATAAACTAAGGTGATGAACAGTTTTTACTCTCGATGACCATTGAAGTGTATAAATATTCTACAGTACGAGAATATAGTGAAGCTGTGCGGAAAACCTGCTCTTTCTACATCCGCGAATGTGCTTGAAGCTAGTGATTATATAAGTGCTTTTATCTAGTAAATATTCCATGTACCAATATTCCCTATTCCTTATGTTTCTAGTGAATAAGAAATAAAGTGTTACTTAACCCGTCCAGCCCCGGCTAGTTTTGTAATGTTTGTTCACCAGAACCCGGCCGGTTTTCAAAAAATGGTTTTATTCCAGAAACAATAGCGAATGGGTTAGGAATGAAGGAAAACCACGAAAAACCGCTCAAAAAGCTTAAAGAATGGTCCTACAGAGCCCCCGAAAACGTATTTTACAAGAGTAAAAAATTTAAGGCAATTACCCCCCAAAAACAGGTTATTGCGAGCTCACGCGCACGCACGTGGACTTTGAGAGTTTTCAACCATCGGCACGGTTGCATGGGATACGTACACAGTTCCCATACAAATCTGAGCCCTCTTGAGTGGCTACACCTGAGGTTACGGTCGGCGCAATTAGGGTGACGCGCCAGGCGCGTCTCTGGGGCTGTGCGTTACATACATCGCCGACGCATCAGGCGCGTCGCTGGGGCTGTACGGGTTAAGTCATATTGTGCGATATATATATCCTCTGTTACCCTTTATTTATATGAACTCGGAAGTCCCAGTATAATAGAACTCGCCTAGATCAATAGTTAATCCTGAATAAAATTGAGGCATAACATTGGTGGCTAGCGGTGGTTCTTTATTCGGACGGAATGATTCAATATATTTCACATATTTTAAACGGAATAAGAGATAATATACCAAAATAAATATGGCCGCTCCACGTTCTCACATCCCCATCCCCAAATATTATGGGGATACCTATGAAATAGAAGTAAGTACATGGACTTACATGGACTTAGTGAAACCGGTATTAGACTTAGCTTATACCTCGGACCGTGAAAAAATAGCCGTCCTCTTTACGCACTTGGGAAAAGCCGTTCCCCTCGTAGCCCCGCAGGTAACCCCTGCCCTCACCTGGGATCAATTTCAACCCATGATGATAGAGGCAATTAAGCCTTCTCTGGGTGTGTTCTTAGCCCATAATAAAATCAAGGATATAAAATATGAAGGCGATCTTGACGCCACCATCACACACATCAACCAACAAATCAGGGCCGCATTCCCTACCTTGAACAGAAATATGCAAGAACAACACATACTAGTCCATCTTGTCCAAGCACTGCCCTCTGCAGTCCAAGAATATTTTGCCGTACACGATCCGGTAGGTTTCCAGCGAGATATTGTCACCATCCGGAACATTCTCTCAGCCCAACCAAAAACCCCTGTGATCGCCGCTATCAAGAGATTCACCACCCATCCACAAACATCCAACAGATCTGGTGAATCCGCGCAATATAATCGGCAAGCAGCTCCAGGACCTAAGACTCATCACCGTGCAGGCTACTATCAACCCAGCTGGCCTTTCTTTCGACACAAACCAGTTTAAAAGAGTATATCCCTGTAACCAACAACAACTGCAAGGTAAGCCACATCCATTAGTGATTATAAACCCATATGATTTCGCTGCCTGTAACTCTAGGTACCCTCTTCACTTCATCCGTGATTCCGCGAAAGTGAACAGATCCAATCAGCCTCTTATATCAGCAAATGAGGAAGAAATTCAAGACGAGGAAATAAATGAAGCTGCAGAGATCGAGTACGTCCCTCAGACATTTGTAGAGGACGATCTCTTAGATCTAACAGAAGTAGAAGAAGAAATAGAATCTCCGGATTTTTAGGTTCTCCCCCGCCCACTATGGCTTCGGCGGGGGACTCCAAGAGTGAACGCCCACCTCCTATATATCACCTAGCGAAGATAAAAAGGTGTTCCGGTACGTCTCTTGATCGATACTGGTGCTGCTCGATCATGTTTATTCAACTCGTACTATGTGAAGCACAAAAAGAGATTTGGTGACCTTCAGCCTACCACCACCAATCTAATTAGTGCTGGTGATACCCCCCTTAATATCAGAGGCGAAACTCACCCAATTCATGTCACCACTCCTTTCGCACATGCTAACTCTTACCATTCTTTTGTGGTTTTCCATTCGGAATGTTGCCAATATGACGGTTATTTGGGTTTGGATTTGTTGTAGAAACTTCAGGCCCAAGTAAACTGTGGACAACGGTTAATCCATTTAAAAAAGAACAAAATTTTCTAAGAAAAACCAGCATCTGGCTCTCCCCCTGAAGAAAAAAAACAAAAAAACAAAATGACATTGAGTAAAAAAAAAACAATGTTCCCATCCAGTAAAAAAAGCCAGTAACCATGTCTACAACTCGTTCACGACTTCAAATTGCCACCTATGTACGAGGATATGTGTACTTCAGAAGTTACCTCCACTATGACCTCTCCTCATTTGTGTTCCAAGAAAGTTAAACACAGAAAAACCGCTCCACATGTCCACAACAGTGTCCGTTGTGTGCAGAAAGAAAAACCACAAAACACTCTAACAAATAACTTCACTGACGAGTCAGAGTGCAATATTGCTACTGAAGCTCTGTGTTTTGCTTTTCCTGATCAAAAGACACAGTCACATACTGTGCAAAATGCTACTGAAGCCACCCATTACTTTTGTGATACTATTCCTACGTTTTCCAGTGCTACTGAAGCCCCAGATAATTTTAAGAATGATACTAGAAGAACTCAAAATCCATCTACCCTGTTACCATCACGAAATCTTAGTGTTAACTCAGCCCCCATGAATTCTTCACATGATATCAGTAACCCTACATCAACTCAGTCATCTTGCCAGCCAAAAAATATGCAGTCTTTGCCTCCCACCATAATCAGTCCTGCTGTCACTCAAGAAAAAACTGAAATTCCCCCACATCAAAAATGGGTTCGCATACGCCCCATGCCACAACCTATCATGATTTTGACACCGACCGGTATATCCGATGGACCAGACCAATGTAGGATTCAGCATGCCCTCCTGTCCTCCAACAATAATGCCATTTTGATTGCCAATATCTCAGATGAGAAATTAACGTTACCTAGAGGCCTCATTATCGGGGACCTCGAAACGTTCGATGATGTCACACCCATTCCAAAAGAAGTAATTCATTCCCGTGTTACCTAAGATTCCCGAAGTTCTCACTACCCTTCAACACCAACAACTGAGCAAACTTTTATTAGAATTCAGTGATGTGTTCGCACAAACCCCTACAGAAATCGGAAAAACCACCATGGAAGAGCACGCCATCCACACTACAGGACCCCGTCTTCGTCAGCCCTCCCGCCGGAAAAATCGAGTTTAAAGAAAAGAAGAAGAGCAACAAGTTCAGGAGATGTTAGACGCAGGGATCGCAACCCCCTCCGTCAGTCCGTGGTCTTCTCCAGTCATTCTCGTAAAGAAAAAAGACGGCTCCACTAGGTTCTGCGTGGATTATCGATGACTCAATGATGCCACAATAAAGGATGCCACACCATTACCTAGGATCGATGACTCCCTAGACTCTCTGCATGGTTCCAAATGGTTCACCACACTGGACTTGCAAGCCGGATATTGGCAAGTACCCATCACAACCGAACATCAAGAAAACACAGCGTTTTCCACCAGTGGAGTCCATCTTTATGAATTTAATGTGATACCCTTCGGTTTGTGCAATGGGCCTGCAACTTTCCCCCGGCTCATAGAGTCCGTACTCAAAGGACTTACTTGGGAGACCTGCCTAGCCTATTTGGATGACGTAATTGTGTATTCTAATACCTGGCCGGAACGCCTAAGACGGCTCCGACAGGTCTTGCAACGCATCAGAGACGCCGGATTGAAACTCAAGCCTTCCAAATGTGAAATGGCGAAGAACACGGTAGGATTTCTAGGACATGTCATTTCAGCCCAAGGCATATCTCCTGATCCGAAGAAATTATCTGCGATTGATAGCCAACAACTACCTACCACAGCAAAAGGCATAAGGTCATTTCTCGGGTTAGCCATTTACTATCGAAGATTTGTTCCCAAATTCGCTGAGATTGCTCGTCCCCTTCACCAATTAACTCATAAAGATACAGTGTTTGATTGGACAGCTGAAAGGAATTTGGCGTTTGATAATCTAAAAAACAAATTAGTACAAGCTCCTACTGTAGCTTTTCCAGACTACCAACAACCTTTTCGATTGTACACTGAAGTTTCCTTATACGCCATTGGCGCGGTATTAGCTCAGGTACAAGACGGAAAAGAGCACGTCATAGCATACGCCAGTTCGACCTTGAACACTGCGCAGCAAAATTACGCTGCTACAAAACGAGAATGTTTAGGTATAATATGGGTCCTTTATAATTTTCGATCTTTTGTGTTAGGGGCTAAACTAGACGTCATATCAGATCATCAATCTTTGCAGTGGTTACGGCGATGTGAGACTAACTCTGCACTATTGGTTAGATGGCGAGAGACATTAGAAGAATACGATTTTGAAATTCATTATCGCCCGGGCAAACTGCATACCAATGCGGATGCTCTCTCTCGTTTACCTGTACCAGAACATCCTCCCACCATCCTCGCTGCTTTACAGCACTGCCCACCTGCTCCAACTACACCTACTGATGCTTCCTCACCAACAGAACCTTCATTAATCCAACTTGGGGAAAAGAAGTTAAACCCTAAGTGGATTCCTCGTCACATATTCCAGCATATTTGTCGATGGGGAGATCAAATGACTACTGAACCCGGACATATTGTTGTGGAACCAGCCATGGCCCAGGAATACATGATTTCCATTCATGAGGAAAATGGCATACACCTGGGGCAAAAGAAAATGCTTCAGGTTTTCCATAATCAATATTGGACCGTGAACCCTTCAGGCATTGCTAAACGAGTAACAGAAGCTTGTAAATCCTGTGCAATGGGGAAAGATCGATGCAAGATACCTAGACCTGCCGGTACAATTTCTGCTCATAAACCTTGGCAAGTACTTTCTCTAGACGTTATAGGACCATTTTCACCCAGTCACGAAAACGTTTTATCGTTACATTCGTGGATGTCTATTCCAAGTTCGTAGTCGCCTGTCCATCCAAAGAACATTCTGCAGTTACAGTTGCAGAATTACTAGCCACTGAAATTTTTCCAATATTCGGATTACCGTTAGCTCTACTGTCAGATAACGCCCCTGAATTCACAGGCCAAGTATGGTATGCGTTCACCTCCAAATGTGGTATTAAGGTTAAACATTCTTCACCTTATTGGCCACAAGGCAATGCGATCTGTGAACGAAGTCACAGATCTATAAATAATCAGTTACGAACTAAACTGATTGAACTGAAATCCACTGACTGGTCAAGCCAAGTAAAAATTATCCAGTGGGGTTTATATTCTTGCCCTAGAGAAGATGGGATCTCTCCGCATGAACGAGTGTATGGCGTCGCACCTTTACGCTTCCTATCCGCCATCTTGCAACTCCCCCTTCCACTCAACTTACCATCGATCCTCACCAACAATTGAAAAATACCCTTCACACTGCCCAGACTTGTCAAGACGTAAAAACTGATGCTCCCACCATTCAAAACCCTTCTGCTATTGGTGACACGGTCATGGTTGCTAAATTACCTGTCGTCAATAAATTAGGGCCGCGGTATGTAGGTCCGAATCGCATTGAAAACTTCCCAACCCCTATCAAGTCATAATTAATTATCACGGAGAGTTCCGCACGTACAGGAATAGGTTTGTTAGAAAATATTCGCCTCTTCACCAAGATGTCCCTGCAGGATCAACTATGCACACACCTACTCCATCTGGTTCACCACCAACTGTCCAGATGCCTATTTCGAAGGATATGACCATTTCTCCAAAACTGCCACTTATATATATTCCTGCTTCCACCTCCAATCTACCGAGCTTGCCAAATTTGTTACGCAGACCAAGTCAACACATAATTCAGCACACTCCTCGCACGCCGCCGCCTGTTCCTGCATCTCATGATGTCACTCCCAGCCACTCAAACTCTGACGTCACTACCTTTACCCCTGCTCCAAGTCGTGGCTTACTGCCCACGACCTCCCGCTATAAATTACGACAGCGGTTAATAACTTCCAAACATGCGTTTCCTCACTCTTCAAGGACACACACCACTAAAGTTTCAGTTCATTCTCCCCTATCTCATCCTCAACGTCCTCAAACTTTGTCTCCAACTTCATCACCTTCGCCGAAGCAAACACGCCCCCCTCCCTCTTTGGGGAATTTGCCCTTCAAATCAACAACCCCCTCTGTTTCTCCACGCTCCACGTCACGCTCATCTTCATCCTCTCCTCGAGTTCTTCTACCTCAGCCTTTAAATATACAGAAACCCGTGCATTCTTCGTCAAAGAAATCTTCTTCCTCCACAGTCAGACCACCTTTGGTGCAACCACATACGTCACCTGCTTTTCCACAATTGCTATCTCCACCTAGACCTATCGCTCATCGTTCCACCATTCCTCTTTCTTCTGACATTCCACGTAAATCACCTTCACCTCCTATCACCTGTGTCGATCTCTGTTGTCTACACCCAGCCCAGAACAAATTTCCAGGGGGCAAATTCAACTAAATCAGGTAGATTAAGTAAACCGCCTGTCAGATTCATGCATTCTTTGTCAGCAATACGTACTCCAGACATGCTGCCAAATTATCATCCTATAATTAGAAAAGTTCTTCAAAAACGAGCCAATATCATCAATTTAAAACTATCAACTAACACAAATGCCTGCTACACCGCTCCAGTTTTGGCTACATTTTCCTCGGCCGGATTAACTGATACATTTACGTCCACACCGGGTCATGACATTCTGCCCAACTCAAACAGAAAGGTCACTTGCCCAACAGCTCTCGCCACATCCGCGAATTCTGCTCTGCTCATGCATATTCCTCCAGTCACCATGTCCACCACACCATTTATCAAAAGAGTGAAATGATCTAATGATGCCATCCGTATCACGATAATTCGGTATATGCATGAAGCACATACTGCAGCGTTGCAGCCAAACACAATGGCTCATGTTGCTGTAACGATAGATCCTTTCAAATCTCCAGATATTCGTTTGTTACAATGGTGGACATATCTCAGCACACTCTCTTTAATAAGTACTCGAGGCAACTTGTTAACATTTGCACCTGAGGCATGAGGACGTGCCTTTCACCGGGGAAACGGAAGTGAAATACCCCGGAAAAGGAAAGACACCCAGAAGAAGAGCGAGGACAACAGGCAAGAACCGCAGCAACAACAACAAATGAAAAGGAAAGCGGAGACTTCGGACACCCACAGACGAATGGCTGGACTGGACAGAGGCACAATAAGGAAGGAATGCCTTGCCACACCCGGCAAGACGTTTCGAGCCACCCCCACCGCCAGAAGGAAGATACTGTTTAATCAGCCCTTCCAAAAACGGAAATGTAACCTTCGTGACATATAAATTCAGTATGCTAGTACTCTTATGTATGTCTATACCATTTATATACTTGTATGTACCTATTTAGTAAACATGTTTTTGTTATGATTTAAGAAGGGAAAAAGATTAGAAAATAAATATGAAGCCAACAATTATGTTATAAACCTATGTATGTATTAAGATATAAAAAGCACCACTCAGTAGCTATTTTGGAACATTGAGTTAGTTCTACACATATATACACATGTTTATTCTTGTCCCTTCTCTCATAATCCTTCTAGTTATACAAACCATATATTCTTATTTCTACACAGATGTTATATACAACTATAATACTTAAAAGACACCACGTTGGACAACGCTGGTGTCTACCTCGCACGTGTACCGAGAGAGGTCGCCTCACGCGTTTAAATCACCCAGGTAGTCCGGTCAGGCATACCAACTGATTTTATAAAGTACACACCTACGTATATATCTTTTTGAGATCATGAACGCAATATGTTGACGGATTATTGTGTACATTAATAGTCTCATCCGAGTTGCATGATTAAACGTCCATATCACCACATCAATGAGGAGTAAGACAGAACCATAATATATCATGCGCATTGAGGACTTCACCTCTTCGCTGCACACGACACCAATCTCTCCCCCACAACCTCCGAGTTCACCTTTCCTTTACTTGTACACTCTATTAGTGTTTTCCAAAGCTTTATTGAGTTCTATAGATAAGAAATCATATTTGTAATTAACCTTTGGGGAAGTACCATGTTTTGGTAAATGTATTAGGGTGTAAACATCACTTGTTCAACTAGTAAAGTAATAATATTGAAGGATACCTTGACCACCAGAGTAAGAGGGATATATAAACTTCCTTAAGGATACCTCCTCATACCCTTACCATCCTAGAGGCTAGAAAGTACTTCTCTCAGTAATTCTCAATACCAGGTCAGGATTTCGGAAGGAAGGTTAAGCAATTGTAAGGCTTCTGAACACTGGCAACACCAACTTAGAAGTCTTATAATTAAACCTCCACTCAGTTAGACTAACGGCCTTCCGAAAGTACTATATATTGTTTGCGAGTAAAACTTTCCTTAAAGTTAGGAAGAAGGACTCCGGCCTCCCGCTCCTTCATCTTAATTATAAGGCAAAGAGAATAACTGTCCCAGCTCTAAAAGAAGTTGAGGTGTACGGCAATACCGTCCTTAATATTCTCTAGAGGGGCCAAAATCCCAGCTCTAAAAGAAGTTGAGGTGTACGGCAATACCGTCCTCAATATTCTCTAGAGTGGGAAAAATCCCAGCTCTAAAAGAAGTCGAGGTGTACGGCACTACTGTATTCAATATTCTCTAGAGGGGAAGACTCCCAACTCTAAAAGAAGTTGAGGTGTACGGCACTACCGTCCTCAACATTCTCTAGAGGGGAATAATCCCGACTCTAAAAGAAGTTGAGGTGTACGGCAATACCGTCCTCAATATTCTCTAGAGTGGGAAGAATCCCAGCTCTAATAGAAGTTGAGGTGTACGGCAATACCGTCCTCAATATTCTCTAGAGGGAAATACTCCCGACCCTAAAAGAAGTTGAGGTGTACGACACCACCGTCCTCAATACTCTAGAGAGTGGGAAAAAGAACAAGTCCTAGCTCAGGAACTTTGTTATTGACTCGGCAGCGACCGGATAAACACTGTTCTTTTGGATAGGTTTGATACCTTCTTCAGTAACACTGAGATTGTTCTGGCAACTACCAACTTCTCTGTTGTTATTTTCCTAGAAGGTAAACTTTGTCCTCTACCCCTCCACACAGGTGGTTTCAAAACATCTGAGATCGCTGTGTTAGAGATAGGGCTTGGCGAGTCACCCTTAAGGGCACTCTGCATATACAAGTCCTTGGTGCACTGAGTCCTTGGCATGCCATGAGACTGTGCAACTTAAAGGTTTAAACACCGCTTCGGGTCCTCCGAACCTCTCATAAAGATCAGGATAGACAGTAGGAATACTTTTACCAAACCTACTACGTTCGTTCAATATCGTGTTCTTTAATACGATATTTAAGATGCTAGTCCGAGAGTACCTTAACAGGACTTCATCAACGGTTGATATACTGATCAGGATAGTCGAGTATTTCTATATACCTCTGAAATACTCGCGTTAGTCCAGTATGGTGCCCAACAGTAATTGCCCAACAATTACTATATGTTACGGAGCCATACTCAAGATCTCAAGCCCAATCAACCCATCTGTAACTCCTTTACACAGCCGGCCCACCTAGACGGCCGACGGAGAACCAGATGAAAAGAGCCAGCCACCATCTCAACAGTAGAAACCTACAAGAAAGACCTAATAGTGCAGGCGAAGAATGAAGAAAAAATAAGTGATCTTTACCGTATTATATAAAAAGTGACAAGAAATAATCAGAGTCCCTCAAGCGACTCAGTCTGAAAAACCAAGTGCTGAAGTGAAATAAATAGAGTCCCTCAAAAAGTGTGTTAAAACGAGATAAATCCATTCCGTTGTTAATAATCGGAATTTAAGGAAAGGGATTGCATTTCTGTATGGTGCAATCTATATAGCAGTGTTTGATGTAAACAGGAGTGAATTGTATTTTGAAATAATTCCATTTAAGCTAAAATAGGGAGTTAAGCGACTCTGCCAAATTCACTATATATAACTGAAAATATTTCGGAGTCCACCCTCGACTCTGCATTTTCTATAACGGGCCTATAACCACATGCCTGAGGCCTTGACCTTAACCTTCACTACTACCAGATGGCTTGGTAAAACGATCATAATATACAGATTAGTCACAATATTCATCTTACATTTATAAAACCTCTTAAGGCACAAATCTTATTACATAGCCCGAGTTTAATCAACTAAGGTGATGAACAGTGTTTACTCTCGATGACCATTGAAGTGTATGAATATTCTACAGTACGAGAATATAGTGAAGCTGTGCGGAAAACCTGCTCTCTTTCTAGATCCGCGATTGTGCTTGAAGCTAGTGATTATATAAGTGCTTCTATCTGGTAAATATTCCTTGTACCAATATTCCCTATTTCTTATGTTTCTAGTGAATAAGAAATAAAGTGTTACTTTAGTCATATTGTGCGATATATACAGTATTATCCCCTGTTACCCTTTATTAATATGTACTTACAGTATATGAACTCGGAAGTCACAGTATAGTAGAACTCGCCTAGATCATAGTTAATCCTGAATAAAATCAGGGCATAACAGTATTTATAGAGAACGTAGCTGTCTGGGATACTGATTCATTCTTGGTAGGTCCCATAAGTGATGGACGCCAGGCGTATTGGGGCAGCAGAAGTAGTAAGTTTGAGGTAAAAATCTTGGTTTACTCACACTAGTTTTTCTGCTGTCCATAATAAGGAGGAAGCATTCAAATGGTTGTGTTGCCTTCAAAATCCAGAATCTCGTAATTTCTATGTTTCTGCCCGGAATCAAACTAAATTCGTTCTTTGACTCGCCATAAACTCTGTCATCAATATCAAATGCTCTGAACGTTCCAACTCTAGCTTATTCCAAGCTTTCTGGCATCTTGCCATAAATCTATCCAACCATTTTACTTCCTTGTTTTTCCCTCCTCTTTGCCACTCTGGCAGCACCACCGTCACTTCTTCCTATGATAACGCTGAATTCTTTGCTCAAACATTCGCTAAAACATCACATTGGATGATTCTTGTGCTATTCCTCCCTCTCCACCCCCCTCTCGCTTATCTCTATTAAGGATGTACTTTCTGCCCTCTCTGGGCTTAATACTTAGAAGGCCTATGGACCAGATGGTGTTCCTCCTGTTGTACTCAAAAACTTTTTGTCCATGCTATCTCCTTACCTAGGCAATCTCTTCCATCTCTGTCTTTCCTCTAACTTTTTCCCTTCTTGCTGGAAGTTTGCTCTCATTCAACCTGTCCCAGAGAAGGGTCACCGGTCTCAACCCTCCAACTATCAGCCAATTACTGTAATTTCTTTCATCTCTACAGTTTATAATATATTCTTAATGCATCATTTCTTTATAAGAATTTGTCTTCCAATAATCTATTTTCAGATTGCCAGTATGGCTTCCTTATGGGTTGCTCTACTGGTGATCTTTTTTCATATCTTACTAACTCTTGGTCATCCTCATTTCGGGACTTTGGTGAGACTTTCTCTATTGCCTAGACACAGTGAAAGCCTTCAATAGAGTCTGGCACAATTTCATAATGGGGGATTTTTTTTTTTTTGTTTTTTTTTTTTGTTTTTTTTTTTTTTTTAAAGGAGGTCTAGCAGCGAGGAAACTAAAAAAAATATGAATAAATACAAATATAGACCAAACACTAAGCACTACCCCCTTAAGAGGTTCATTTGTTCGCCATCATCTCCTCCGTGGCTCAGTGTTTACCATGTCAAGTTCATTCCAGGCTTAATATACCGAATACTCGTTAGCAGTGCTTCACTCAATACACAGAGAGCATAAACAGTAATTGACTGCTGAGAGAGAGAGAGAGTGAGAGAGTGAGGTAAAGATAGTGAATGCTAGTATTTTGTTTGTGTGAGTGAGTCAATGAAAGGGAGAGAGAGAGAGATTGAGACTACACCCCTCTCTCTCTCTCTGTGAGTGATAATACTGTAATTTGTTTGTGTGAGTCAATGAAAGGGAGAGAGACAGAGAGAGGGAGGGGAGAGGTGGAGGTAGTGAGAGTGAGTGATAATACTTTGTTTGTGTAAGTGAGTCAATGAAAGGGAGAGAGAGAGAGAGAGAGGGGGGGAGGGGGGGAGTGAGATTGAGTGATAACGTTTTGTTTGTGAGAGAGAGAGAGAGAGAGAGAAGTGGGGGCAGTAAGTGAGTGAGTTTATTTGGTTTGTGTGAGTGAGTCAATGAGAGAGAGAGAGAGAGAGAGAGTGAGACTGAGACTGAGAAGAAGAAAAGAAGAAGACAAAATATATATAATTGAATAGTGATGGGAGAAAGTTAAAAGGAAGTTAAAATTCCTCGTTCCAAGTATTCTAAGATTATGTTAAAATAAAATAAAAATAAATTGCATAACATCTATGAGTGGCATGAGAGCTCTGAAGAAACTGTAATTGGCCTTGGGCGATGGAAATGACTTGCTGCGTGTTTAATATAGGGATTTTTGCAAGTGGTTTATGAATGTTTTTATATTATTAGGAGATATGAGAATGGAAGAGTGTTTTTAAATGGGTACAGAGCAATTAGGTATGTGTTCTTTTCGTGTGTGTGTGTGTGTGTGTGTGTGTGTTTATGAGAGAGAAAGGGAGAGAGAGAAAAAGTGCGTGTGGGTGTGTGGTTTATGCAACACAGAATGTGTGAGCGCTTCTTTATGTGTTTGTATGTGTGTGAGACTTTTTTTTTTTTTTTTTGTATGTATGAAGGAGACGGGGAAGGCTGGTCCTGTCCAGATTGAGGTTTGGCGTCCTCTACCCAACCTTAGTCAATTATGTCTGTCTCTTTTCCTGTACTACTTTTCCTACTTCGGAGGCTAGGAATCCTCCTCCCCTTTTAAAATTCACCTACTAGACGAGACAGAAAGGGACAAGGGTACGCGAAAGTGGTCCCGGACCCCAAGAATTGGAACTCTATATGTTGTTTATATTCAGGCTCTTGTCTCGAGTCGGCCACCGCCCAGCTATGGGGTATATACCTGAGTATACACTGTACATGCATAAATAAATGAAAGAGACAAAAGGCAAAACTGCCTGTAACAAGTGTCTCCCCCAATTTTGAAGGAGTGATGGAGAGCCAAATTCAAGGTATGTTACAGTCAAAATGTCGGTACACACAGAGTTTAAATCAGTTTAAGTCATAGGATGAAGGAAAATAGATTGAGGGGGAGAGTTCCAAAGTTTACTTGTTGAGAAGATGAAAGACTGGGAAAATCGGTTCATCTTGAGTTAGAGAGTTGGACAGAATAGGGGTGGGAGTGTGTTGAAAGGCGGGTGCCCCTACTCTCTGTAAGGGACAAGGTATATACTGAGAAACCTCTGAAGAACACTGATTATTGTAATAGCGGTAGAAGAGTGAGATAGATGCAACATTGCGGCGTGTAGAGAGAGATTGTTGGGTATTATGAAAAGGAAGTGAGTTGACGAGACAAAGTGCATATGACCTACCCTTTCGAGAAGTGCGGTATATGTGTAACCTCCTCACATACGCGAACAAAAATCGATGTACAGAGCAAGAAGCTGTGCGGGGGTGAAGAACCCATGGAGATGGTTGAGCAAGAGTGATAATATGAGCTTTCCATGAAAAGGTCAGGAGAAAAAGAAACACAAAGAATACTGATAGAAGAGGATTAATGTATGTATTGTTGAAGAGTAAGGGATAGTCATGTGGAAGATTGTGACGGGTAGATAGATGGAGAAATTGGGGTTAGGAAGCATTGAGAGCAGTAAACATGTGTGGGCGATATATACAATAAAGAATGTGTGTTTGGTTGTTTATGTGTGTATTTGTGTATGTTTGCTTCAGAGTGCTTTAGTTGAGTGTGAACTTGTGTGTGTACTGGTGTATGTGTATGTGTGTGTGTGTGTGGACTGGTATATGTGTATTTGCAATACATATGTGTATTCGAGCACTAACGACCTACTTATTTGTCATTGCCATTCCATTTTCATTATGTATTTACCACTAGTTCATATAATGGTTTCAGCCAGTCAGCCAATTGAGGCAGTTAAATCAGTCAGTCTCTCAACCAATCACTTACTGGCCCAGACAACCTCCCTTCGTTTGAGTGGTAAATTAGAAAGAGAGAGAGAGAGAGTGAGTGAGTGAGAGACAGAGATAAAGGGTGAGAGAGAGAGAGAGAGAGAGAGAGAGAGAGAGAGTTAGACAGACCTACATACAGAGAGAGAGAGAGAGAATGTAGAAAAAGTGGGGTCAAATTGAAAATAGGTGTAAACACATGTGAGTTTAGTTATTTCACTGGTTTGGGTTATATACATATACTGGATGTAACCATGGGACAGGGAATATGCTGAACTGTCTCTGGAGGGATATCCCGCCATAGGTCTTGGGAGATGACGCCCACAAAGCTGATAAATCTCTCAGGTGTGGGAGGCTATGTTTCGAGAGGTGACTTGTCTCTGGATCAATGTCCAACCATAAGTTGTGGCAGACGGACCCATTAAGCTGATGAATCTCTCAGGTGTGGGAGGCGGTATTTCGAGCAGTGACAAAATAGGTGGCATTGGGAACCTCACAGTGCTACGATGTGGTGATGGCGTTGAAGTTGTGGAGCTAGAAGATCACTCAAGTAACCCATTGGTATTGTAGTCTGTAGAATTACAGGTGTTGCAGTGTGACACACAGGGTCTTGCACACAGGTGTCTGTGTCTGAGACAGATGTTCTGGTTATCAATGTGGTAGAACTTTTTTAGTACACAGCATTGCTGTTTGGCAAAGCAGTTGGGGCCTGAGAGGTGTTTATATCTTTCAGAATTTGTAATGGTCCAAGTTGCAGTGTTATTGGTGAGGCCACACAACTTCTGAAGGCCCTACTTGGATGGTGTTCTGGTCAGGGTTCTTTAATGAAGTTTTACACAGGTATTGCTATCTTACTTATCTTGGGGCTGCTGTCAGGTATTCACAGTAATTTGGCTGTAGTCCTGTGGTGGTATGGTGCGTGTAAAGTAGGGAAACGAGGGGCTGCTACGCTGATGATGGTTCAAGCCGCGCCATGGACATCTCAGGTCGCACATGTTGCTGATCTTTCCTTTTTCGATTATAAGGGCCACCATGGTAAATTTGTTCTCTAACGACATATCACAAATTATCAACTCTGCGAAGCAGAGTGGTACTGCGCAAACAGATCCCGCCCGAAAACTGTGCACCACCAGCCAACCTGTCTGTCGTCGTCGTCGTCGTCAGTCGTCGTCGTCGTCGTCCGTCCGTCTGGAAACTCCTCCTAGACCGTTCGATGGATTTTCACCAAATTTCACAGGTATATTCATTTGGTCAATGCAAAGCTCAGTCAAAAATATATTTTCCATTCAACTTAAATGCTAAGGTCAAAGGTCAACGTTAAAAATAAGGTCAATATTTCATATTTTTTAGTTTTTACGCAAATGTCTTCATATTCATTTTACAAGTTACTGGTAACCTTAATATCGTATTGACAAAATTTTAGGTAAATATTCTAAGAGGTAAGGTCAAGGTCAAAGGTCAAAATCAGTTTTTCACTAGTATTTCTTATACTAACTGTTAGATTCTCACTAGGCTTACTATGTATATTTGGAATACCTAGGCCAAGGTCATACAAGAAACTATACAATTTCATATGAAAGGTCAAGGTCACAGGTTAAGGTCAAATAAAAGGTCAATGTGCTATTTTCTTTACTTTTCATGCAAACTCCACAACATTTGGTGAGATAGTTGCACTTTAAATGAAAAGGAAAATAATACATTTGGACACACATATCATGAAGGTCAAGATAAAGGTCAAAGGTCAAGGTCAACTATTTTATTAATATGTGTCAAACTAACTGATGGGTTTTAATGAAATTAGTCATGCTTATTTGATTTTCCAGGGCATTGTCAATGAAAAAAGAAATACTCTTACATAAAGGTCCAGGTCACAGGTCAAGGTCAAAGGTCAACTTTTACTCTTTATTTTACTTTTTACTCAAATGTCTTCAATTTCACAATACAAGTTACTGGTAACCTTGATGTCATATTGCCCAAACCTTATATACATATTTTGAAGGGTAAGGTCAAAGATCAAGGTCAAAGGTCATAATATGTTTTTTACTAGTAATACGTAGGAGTACAAAGTACAAAGGAGTACAAAGGAAATCAAGCAACAACAGGTCTAGTGACCCTTCTAGGCTGCTTGTCCTCCAAAACACTGAGGATCAAGTGTCCAAACAGTGGTTTAGAGTGGGTAAGGGAACATTGGAAAGGGAACTACTGCCCTGGAACTAATGTCCGTGGCAGGACTAGGAAGTTAATAGGGGACATATGGGTTAGTAACTGAGGGGAGGATTAAATAAAGTTATCATTTACAAACGCAGTCAGTCGCGGGTTTGATGCGAGATATTTGTCTAGGCGGAGTTTAAATGAATCAACGGTGCTGCAGTCTATAACGTCTCGGGGAAGCCCATTCCACAAGTTGACAACTCGATTGAAGAAGAAATTCTTAGATTCGTGTGAGTTAAAAGATATACCAATAATTTTGCAACCGTTTCCCCGCGTGTAATTAGATTGGTCGATAGTGAAGTACTTACTACAGTTCATATTGTCGATGCCTTTGATGATTTTGAACACTTGAATTAAGTCACCTCTTAATCTGCGCTGGGTTAAAGGAAATAGATTTAATTATCTAAGACGCTCTTCGTATGGTTTGTTCTTTAGGCTAGGTATCATTTTGGTAACTCTACGTGGGGCAGCAGGAACATTTGTCAGCCAGAGTGGACAGAAGGATGCTGAGCTGGTATGGTCATGTTGAACGAAGGGGAGATGAAAGGCTTACAAAGAGAATATATGAGTCAGATACAAGGGGAGATAGAAGGGCAGGAAGACCCCCATTGAGATGGAGAGACTGTGTAAGACAAGCTTTGGATGATAGAGGAATGACTATAGATCAGGCAAAGGAAGTGGTAATAAACAGAAATAAATGGAGAATGCTTGTGCATAGTTGAGTGAACACGTGGTCATTTGGGGGAAGGGGTCGGGCGCAAGTTGGACTAGATAATAGTCCATCAGGCGCCTGGCCCATGGAGACGATTAATATGCAGGGTGCGCCTGGAAGTGTGGTGGGCGGGTTTGTGGCTTTGGCTCCGCTGCATGTCTGCCTGCCGAGATCGGAGCCTCTCCGGGTGGTCGGGGGCCGGGGGAGTGCTGGAGCGACCTTGGTGACCCTGGTCTCTGGGTATTCTCCTGGGTGACCTAGATGTGTGTGAATTTTGTGTTTTGTCTGTGCTTGTTCGTTGTTTTGTCTTGTGTTTTGTGTTTTCCTGTTCTTGCTCTGTCTTGAGTCGGCCATCCCCCTAGAAAATACAAAAACAAACCAAAATAATAAAATAGAGGAAAATAAAAAAAAAAGGAAAAGTGGGGATTGGGCCTGAGCATATAGATAGATAGATAGATATAGATTTCTTATACTAACTGTTAGATTCTCACTAGGCTTAAAATGTATATTTGGAATAGCTAGGCCAAGGTCATACAATAAACTATTGAATTCCATATGAAAGGTCAAGGTCACAGGTCAAGATCAAATAAAAGGTCAATATGCTATTTTCTTTACTTTTCATGCAAACTTCACAAAATTTGGTGAGATAGTTGCACTTTAAGTGGAAAGGAAAATAATAAATGGTGAAACATATAAAGGTCAAGATAAAGGCCAAAGGTCAAGGTCAACTATTGTATTAATATATATGAAACTAGCTGATGGGTTTTAATAAAAATAGGCATGCTTATTTGATTTTGATGGGCAATGTCAATGCAAACAAAAATGTACTTTTACATTAAGGTCAAGGTCACAGGTCAAAGTCAAAGGTCAACTTTTAATATTTATTAACCCTTCTGGCCCGGGGTCGCTATCCTAAGGAAATTGTTGAGATCCGGGCGATATGGCCGAAAAAAGTCTACGCCTAGGCTACCGTATCTTTGTTATTTTAACTGCAAGAAAATTCCCATGCATCTCTAACCGTACTGTGGTTTCCAATCTGTAGACTGGCATTGAGTAGAGCTCCCTAAGTAAACTGGTTCAGTTGTGATGACGATTTATGTGGAGAGAGTTTCAAGGCGATGTTAGCAATATGACACACTTTTCAATACTAAATCTGGCTTAGCAGACCACACAACAACAAAGCTTCGACATCTGCTTGCTTTCGGATGTGCGTGAGTCGCCTCCGACCAGCTGTGTTTACATACGTCGGACGCACGGCTTTCAAAATACGCTTAATAGGCTTTCAAGCTTACGGATTTTAAAATGACACCTGGGCTCCTGCCCATCTGCCGCGGTGTCATTTTAAAATGCTGCCCGGGCGGGAAGGGTTAAAAAAGATTACTCAAATTTTTGAAAACTGGCTGTGTTATGGCTAATTACTTAAATATCATGTATATCAAATTTCACATAAATATTGTAATAGTTAAGGTCAGAGGTCAGGGTCAAAACAAGATTATTTGTAATTTACCCTAAACTACTCCTAGACTGTTTAATGTATTGTCACCAAATTATACAGGCAAATTCAGTTGTTCAATGGGACGACCATCCAAATATATGTATTCCATTTTAAGTCAATGGTCAAGGTCACAGTATATGATCACTATTTGTAACCAATATGTTTTTATACGACTTACACCATATTCATAATGCTAGTTAATATGAACATTGCTGTTAAGCCAACTAAATCCTGGATAAGAAATTATAAGGTTGAAGGTCAAGATAAAAGGTCAAGGTTAAAGTTTGAAATATGATTTTGACTAGTATTTCTTATTTAATGTAAGATTCGCATTAGGTATATCATGCATATTTGGAATGCCTAGACCAAGGTCATACAAGTATAAATATAATTCTATTTGATAGGTCAAGGTCACAGGTCAACATCAAATATAAGGTCAATATGCTAATTTCTTAACTATTCATGTAAACTTCACAAAATTCGTTGAGACAGTTATGCTTTAAGGGAAAATTAAAGTGTTATTTTTTCAGACATCATGAAGGTCAAGATGAAGGTCAAAGGTCAAGGTCAACTATTCCTTTAATACCTCTGAAAGTAACTGATGATTTTTAATGAAATTTGACACACTTATTTGACTTTCCAGGGTTACATCAAAGCAAACAAAAATAGAATCCTACATAATGGTCGCATAAGTTAACCTTCATCATAAAAAATACTCAATTTTCGATAAGCTGACGACTGTTAGTTTCATTTTACTTAAATATCATATATTTCAATCATATATAGTATATATACTGTATATATATATATATATATATATATATGGTATAATATAATACTTAAGGTTAAGGTCAAGGTCGAAGAACAAAAGAAGAGTGTTAATAATTGTCTTTAAACTCTTCCTATACTGTTTAACTCTTTGTGTACCTGTGACGTCTTTTGTATTGTAGTCTAGCTATAATTAGACGATTTTGTGGAGCTTATGAAGGATCTGTGGTAGTAAAAAGGGTTAATAAGATAGTT
>CM064496.1:32608786-32666286 GCA_032716605.1 Paralithodes platypus | reverse complement strand
GTACCGTGACGGGGCCATTGTTACGTCAGTCGTAATGTAGTCGTAATGAACTACGTACGTGTTTGCGACTTGCGTAAGCATGTCCCCGGACTAACCGCATAGGCTGCCCGATTTGCGGAAACACAGGCCACGCCCATGCCACGCCCCCACAAGACCTGCGTAGCTGAGGCCGTATGTCTTGGGACTTTTTAGGACTTACCTCCACCGTTTCCGGACAATCGTTGGCACACCCCGTCTGTCCAAACACAGACAAAGACAGTCTTTGTCAACCACGTAGGTCTGGGTTAGAATCTGGGAAATACAAAAGGGCAGGAATGGCCACACCATTGTTATTATGTGTTTCATTAACAAAAATGTTAGGTAATATATATATATAGGTTATATATAGTTATGGTAAAGTACTAAAGATTTCATCAGTTCACACCATAATAGCAACAATAACTTTGAACATATTAGGCTTCCCAGAATACCAATTTTTTTTTTTATACATTAGGTTATAATTATATATATATATATATATATATATATATATATATATATATATATAAGGCTATAAACTTAAGTGAACAAGATAAATTGAAAAAATATTTGCATCATTATAAGCAAAATAATTCAGAAAAAGACAAAAACCTGTCACTGTCCTGAGGACGCCAAACCTCTTGGCTTCCTATCGCTCGCCAGGAAAATATTGACACCTGGATGTGGTTGTCGAATTAATAGTGAAAGGGTTGGCAAACATAAAAAATATACACGTACCTGAGGCATACCAAGTGTCCTGGGCTTACTTTGGCGCATGATGTGTGCCTTCGGGAAGCTAAACATGGTGACGATCCACTTCTCCCTCTCCGTCATCCTGCGGGCCCCATCACCACTTTTCTGCTTGGAGAGTCTGCCGAACCTGGAGCGGAGAGAGGAGAACCACGTCTTCAAGTCCTCGGTGGTGATGGGGGGGTCCAGACTGGCTGCCTTCTCCTCCCAAACATGTTCAATGTGTTCCTTCTGCTTGTGCCTGGGATCACCCTTATCATATAGATAAGGCACCTCGAACTCCAGCCACTCTCCCAGCATTCGCTCCGTCTCCTCCGGCAGGATAATGTTGGTGCTCTTCCGGCGGCGTTTTGCCGGTTGTTGTTGCTATTCGCCGCCGGAAGGTGCAACGGCATGGTCGTCCATCTCGTTGTCGTTGTCATCACTGTCCACCTCATCCTCGACGACATCCTCCATGACCTCTGCACTCTCGCCGACGTTGATCACAATTTCATCGGGGTCAGCCGAGGTGGACGAGGTGGCAGGAAGAGAAGTGGCAGGCGGAGAGGAGACAGCCGGATAGGTGGCAGGCGGAGAGGTGGCAGGCGTCGAGGGGACAGGCGGAGAGGTGGCAGGCGTCGAGGGGGCAGGCGGAGAGGTGGCAGGCATCGAGGGAGCAGGGGAAGGCTTCCTGGCCTTCTTCATGTTCCTCTTCAGCATGGTGACGGACGGCAGGGCAGGTGAAGCGTGCAGAGGGTGGCAGGGTGGTAGGGTGGCAGGGTTGGCTGGAGGTGGTTGCTTCTTGCGGTGTGGTGAGAGGTGTGACGGCAATGTGTCCCGCCGGTCCTTATATACCCCCCCGTACAACGTTGCCGTGTCTTCCCGCCAACCCGCAGTGCGGCGCTGTTGCCAGATGCGCCCGGACGAACGTAAACTTTCCCGTTTGACGGGAATTTTTTACGATTGACGGGAGCCGCTTACGTCTGACGGCAGAGCGTTTTACGTCTGACGGGGCTGCTCCCGTCAGACGGCCGTGATGGCCCGGACGGTCGTAAAATTTCCCGACTTTTGACATACGGGAGCGCGAGCCACGACCGTGATTTGCATTTCAAAAGATACGGCGCGGCCTAGCCCGCGCCCAGCACCTCCCCGACCCGCGTGGCTACTCCCGTCATGCGAACCCCCCCCCCCCCCTCCCCAGACTGTACACAATTTCACTTACGTTTTGCGTAATATGCCCTTACGTTTTACGTAATCGGTTGCCAACTACCAATAAACCTTCGTACGGGAGCAGTCGGGAGCATATACGGGAATGTGTGATCCCAGCATTAGGCCTGTGTGGTCAGTGTATCTATGTAAATCTATTTAAATATCTTTCTCTATCTCTCTCTCTCTCTCTCACTCTCTCTCTCTCTCACTCACTCTCACTCTCTCTCCCTCTCTATCATTTTCCCCTAATGTCGTCATCACTCACATTGCTATTTACATCTGCGCTAATTTAGCAAGGATCAACAAAGCAATTTTCCTAAAAACCTTCCTAATAATGCAAATAAGGCGGAGGTCGAGAGAGCAAGGGAGAGATAGATAGATAGATAGATAAATAGAGAGAGAGAGAGAGGGTGAGAGAGAGATTTACATAGATACACTGGCCACACAGATCTCATGATCCCAGCGAGGTGGCCAGGACTTAATCCTAGTAGAGATAGCAATCCCGAGAGTAAGGGAAAGTGGAAGGAAAGGATAGCCAAGATGAAGGCTCTCTCCCTACCCTCCGAGAATTCGCCGCACATGAAAACAGTGGGAAGTGAATAACCTTGCAGCGCTTGGAATTCGCCTGAAGGAATTTACAGAAGTTAGAAATGGAAAGGATAATTATGTCATGCATACGCTCACTCCCCCACCCCCTTCCCACATGCTTCCTTGAACTAAACAAATAAAAAATAAAAAAAAATAATTCTCTCAGATTGATTTGCCACTAATCATTATATACTCCAGACCGACTTCTCTATGGTAAGAGTCTAACCTTTGTTATAGTATGTCTATAGAGCCCATGTTTATAACTTCATTAGGGGACTTATTTAACTCTCTAATTATACTGTTAGGTTGTATTTAGGTTCGCTTTCCTGCCTATTAGTTGATTTGTTTCCGCTTGTAGTGCTATCTTTGGCTATCTTCAGTAGATTATTGTCATTTAGGTTACTAAATCCTTTTAGCATCTTCAAACACTCTATTAGCTGCTCTCTTATTCTCCGTTTCTTAAGGGGGGTCACTGGCTTTTTTTTCGTCTTTCTCTCCTGTTCTCTCTTTTCCTGGCTTGTATCCATTCAGCCCCTTTCAGTTAACTGTTTTATCCCCTTAAAGCTCGGACGCATTTTAGTAGTATATTCTGGCTATCATTAGACGATTTTGTGCAGCTTAGGAAGGATCTGTGGGTATTAAAAGGGTAAAGACTCTCACAATCAACCCTCTGACTTCCAAATACACTTCCTAACCTGAATAAAATCGTCTAATAATTACCAGAAAACAGAAAAGAATGGCGTATTGGAGCTTGAAAGGGTTAAGACGTTTATCCCCATCCAGGTGTCGATTTCTTCCTGGCGAGCGATAGCGAGCCAGCATTGTATGGAAAATCAGGCTTCGCCGGAGAAATTTTTCTATCGAAAAATGTACAAATTTAGCTTGCTGTCAAAACAAATATATTTATATATGCTGGCTCGCTACCGCTCGCCAGAAAATATTAACACCTGGATGGGGGTAAACGTCTTAAAACAGTAGGCTGAATGTGGCCGAATGGATACAAGTCGAAGAGAGAGGGAGAGAAAGAGAAAACAAAAAGCGAGGTGGGTTCCCTTAAGTGAAAGCAGATTGTGTTCTCTTAATTTCTCATTGTATGGTTTATTATGGGATGGGATTATTTGTGTTGCTCTACACTGGACGGATTCGGGTTTGTCTGTATCTTTTATTAGGTAGCGATACCAGAACTGCACAGCATATTCTACAATTCTTTTATATAGCGGAATAACTGTGTCTTTACTATGATAATACAAAATTCTTCTGATGAATCTCAGTGCTCTCTTTGCTTTGTTTGCTGCTGCCGTGCATTGGCTTGTAGATTTTAGATTTTCGTTTTTAATCACTTCTAGATCATTATCTGTAATGCACTATTTTTGTTTTCTCCGTTCATGTAGTACTCATATGTATTGTTTTGGGAGCCTATTTGTAATATCTAACATATATTCACATTAAGGGGGTCACCGGCTTTTTTTTTTATCTTGCTATCATTTTCTCTCTTTCCCTGGTCTGTATCTATTCGGCCCCATTCAGCCAACTGTTTTAAGACGTTTATCCCCATCCAGGTGTCGATTTCTTCCTGGCGAGCGATAGCGAGCCAGCATTTTATGGAGAAATCCGGCTTCGCTGGAGACATTTTTCAATCGAAAAATTTATAAATTTAGCTTGCTGTCAAAACAAAAACATATATGTATGCTGGCTCGCTACTGCTCGCCAGGAAAATATTGGCACCTGGATAGGGGTAAACGTCTTAAAACAGTTGGCTGAATGGGGCCGAATGGATACAAGCTAGGGAAAGAGAGAAAAGGAGAGCAAGATAAAACATGCCGGTGAACCCCCTTATAGTGCATTTACCAATTATCTAACCACCCTGTGCTTTTGTTTAGGCCTGACTGCACACTAGTTCTGTCGCTTTCCGAATGTATTGCATTTCCCATCTTAGTGTCATCAGTGATGACATTTGTACAAGTCATTGACACCTATTTCGAACAAAACTGAACCAACACTGAGCCCTGAGTGACTCCACTAGTCATTGGAATCCATGCTGATTCTACTTCATTAATAATTACTCTTTGTTTTCTTTCATTTAACTAGTTTCTTATTCAATCGGGAGTTCTGACTTGTATTCCTAAGCTCTCGTCTTTCTGTAGAAATTTGTTATAAAGGACCTTTTCGAAGGTCTTTTGAAAGTTAAGGTACACTATAATAAGACTATATTAATACACAATATTAAGACACTATATTAACTTTAAACAGGCTGTCTTAGCTTTCGATAAGATTCGTTAGGCATGATATCTTTGCTCTGAATCCGTGTTGAATATTATTGTTATTCCCGATAGAAAGTACAATATGTCTCTTATGATTGATTCAAATATTTTAACAATTACGGAATTTAAGCTAATGGGTCTGTAGTTACCTGGTAGGGTTTTTTCTCCTTTTTGTATATGTATATCGGTGTTATATTCGCTGTCTCCCAGTCTATGGGTAAATGTCCATGTTGGAGTGACATATTAACAATTATGGTTAGTACCTCGGCAACTCCGTCGTCTTTGACAACTTTTAGGATTCTCGGAACGAGCAGATCTGGGCCATGTTTTTGTCTTGTTTTCTTTTTCAGGAAATAATTGGTTCTCCAAACATATAATTCGATCATTTTGAAGTCCCTAAGCACAACTTGGCATGTTTGACTAGTACCTTCTGGAATGGCCATGTGTGGCAAAAACAGAGCTGAAGTAGTCGTTAAGAGTGGAGGCTATATCTAT
Source organism: Paralithodes platypus (assembly GCA_032716605.1). NCBI lineage: Eukaryota > Metazoa > Arthropoda > Malacostraca > Decapoda > Lithodidae > Paralithodes > Paralithodes platypus. The sequence goes on along the minus strand of CM064496.1, from coordinate 32,660,986 downwards.
GCTTTCTGTGTTTACGTGCACCTTGACAATTGAGTACAGGTCCTAAACCACTTTATATTTGTTTGTTAATGATTATATATCTATAACTTTGCTTTGCATTGGTTTTACTATCTTTAGCAATGTTGATTTCGTATTACCTCTTGCGTTTTATTAGCGATTATACTTTTCTCATGGCAACTGAGTATTAATTACATATGGTATTATTGTCTGTTTCTTTCTTTAGCCTATATAAACGCTTTATATTAATGCTGTGTCGTTTGCGCACACGGACAATTATAGTTTGGGCACTCGTTAATATTATTTTAAATCATTCTCACACATCGTCGATGTTGGTGACTCCTAGATGGAAGTGAATGTGTTTTAGGTTGTTTGTTAGGATGCTAAAGTCCACCAAAATAAAATTGAAAATAAAAGTTTCGTTAATTCTGTTGGTACTGGTACTGGACATGTCAACACCTACTGTCCCAGTGACGTACATTGGCCGACAGTAAAAAAGTAACTGGTCAGTACCAGCGACGGAAAATGTCCGTCAATAATATGCGGTCCGTTTAACAGCCCGTATCGATCGGTGCCTGGTACCACAACGTTTGAGCACTGCTCTAAGACATTGGCAACACTTCTCAGCTTATATCCAAGCTCCCACAGGCTAGGAAAGGCAGTATTCCTCCATCTTTTGAGGTGGAAGGGTGTTCTCTCTCGACTCTGAAGCCATTTTGGCAAAATTGCTTGGTACTTGAGGGTACATTTTTGGTAATACCCTCCGGTACAGTAGGGGTTTAGCTGGAACCTAATAATATTATGGTCACAAGCAAATATTAATGTCCCATATTCAAGGTCAGAGATGAGGTATTCGTGGGTCGTGATAACTAAGTCCAAGATTTTATTTCCCTGCGTGGGTTTCTGGACTAGTTGATGCAGGAAATTATCTTGTAAACATTTGATCATTTTTTTCTGATGCATGGCCAGATCCTTTTATTTCTGTCCATATGAGGGAGATTACAAGCGCCTGTAGATTGTTGTATAATGCTATGCCCTCTTCTCTGGTATGTGTTGGGCGCCAGTATGCGACTGCAATACTAATGAAAGAGAGAGAGAGAAAGAGAGAGAGTGTGTGCAAACTCGATATAATGATCTAAGTAGTATTAAAAAGACTTAGTAGAAGAACAGAGAAATACAAAAACAACAAATATTCAGAAGAAAAAGGAGGAGGAAAAAGAGGGCAAGAAAATATATGAAAACATAAAGGAAGATTTGAGATAATGAGGAAGGATTAAGAACGCAATGTGAGGCAATATTGAGAGAGAGAGAGAGAGAGTGTGTGAGAGTGAGTGAGTGCGTGTGTGAGAGAGAGTGAGAGTGAGTGAGCAGAAAAAAGAAGCATAAGAAGGACGACAAGGAGGAGCATGAGAGGAAGATGTTAATGACAAAGAATAGGTGGATAGAGGAAGGTACAAGATAATGAGGTAAAATAAAAATTCAGTGCGAGGCAATAATGGGGAAAAGTTACACGGAGTTACAAGGAATAGTTAGTATCTCGAAGACTTTGTGGTCCATTCCGGGTGGATACACGAAATGGAAAGATATATATTGTATAGAGAACTGCACTCGTTGAAGAGTGTGGGAAATATTGTCTATTCTATTCTTGAACTGCTCTACCGAAAACCTATTTACAAATAAGGAAGTTGTTCATGGTAAACTACATTTTATGTGTTTGAAGAGTCTCCATGGTTGTGTGTTGTGTTCATATTGGGGGTAAACACATTAAGTATTGTAAAGACTTCAATGAGTTGACCTCTTAGTCTACGCATTTCCAACAAAAAAATACCTAGAGCTTTCAACTGCTCCTCATTGCTCAGTCTTCTTATCGATGGAATAAGCTTTGTAGCCCTAGCTTGGACTTTTTCTAGTTGCTCTATATCTTTCCTAAGTGCTGGAAACTAGAATTGAACAGCATATTGTAGAGTGTAAGGACTATTTCCTCATTTCTATATTGGACCATTCTCTTAATATATTATATGCTTTCTTTTCTACTTTACTGCAATGCTTGAAAAACTTTAGGTCGCTGCTAATCAGAACACCTAAATCGTTTTCCAAGTCAGTCGCTTTCAGAGTCTTTCCCAATAGTGAATATGATGATTTGGGATTTGTTTGGCCTATATGCATCACCTTGCACTCCTCCAAGTTAAGAGGCATCAGCCATGTCTCAGATCTTTCACTCAGTCTGTTAAGATCCTTGCCGAGTTGTTCAACCTCTTTAGGGTCCTTCACATAAACTCCAAGTTTAATTATATTTACAAACTTAGAGATCATACCCAACAGAACAATATCGATGTCATTGACATACTGTATATGATAAACAGCAATTGGCCAAAGACAGATACCTGTGGAACTACAGAAGTGACTGGAGTCCACTCAGAAGAAATAATATTAATGACAACTTACTGCAACCTTACTATCCAGTTTGTTACCTCTGTACTGGTGCCTAGTGCACTAATTTTTAACATTATCCTACACTGAAGCATTTTGTCAAAAGGTTTTTGAAAATCTAAGTAAAGGATATCTATGGCTCTACTTTTGTCATACCACACTTTTTTATGGAAAACATCCAGCAAATTGGTAAGACAAGACCGTTGTCGCCTACAGTAATTTTGGGAATCCATAATTAAGTTGTGCATTTCCAGGTAGTCAACTATCTTATATCTTACATCCCTTCTGACATTTTTACTATGATAGATGTCAAGCTAATTGGCTAATAATTCTTGGGGCACTCATCACCCTATCCTTAAAGAGTAGGGTCAGGTTGACCAGCTTCCAGTCTTCAGGAACCTCTCCAGTTTCTAACAATGTATAGAAGATTTCCACTATACGGGGTGCCACTTAATCGCGCACTTCTCGATGTATTGAAGATTTCCACTAAATGAGGTACCACTTGATCGTACAATTATCCAGTGGTGATGGGCTGGTCTATCAGAGTGAGAGCTGAGCGATCTCTGCCATACCCATAGCTTACTCTGACTGTTCCTTTTACTTATATATCTTCTAGATCTCAAGCGGCGGCGTCTTTTCCGTGGATTGACCTCCCTACTGCCAACCTAGAAGTTGGCAGATTGGGAGCCAAAGCGTCACATTTTTCCCTTGCCCCTCAGCTTTCCCTTCATAATTGCTGAGGGGCACAGGGCCTTGGGTGGGGCTTTGGTTTCCCGGGCGTTTCCGCACCCTCCTCAGCTCCCTGCCTTGGAGTGGCTTCGGTCACCCGGGCTTTGTTAGTGGTAAGCAGGGAGGATTTTGTGGGGGTGCTCGTTTATGGCCTTGGCCTTGCTTGAGACCTTGGGGCTGTTCGGCCAGACAGCCTGGGGAACAACAACAACAACAACAATTCTCCATGTATTGAAGATTCCCACTAATTGGGGTACCACTTGATTGTGCACTTCTCGCATGATTCTGGGAAGAAAGCCATCTGAGCCCGATTACTAACTTAAGCTTATTTATTCGCTTTGCCTTTTCCTCTGGGTTACATCTTATTCTGTCGAAAATTTCACCCTATTGAAATAATACTGGATTGGAATGTCAGTACTGGTATCTTCCCTTGTAAATACCGAAGCAAAATATTAATTTAAAGATTCAGCCCTTTCAATGTTCGAGACTTTTAGTCAGCCTACTGCATCCTTTTGGGTTCAATACTACTCTTGGATGGTTTCCTACTATTTATATAACTAAAGAATTATTTGGGAGAGAGAGAGAGAGAGTGAGAGAGAGAGAGAGACTCTTTACCTTACTTCATTCTGTACTGGCGACGTCTTTGTATGTGATTTCAGCTACATTTAGACGATTTGATAACACTTAGGAAAGTTAAATAGTAGCTAAAAGGATTAATTGAGATAGCCTGTAGTCTTTTAATGGGTAGACGTCCTTCCTGACATTAATAAAATCGTCTAGTAACAGTCAGAATTTAATTGAAATGATGCCACCGGTACTGTATAGGTAAATATCCCAATCTTAGTGATGGTGGTATTGTATTTAAGGTTTATAGTGGTGTATTGTGGTGTATACTGGAGTTGTGTTATGTTTGCAGTGGTGTTCCGATGTTTATTGCACTGTTAAAGTGAAGGGTATTAAAAAGGAATATCATATGGTGTTATATTGTTAGTGAATAGCCTATATATCCATATATTAGGTGGGTTTGTTACTAGCAGTATACCTGTATAGTGGTATATTGTTATGGACACTTTAATTACCCATTCCGTACCTTCTGTAACCCCCAAGTTTCGACAGTATGTGATTTACTAGGTTTGTGTATGATGCTTTAAGGGGGGGGGGGAGGTCACCTACTTTTTTTTCTCTTTCTCTCCTTTTCTCTCTTTCCTTGGCTTGTATCCATTCGGCCCTATTCAGCCAACTGTATTAAGACGTTTATCCCCCTCTACTGTAGGTGTCGATTTCTTCCTGGAGAGCGATAGCGAGCCAGCATTGTATGGAGAAATCCGGCTTTACCAGAGACATTTTTCTATCGAAAAATTTACAAATTTAGCTTGCTGGCAAAACAAAAATACATATGTGCTGGCTCGCTACCACTCTCCAGGAAAATATTGACACCTGGATGGGGGTAAAAGTCTTAAAACAGTAGGCTGAATGGGGCCGAATAGATGCAAACCAAAGAGAGAGGGAGAGAAAGAGAAAAACAGCGAGGTGGAACCCCCTTAATTAAGCTGGTGTTTCACCACCGCTTTTACTGGCAGCTGTTTCATCAATTTTGGTCTGGCCGTTTTTAAAATAAACTTGTGTAATAAATCATATACCTATACTATTTTACCAGCAGTTTATTATCAAATACCCATACAACATATCACATATATATTGCCGGAAACATAATATCACATTTATATTGCCGGAAACATAATATCACATATATATTGCCGGAAACATAATATCACATATATATTGCCGGAAACATAATATCACATATTATATATTGCCGGAAACATAATATCACATATATATACATAATATCACATATATATACATAATATCACATATATATTGCCGGAAACATAATATCACATATATATTGCCGGAAACATAATATCACATATTATATATTGCCGGAAACATAATATCACATATATATTGCCGGAAACATAATATCACATATATATTGCCGGAAACATAATATCACATATATATTGCCGGAAACATAATATCACATATATATTGCCGGAAACATAATATCACATATATTGCCGGAAACATAATATCACATATATATTGCCGGAAACATAATATCACATATTATATATTGCCGGAAACATAATATCACATATATATTGCCGGAAACATAATATCACCTATATATTGCCGGAAACATAATATCACATATATATTGCCGGAAACATAATATCACATATATATTGCCGGAAACATAATATCACATATATATTGCCGGAAACATAATATCACATATATATTGCCGGAAACATAATATCACATATATATTGCCGGAAACATAATATCACATATATTGCCGGAAACATAATATCACATATATATTGCCGGAAACATAATATCACATATATATTGCCGGAAACATAATATCACATATATATTGCCGGAAACATAATATCACATATATATTGCCGGAAACATAATATCACATATTATATATTGCCGGAAACATAATATCACATATATATTGCCGGAAACATAATATCACATATATATTGCCGGAAACATAATATCACATATATATTGCCGGAAACATAGTATCACATATATATTGCCGGAAACATAATATCACATATATATTGCCAGAAACATAATATCACATATATATTGCCGGAAACATAATATCACATATATATTGCCGGAAACATAATATCACATATATATCGCCGGAAACATAATATCACATATATATTGCCGGAAACATAATATCACATATATAATGCCGGAAACATAATATCACATATATTTGTCGGAAAAATAGTATCACATATATATTGCCGGAAACATAGTATCACATATATATTGCCGGAAACATAATATCACATATATATTGCCAGAAACATAATATCACATATATATTGCCGGAAACATAATATCACATATATATTGCCGGAAACATAATATCACATATATATATTGCCAGAAACATAATATCACATATATATTGCCGGAAACATAATATCACATATATATTGCCGGAAACATAATATCACATATATATTGCCGGAAACATAATCAAGGACAAAAGCATCCGTGTGATACCTCCTTTACTTTGATGCTGTTATGTTTTTTATTTTTGTTTTGTTTTTCTATACGAATGAGAGACAAAAGGCAAAGCTGCCTGTAACAAGTGTCTCCCCCTAAGTTGAAGGAGTGACAAAGAGCCAAATTCAAGGTACGTTAGAGTCAAATTGTCTGGACACACGGAGCTTGAAGCAGTTTAAGTCATAAGATATGGAAAGGAAAGATTGAGGGAGAGAGATGCCAAAGTTTACTTGTTGAGTAGAAGAAAGTCTGGGAAAACGGGTTCAGTCCCACCTATTCCCTGGCTGACCCTTCCCAAATGGTAGCACTATTAGCGTGATTACTCCAGTAGTTTGTGAGTTATAGAGGTTAATGTTCATGAGTGTTTGTTGGGAACATATACTATACAGTATGTAACAACGAGCGGCCTATGCGGTTTATTTTATGTACCGCCCAGCGGGGTGTTTTAGCCAAGAGTGATCATTTTCATGCCAAATAAGACCAGAACGTAAAACAAGTATCTGGAAAGGCACACAGAGCTTTCGAATGACACCATAACGATCCTTTTATGATGGCTAGTTTTTGCAATAACCGTGCAACGCATGTGCAAAAAGCATGTAATTAGCACTTCCCCATACGAGTGAGAGAGGGAGGGAGGAGGTGGGATTCGTGTCAGTAGGTTCGCCGCGGTGGTCTGGAGCAGTCATACGCTCGCTACTCTCCTGCCACCACTTGTCTCTCTCTCTACTCAAATTACGTGCTAAAATTGCCACACGATATATGTGATAGCTTATTTAACTCGACTTATGTGTCTCGCCGCTAATTAAGGGTTAAGGAGGGTCACCGACTTTTTTTTTCTTTCTCTCCTTTTCTCTCTTTCCCTGGCTTGTATCTGTTCGACCCCCTTCAGCCAACTGTTTTAAGACGTTTATCCCCATCCAGGTGTCGATTTCTTCCTGGCGAGCGACAGCGAGCCAGCATTGTATGGAGAAATCCGGCTTCGCTGGAGACATTTTTGTATCGAAAAATGTAAAAATTTAGCTTGCTGTCAAAACAAAAATATATATATGCTGGCTCGCTATCGCTCGTCAGGAAAATATTGACACCTGGATGGGGGTAAACGTCTTAAAACGGTAGGCTGAATTTGCCGAATGGATACAAGCCAGTGAAAGAAAGAAAAGGAGAGAATGATAAAAAAAGCCGGTGACCCCCTTAAGTCTTTCAGTATGTCATGACGCATTCTTTAATTATAGTCTGGTGATTAATACACGATTATAGTTAGCTTAGATAGGTTCTTTGGTAGTTAAAGGGATCAATCTTACCCCTTTGATTACTAGAGCTTCTTCCTAAGCTGTATATAATCATCCAATGATAGCCATACTATAATGTAAAAATGCGTCATCTTACTGAAAGGGTTGGGGAAATGGTATATCGTATCCTAGACGCTTTGCACTGACTGTTTCTTACATCTAGTACTTATTTTGGATAGACTGCAAGGCTTTTGAGATACTAACTATTGCTTGAAAATCCACCACTTTGCCATTCCTCTGCAGGCACCCAAACGTAATTTTAATATGCTTGATCCTATCCTACCAATATCTGCACTCTCTCTCTCTCTCTCTCTCTCTCTTACATCAACGACATAGATGAGGGTCTCACCTGTACAATCTCAAAGTTTTCTGACGATACAAATATTGCAAATAGCATACTCTCAAAAGGTCAAGTTGACGATATGCAACACAATCTATAAAAGTTGCCATCAGTTTCAATGCGGATAAATGTAAAGTATTACATATCGGATACCGAAATGAGAAAGCAAACTATTGGATGAATGACACTCAGCTTAAGAGTGTAGGCAGAGAAACCGATCTGGGAGTAACAATATCGAGTAACCTAAAACCGAGTCAACAATGTTCAGAAGTTGTTAAAAAGGCAAACAAAATAATTGACTTTATTAAGCAGGTAATTTGAGCATAAATCCAAAGAAGTTATCCTAACTCTTTACAATTCCTTAAGGTGCGGTCACACTATGAAGACTTAAGGTAATTACCGCGGTGACTCAAGGAGTGCGATTATCTTTGCCGATCCTCCGTAACTTGACCAAGAGTAAATGTCTGCCTGAGGGATCATGGCATCATGGATGGGGCTACACGGAGACCTAGCATAGCAGACCGCCGGCGTCATGCGGCGCAACGAGGCAACAGGACGGCAAAAGGAAGGCAACTTGACGGCCTTCGTTTTACGCAGGTCCCCTACTCGCGCTGGCGCGCGAGCCCCGCCACGTGGCGCGTGTCGGGGGCCAACGCTTTGGCGACGAATGGCGCCACACGGCGCTGACCGGTCGGGTACCGGTCCCCCTCACGCGCATACCGGTGGGCGCGTGACGGCGCTTGCCTCACGACCGCGGCTAGTTCGGCGACCAATTTTCCATACCTTTTGCATGTTCAAAGCAAATCTAAACCAGCCACGACCATCCTGGCCACCCATCGTACCGTACTGTACCGTGGGGATGCGCGGGGACCACCCACGACGCGCGGTGATTTAGATGAAGTCCTCCTTAAGACCTCTAAGTCGCCGCGGTAATTCCCTTATGTCTTCATAGTGTGACTGCCGCTTAAGTCCGCCCTCTTCTGGAATACTGCGTTCAATCCTGGTGCCCTTATTACCAAAATGATATAGACAAGGTAGAACGAGTTCAACGTAGAGTTACCAAAATTATACCTAGCCTAAAGAACAAGCCATACGCGGAGCGTATTAGAGAATTTAATATATTTCCTTTAACCTAGCGCAGATTAAGAGGCGAGATAATGCAAGTGTTCAAAATCATCAAAGGCATCGACAATATGAACTGTATTAAGTACTTCACTATCGACCAATCTAATTACACGCGGGGAAACGGTTGCAAAATTATTGGTAAATCTTTTAACTCACACGAATCTAAGAATGTCTTCTTCAATTGAGTTGTCAACTTGTGGACTGGGCTTCCCCGAGACGAGACGTTGAATCTTTTTAACTTCGTTTAGACAAATATCTTGCATCTTGACTGCGTTTGTAAATGAACAACTATATTTTAGGCCCCCCTCAGATTCATCAAGGATTATTGCGTACAGTATATACTGTATATTACTAAGACGTTACTCTCTTTTTTCCAGATATACGAAAGATCATTTATAACTGTGTTATGTTACTAACCCATCTGTCCCCTACTAACTTCCTAATCCTGCCACAGATATTACCTTCAGGGCAGTAGTTCCCTTTCCAATTTTCCCTTACCCACTCTAAACCACTGTTTGGACATTTAATCCTCAGTGTTTTGGAGGACAAGTAGCCTAGAGGGGTCACTATATCTGTTGTTGGTTGATTTCCTTTCTACTATTTTGTACTCACTCTCACTCTCTCTCTCTCTCTCGTACAAGTATAATTATATTCTTTATAATATACATTGTTATGCCTCCTCTCCTACCAATATCCACATTCACTCTCTCTCTCTCTCTCACTCTCTCTTTGTTATGCCTCCTCTCCTACCAATATCCACATTCTCTCTCTCTCTCTCTCTCTCTCTCTCTCTCTCTCTCTCGTACAAGTATATATTCTTTATAATATACATTGTTATGCCTCCTCTCCTACCAATATCCACATTCACTCTCTCTCTCTCTCTCTAAATGTAAAGTACTACATATCGGATACCTAAATGAGAAAGCAAACTATTCGATGAATGGCACTCAGCTTAAGAATGTAAACAGAGAAACCGATCTGGGAGTAACAATATCGAGTAACCTTTAACCGAGTCAACAATGTTCAGAAGTTGTTAAGAAGGCAAACAAAATAATTGGCTTTATAGGCAGGTCATTTGAGCATAAATCCAAAGACGTTATCCTAACCCTTTACAATTCCTTAGTCCGCCTTGTTCTGGAATACTGCGTTCAATGCTGGTGCCCTTATTACCAAAAAGACATAAACAAGCTAGAACGAGTTCAACGTAGAGTTACCAAAATGATACCTAGCCTAAAGAACAAACCATACGAAGAGCGTCTTAGAGAATTAAATCTATTTCCTTTAACCCAGCGCAGATTAAGAGGTGACTTAATTCAAGTGTTCAAAATCATCAAAGGCATCGACAATATGAACTGTAGTAAGTACTTCACTATCGACCAATCTAATTACACGCGGGGGAAACGGTTGCAAAATTATTGGTAAATCTTTTAACTCACACGAATCTAAGAATTTCTTCTTCAATCGAGTTGTCAACTTGTGGAATGGGCTTCCCCGAGACGTTATAGACTGCAGCACCGTTGATTCATTTAAACTCCGCCTAGACAAATATCTCGCATCAACCCGCGACTGACTGCGTTTGTAAATGAATAACTTTATTTTATCCTCCCTCAGTTACTAACCCATATGTCCCCTACTAACTTCCTAGTCCTGCCACGGACATTAGTTCCAGGGCAGTAATTCCCTTTCCAATGTTCCCTTACCCACTCTAAACCACTGTTTGGACACTTGATCCTCAGTGTTTTGGAGGACAAGCAACCTAGAAGGGTCACTAGATCTGTTGTTGCTTGATTTCCTTTGTACTCCTTTGTACTCTCTCTCTCTCTCTCTCTCTCTCTCTCTCTCGTACATGTATATTATTTATAATATACATTGTTATTCCTCCTCTCCTACCAATATCCACATTCACTCTCTCTCTCTCTCTCTCTCTCTCGTACATGTATATATTATTTATAATATACATTGTTATTCCTCCTCTCCTACCAATATCCACATTCACTCTCTCTCTCTCTCTCTCTCTCTCTCGTACATGTATATATTATTTATAATATACATTGTTATTCCTCCTCTCCTACCAATATCCACATTCACTCTCTCTCTCTCTCTCTCTCTCTCTCTCTCTCTCTCGTACATGTATATATTATTTATAATATACATTGTTATTCCTCCTCTCCTACCAATATCCACATTCACACCCATCGTCTCGGCGAGCTATCTACACTCTCTCCTCTCTCTCTCTCTCTCGCTCTCTCTCTCTCTCTCTCTCTCTCGTACATGTATATATTTATAATATACATTGTTATTCCTCCTCTCCTACCAATATCCACATTCACTCTCTCTCTCTCTCTCTCTCTCTCGTACATGTATATATTATTTATAATATACATTGTTATTCCTCCTCTCCTACCAATATCCACATTCACTCTCTCTCTCACTCTCTCCTAATCTCTGTAAGTCGACCTATCTTTCTATCTGTTTATATATATATTAATCTATTCATCCATCATTCTGTCAAAGTCGACTTATATTTCTATCTAGCCATCTGTCTATCTCTATCTATCAATCTACCTATCCATCTCTTCATTTCTCTGCCAAAGTCGACCTATCTTTCTATCTCTCTATCTATCATCTATCCATCCATCTCTCCATCTATCCACCATCCTCCACCGTGTTTCCTTTCCACCCACCCTCCACCACCACCACCACCACCACACATATTTCTTCTCGCCCACCAAAGTCAATCTATCTTTATATCTATCTATCTAGTTATCTGTTTATCTAGCTATCTGTCTATCTAACAATATGTCTATCTAGCTATATATCTCTCTATCTATTAATCTATCCATCCATCTCTCCATCTATCCACCATCCTCCACCGTGTTTCCTTCCACCCACCACCGCCACCACCACCACTACCACACATAATTCTTCTATCCACCATCCTCCACCGTGTTTCCTTCCACCCACCACCGCCACCACCACCACTACCACACATAATTCTTCTATCCACCATCCTCCACCGTGTTTCCTTCCACCCACCACCACCACCACCACCACCACTACACATAATTCTTCTATCCACCATCCTCCACCGTGTTTCCTTCCACCCACCACCGCCACCACCACTACCACACATAATTCTTCTATCCACCATCCTCCACCGTGTTTCCTTCCACCCACCACCACCACCACCACCACTACCACACATAATTCTTCTATCCACCATCCTCCACCGTGTTTCCTTCCACCCACCACCGCCACCACCACCACTACCACACATAATTCTTCTATCCACCATCCTCCACCGTGTTTCCTTCCACCCACCACCGCCACCACCACCACTACCACACATAATTTCTTCTATCCACCATCCTCCACCGTGTTTCCTTCCACCCACCACCGCCACCACCACCACCACCACACATAATTCTTCTATCCACCATCCTCCACCGTGTTTCCTTCCACCCACCACCGCCACCACCACCACCACCACACATAATTCTTCTATCCACCATCCTCCACCGTGTTTCCTTCCACCCACCACCGCCACCACCACCACCACCACACATAATTCTTCTATCCACCATCCTCCACCGTGTTTCCTTCCACCCACCACCACCACCACCACACATAATTCTTCTTGCCCAATAATTTTTCTCAGGCCTCTGCTTAGGTGAGCCCACCTCGCTTTTATTCTCTTTCTCTCCCTCTCTCTTTGGCTTGTACCCATTCGGCGCCATTCAGCCTACTGTTTAACACATTTATCCCCATCCAGGTGTCAATATTTTCCTGGCGAGCGGTAGCGAGCCAGCATATATATATTTTTGTTTTGACAGCAAGCTTATTTTGTACATTTTTCGATAGAAAAATGTCTCTGACGAAGTCGGATTTCTCCATACAATGCTGGCTCGCTATCGCTCGCCAGGAAGAAATCAACACCTGGATGGGGATAAACGTCTTAAAACAGTTGGTTGAATGGGGCCGAATGGATACAAGCCAGGGAAAGAGAGAAAAAGAGAGAAAGATAAAAAAAAAGGCCAGTGACCTCCCTTAATCAATCTGCGAGGCTCTCGGGCAGGAGTTCTTTCGCTTACCGTACAAACCACCTTTCTTTCTTTCGCTTATAGTCGCTTTGCTCATCAGTTATTTCGCCTATTCTCACTTGGTCCATAAGTTGTTTCGCCTATAATCACTATGCCCGTAAGTTTTTTTTTCTCGCCTATAGTCACTTCATTCATAAGTATTTTCGCCTTTAGTCACTTCACCCAGTCATAGTCATTTCGCGGCTTCGCCTATTTTAAGGGAGCTCTGACGGTATTGTGCATACTAATGTACTGGTTCGGCTCAAAGGTTTAAGGAAGGGGGTTTAGATTGCTCTCTAAACCTCTATCAAGCTTAAAAAAACACCCACAAGATCCCATTTCGATATAAATTTGTAATTTTTTTGGTAGAAATTGTCCCGGCCGAAGGCCAATTCCTCTTCAAATACAGGCTCGCTATCGCTCGCCAGGAAAAAATATACACCTAAATGGCACGAATGGTCTTAATATTGGCAAAAAAATGGGGCTAAAGGTCTGAAAGTCGCCAAACTAATGGGGCAAATGTTTTGAAATCTCATAAGTAATAGGGCTAAACATGAGGGAGGAGGAGGTCTCGAAAAACCAACTGCCTCCCCTTAACTTCACTCGTACTTTCTTTCGCCTATACTCCATCTATCTACTGCCAAATGCCTGAGTCCTCGAGGGGGTGGACATGTACGAATCGCCTCCATCCTTCTCTGTCATTCGTCAGCCGGAGTCCCTCCTACCATCCCACACCATTTTCACTCCTATCTCTCTACTCCATCTTTCCATATCATTCTCGGTCTACCTCTCTCTCTCTCTGCCCTTCCACCTCACTCTCATACACTCTTTTAATTATGCTCTCACTCTCTATACGTTCCACATGACCTAACCACCTCAAGGTTTTCCTCTTTACACTCTCCAGCACATCTATATCCACTCTTGTACTTCCTCATTTCAGCTTCCAATGTGTAGTACTTTACATTTGTCTTCATTGAAACACATTTGCCATATTTTAGCCCATTGAGACAACTTATCTAGATTGCCTTGCATATCCTGAACGTGTTATCTTGAGATTACGTTATTTGCGATTTTAGTATCATCTGAAAACTTTGAGATTGTGTTGGTGAGGCCCTCATCTATGTCATTTATATAGATGAGGAAGAGAACTGGCCCCAGTACTCCGCTAGTTACATTAGTCCATTTTGATGCTTTCTCATTTATGACAACTCTATGTTTTCTTTCACTGAGCCAATTTTCTATCCATTTCAAGGCAACTCCTTGTACGCTGTGTGCTTTTAATTTGATCAATAAGCGTTTATGTGGAACTCGAAGTATATAATATCTACAGGTTTACTCCCATCATATAGATATAGGATATTGTGGAAGAAATCTAAAAGGTTTGTCAAGCAGGAACGATTGTTGCGAAAACCGTGTTGGGTATTTTTTAGGTATGTTGTTTTCCTCCAAGTCCTTTACGAGTCTGTCTCTTATGATGGTTTCTAGTATTTTGCACACAACTGAAGTCAAGGTGATTGGGCGATAGTTACTAGGCAAGGCTTTGCTGCCTATATTTACAATTGGGGTTACGTTCGCAAGTTTCCACTCATCCGGCACAGTCCCAGTTCTCAAAGAATTATTGAGTAGCATTGTCAGCGGTTTGGAGAGCTCACATTAAGCTTCTTTGAGAACTCTGGGAGAAATTGTATTGGGTCCAGGCGATTTATTTACCTTGAGTTTGTGTAAGCAATTGATTACTTCTCTGTCAGTAAGACAAATATGCTAAGCGCATTTGAATTGACTATTTGTACTGGTGATGCTGTAGGAATATCACTAAAGTGTTCTGTTGTGAAAATTGATGCAAAGGTGTTGAGAGCATTACTCATTTGTGCTTCATCTTTGGTATAGTCTCCGTTCTTATCCACTATTCCCACTATTGGTCCAATTGTTGAGGTCACTAATTTTGTCTACCTACTGTAGCTGTATAATTCCTTTGGGTTTGTCTTCCTATGATTTGCAACGTGCAACTCTAGAATCCTTTTGCTTCGCTTGATTAGCTTTTTGGCTTTTCGTCGTAGATTTACGAATATTGCTTTGTATTCTTCACTTTCAGAGTTTTTATATCTGTCATGGGCGTTCTTTTTACCAAGCAGACATGTTGCAATCTCTCTATTCCGCCACTATGGTCTATTATTATTTACTGATCTTTGTTCGATATCTCATATCATGACTGTGTTCATTTGTTTGTGTGAATGTGTGTGTGAGAGAGAGAGAGATAGAGAGAGAGAGAGAGTAGCAGCTATAGATCAATAATATTCAATGTCAATGATGAAAGACTTTTATGGGGAATATTCAACCCAATGTTTTTTTCATGGCTACGTATATGGCCCTAGGGTGATGTCAAGGTCTATATAGATCTTGGGTGATGTATATTGAGCGGAAATAGTGGGAAAAGCCAGAACTGGGCGTATTCTTTAAGGAGGCCCACCTCGCTTGTTTTATCTTTCTCTCCCTCTCTCTTTGGCTTGTATCCATTCTGCCCCATTCAGCCTACTGTTTTAAAACTTTTGCCCCCATCCAGGTGTCAATATTTTCCTGGCGATTGGTAGCGATCCAGCATATTTGTATTTTTTGTTTTGACAGCAAGCTAAATTTGTACACTTTTCGATAGAAAAATGTCTCCGGCGAAGCTGGATTTCTCCTTACAATGCTGGCTCGCTATCCATCGCCAGGAAGAAATCGACACCTGGATGGGGATAAACGTCTTAAAACAGTAGGCTGAATGGGGCCGAATGGATACCAGAGAAAGAGAGAAAAGGAGAGAAAGATTACAAAAAGCCGCAATAAAATAGTTTGTTCTGCACAAGTTGGTAAGCCTTCCTAACAGCTTAGTAGGTGATGTAAGTGATGATTTATGAAAAGCAGCTTAGAAACGGGCACAGGTTGATGTTGTGGTCGCCTCTGGCAAAGGTAGAACTGTACTGGTCAATTAAGACTTCTTTTTTATCTCTCTCTCCTTTTATCTCTTTCCCTGGTTGGTATCCATTCGGCCCCATTCAGCCAACTGTTTTAATACATTTATCGCCATCCACTTGTCGATTTCTTCCTAGACCTTTTTCTATCGAAAAATTTACAAATTCAGCTTGCTGTCAAAACAAAAATATATATATATGCTGGCTCTCTACTGCTCGCCAGGAAAATATTGACACCTGGATGGGGGTAAACGTCTCAAAACAGTAGACTGAATGGGGCCGAATTGATACAAGCCAAGGAGAGAGGGAGAGAAAGAGAGAAAAAAGCGAGGTGGGCTCCCTTTATGACACCAGAGGCACCAATATGGCGGAGGTTGGCCGATATCTGTTACTATACGGTCTCTAATAAAACTCCTCCATATTTCGGGAATAGACAATTCACCAACCTACCCTACCCTAATTTGACTTAAGGGTGGTCACCGGCTTTTTTTGACCTTTCACTCGTTTTCTCTCTTTCCCTGCCTTGTATCCATTCGGCTCCATTCAGCCAACTGTTCTAAGACGTTTGTCCCCATCCAGGTGTCGATTTCACCCTGGCGAGCGATAGCGAGCCAGCATTTTATGAATAATCCGGCTTCGCCAGAGACATTTTTCTATCGAAAAATGTCAAAACAAAAAAATATATAGGCTGGCTCGCTACCGCTCGCCAGGAAAATATTGACACCTGGATCGGGGTAAACGTCTTAAAACAGTAGGCTGAATGGGGTCGAATAGATACAAGCCAAAGAGAGAGGGAGAGAAAGAGAAAAAAGGGAGGTGGGCCCCTTTCGCGTATCCTAACCAATTGTAACGTTTCTTCATCGTGGGGTTATGTTAAGTTTGGCCTAGGTTATGTTACGTTATGTTATGATGGGTTAGGTTAGGTAATGTTGTGTTAGGTTTGGATAGCTTAGATTACTGTATGTTGGATTGGGTTAAGTTAACTTATGTTGGGTTATGTTAGGTTGGCTTAGGTTAACTAATGTTAGGTTAGGTTAGGTTAGGTTAACTAATGTTAGGTTAGGTTATTATTTGGTTTTGTTGAGTTAGGTTATACTGTATAATGTTGAGTTAGGTTATACTGTATAATGTTGGGTTAGGTTATTATTTGGTTTTGTTGGGTTAGGTTATACTGTATAATGTTGGGTTAGGTTATACTGTATAATGTTGGGTTAGGTTATACTGTATAATGTTGAGTTAGGTTATACTGTATAATGTTAGGTTAGGTTATACTGTATAATGTTAGGTTAGGTTATACTGTATAATGTTGGGTTAGGTTATACTGTATAATGTTAGGTTAGGTTATACTGTATAATGTTAGGTTAGGTTATACTGTATAATGTTGGGTTAGGTTATACTGTATAATGTTAGGTTAGGTTATACTGTATAATGTTAGGTTAGGTTATACTGTATAATGTTGGGTTAGGTTATACTGTATAATGTTAGGTTGGGTTATACTGTATAATGTTGAGTTAGGTTATACTGTATAATGTTAGGTTAGGTTATACTGTATAATGTTGAGTTAGGTTATACTGTATAATGTTGGGTTAGGTTATACTGTATAATGTTGGGTTAGGTTATACTGTATAATGTTGGGTTAGGTTATACTGTAGGGTTAGGTTATACTGTATAATGTTGGGTTAGGTTATACTGTATAATGTTAGATTGGGTTATACTGTATAATGTTGGGGTTCGGTTATTATACTGTATATGTTAGGTTGGGTTAGGTTATACTGTATAATGTTGGGTTAGGTTATACTGGTATAATGTTGGCTTAGGTTAGACTGTATAATGTGTTGAGTTAGGTTATACTGTATAATGTTGGGTTGGGTTATACTGTATAATGTTGGGTTAGGTTATACTGTATAATGTTGGGTTAGCGTATACTGCATAATGTTGGGTTAGGTTATACTGTATAATGTTGGGTTAGGTTATACTGTATAATGTTGAGTTAGGTTATACTGTATAATGTTGGGTTAGGTTATACTGTATAATGTTGGGTTAGGTTATACTGTATAATGTTGGGTTAGGTTATACTGTATAATGTTGGGTTAGGTTATACTGTATAATGTTAGGTTGGGTTAGGTTATAATGTTAGGTTGGGTTATACTGTATAATGTTGGGTTAGGTTATACTGTATAATGTTAGATTGGGTTATACTGTATAATGTTGGGTTAGGTTATACTGTATAATGTTAGGTTGGGTTAGGTTATACTGTATAATGTTGGGTTAGGTTATACTGTATAATGTTGGGTTAGGTTATACTGTATAATGATAGGTTGGGTTATACTGTATAATGTTGGGTTAGGTTATACTGTATAATGATAGGTTAGGTTATACTGTATAATGTTGGGTTAGGTTATACTGTATAATGTTGGGTTGGGTTATACTGTATAATGTTGGGTTGGGTTATACTGTATAATGTTGGGTTAGGTTATACTGTATAATGTTGGGTTAGGTTATACTGTATAATGTTGGGTTAGGTTATACTGTATAATGTTGGGTTAGGTTATACTGTATAAGTGTGGGTTAGGTTTATACTGTATAATGTTAGGTTAGGTATACGTATAATGTTAGGTTAGGTTATACTGTATAATGTTGGGTTAGGTTATACTGTATAATGTTGGGTTAGGTTATACTGTATAATGGTTGGTTAGGTTATACTGTATAATGTTGGGTTAGGTTATACTGTATAATGTTGGGTTAGGTTATACTGTATAATGGTGGGTTAGGTTATACTGCATAATGGTTGGTTAGGTTATACTGTATAATGTGGGGTTAGGTTTATACTGTTATAATGTTGGGTTAGGTTATACTGTATAATGTTAGGTTAGGTTATACTGTATAATGTTGGGTTAGGTTATACTGTATAATGTTAGGTTAGGTTATATTGTATAATGTTGGGTTAGGTTATACTGTAGGTTATACTGTATAATGTTGGGTAGGTTATATGTATAATGTTGGGTCGTTAGGTTTATACTGTATAATGTTGGGTTAGGTTATACTGTATAATGTTAGGTTGGGTTATACTGTATAATGTTAGGTTAGGTTATACTGTATAATGTTGGGTTAGGTTATACTGTATAATGTTAGGTTAGGTTTATTGTATAATGTTGGGTTAGGTTATACTGTATAATGTTGGGTTAGGTTATACTGTATAATGTTAGGTTAGGTTATACTGTATAATGTTAGGTTAGGTTATACTGTATAATGTTGGGTTAGGTTATACGTATAATGTTAGGTTAGGGTATTACTGTATAATGTTAGGTTAGGTTTATACTGTATATAATGTTGGGTTAGGTTATACTGTATAATGTTAGGTTAGGTTATACTGTATAATGTTAGGTTAGGTTATACTGTATAATGTTGGGTTAGGTTATACTGTATAATGTTGGGTTAGGTTATACTGTATAATGTTGGGTTAGGTTATACTGTATAATGTTAGGTTGGGTTATACTGTATAATGTTGGGTTAGGTTATACTGTATAATGTTAGGTTAGGTTATACTGTATAATGTTGGGTTAGGTTATACTGTATAATGTTGGGTTAGGTTATACTGTATAATGTTGGGTTAGGTTATACTGTATAATGTTAGGTTGGGTTATACTGTATAATGTTGGGTTAGGTTATACTGTATAATGTTAGGTTAGGTTATACTGTATAATGTTGGGTTAGGTTATACTGTATAATGTTAGGTTGGGTTGTATACTGTATAATGTTGGGTTAGGTTATACTGTATAATGTTAGGTTCGGTTATACTGTATAATGTTAGGTTAGGTTATACTGTATAATGTTGGGTTAGGTTATACTGTATAATGTTGGGTTAGGTTATTTATACTGTATAATGTTAGGTTGGGTTATACTGTATAATGCTAGGTTAGGTTATTCTGTATAATGTTGGGTTAGGTTATCCTGTATAATGTTGGTTTAGGTTATACTGTATAATGTGAGCCCAGGTTATACTGTATAATGTTGGGTTAGGTTATACTGTATAATGTTAGGTTAGGTTATATTGTATAATGTTGGGTTAGGTTATACTGTAGGTTATACTGTATAATGTTGGGTAGGTTATTACTGTATAATGTTGGGTTAGGTTATACTGTATAATGTTGGGTTAGGTCTATACTGTATAATGTTGGGTTAGGTTATATACTGTATAAGTTGGGTTAGGTTTATACTGTAGGTTATACTGTATAATGTTGGGTTAGGGTATACTGTATAATGTTGGGGTTGGGTTAACTGTATAATGTTGGGTTAGGTTATACTGTATAATGTTAGGTTTGGGTTTTATACTGTATAATGTTGGGTTAGGTTATACTGTATAATGTTAGGTTAGGTTATACTGTATAATGTTGGGTTAGGTTATACTGTATAATGTTAGGTTGGGTTATACTGTATAATGTTGGGTTAGGTTATACTGTATAATGTTAGGTTGGGTTATACTGTATAATGTTAGGTTAGGTTATACTGTATAATGTTGGGTTAGGTTATACTGTATAATGTTGGGTTAGGTTATACTGTATAATGTTGGGTTAGGTTATACTGTATAATGTTAGGTTGGGTTATACTGTATAATGTTAGGTTAGGTTATACTGTATAATGTTGGGTTAGGTTATACTGTATAATGTTGGGTTAGGTTATACTGTATAATGTTAGGTTAGGTTATACTGTATAATGTTGGGTTAGGTTATACTGTATAATGTTAGGTTAGGTTATATTGTATAATGTTGGGTTAGGTTATACTGTAGGTTATACTGTATAATGTTGGGTTAGGTTATACTGTATAATGTTGGGTTAGGTTATACTGTATAATGTTGGGTTAGGTTATACTGTATAATGTTGGGTTAGGTTATACTGTATAATGTTGGGTTAGGTTATACTGTAGGGTTAGGTTATACTGTATAATGTAGGTTAGGTTTATACTGCATAATGTTGGGTTAGGTTATACTGTATAATGTTGGGTTAGGTTATACTGTATAATGTTAGGTTAGGTTATACTGCATAATGTTGGGTTAGGTTATACTGTATAATGTTAGGTTAGGTTATACTGTATAATGTTGGGTTAGGTTATACTGTATAATGTTGGGTTAGGTTATACTGTATAATGTTAGGTTGGGTTAGGTTATACTGTATAATGTTGGGTTAGGTTATACTGTATAATGTTGGGTTAGGTTATACTGTATAATGTTGGGTTAGGTTATACTGTATAATGTTAGATTGGGTTATACTGTATAATGTTGGGGTTAGGTTATATACTGTATAATGTTAGGTTGGGTTAGGTTATACTGTATAATGTTGGGTTAGGTTATACTGTATAATGTTGGGTTAGGTTATACTGTATAATGTTGGGTTAGGTTATACTGTATAATGATAGGTTGGGTTATACTGTATAATGTTGGGTTAGGTTATACTGTATAATGATAGGTTGGGTTATACTGTATAATGTTGGGTTGGGTTAGGTTATAATGTTAGGTTGGGTTAGGTTATACTGTATAATGTTGGGTTGGGTTAGGTTATAATGTTAGGTTGGGTTAGGTTATACTGTATAATGTTGGGTTAGGTTATACTGTATAATGTTGGGTTGGGTTATACTGTATAATGTTAGGTTGGGTTAGGTTATAATGTTAGGTTGGGTTAGGTTATACTGTATAATGTTGGGTTAGGTTATACTGTATAATGTTGGGTTGGGTTAGGTTATAATGTTAGGTTGGGTTAGGTTATACTGTATAATGTTGGGTTAGGTTATACTGTATAATGTTGGGTTGGGTTATACTGTATAATGTTAGGTTGGGTTAGGTTATAATGTTAGGTTGGGTTAGGTTATACTGTATAATGTTGGGTTAGGTTATACTGTATAATGTTAGGTTGGGTTAGGTTATAATGTTAGGTTGGGTTAGGTTATACTGTATAATGTTGGGTTAGGTTATACTGTATAATGTTGGGTTAGGTTATACTGTATAATGTTGGGTTAGGTTATACTGTATAATGTTGGGTTAGGTTATACTGTATAATGATAGGTTGGGTTATACTGTATAATGTTGGGTTAGGTTATACTGTATAATGATAGGTTGGGTTATACTGTATAATGTTGGGTTAGGTTATACTGTATAATGATAGGTTGGGTTATACTGTATAATGTTGGGTTAGGTTATACTGCATAATGTTGGGTTAGGTTATACTGTATAATGTTGGGTTAGGTTATACTGTATAATGTTGGGTTGGGTTATACTGTATAATGTTGGGTTGGGTTGGGTTATACTGTATAATGTTGGGTTGGGTTATACTGTATAATGTTGGTGGGTTTGGGTTATACTGTATAATGTTGGGGGTTAGGTTATACTGTATAATGTTAGGTTGGGTTATACTGTATAATGTTGGGTTAGGTTATACTGTATAATGTTAGGTTAGGTTATACTGTATAATGTTAGGTTGGGTTATACTGTATAATGTTAGGTTAGGTTATACTGTATAATGTTGGGTTAGGTTATACTGCATAATGTTGGGTTAGGTTATACTGTATAATGTTGGGTTAGGTTATACTGTATAATGTTGGGTTAGGTTATACTGTATAATGTTAGGTTAGGTTATACTGTATAATGTTGGGTTAGGTTATACTGTATAATGTTGGGTTAGGTTATACTGGTATAATGTTGGGTTAGGTTATACTGTTATAATGTTGGGTTAGGTTATACTGTATAATGTTGGGTTAGGTTATACTGTATAATGTTGGGTTAGGTTATACTGTATAATGTTGGGTTAGGTTATACTGTATAATGTTGGGTTAGGTTATTCTATGTATAATGTTAGGTTAGGTTATACTGTATAATGTTGGGTTAGGTTATACTGTATAATGTTAGGTTAGGTTATACTGTATAATGTTGGGTTAGGTTATACTGTATAATGTTAGGTTAGGTTATATTGTATAATGTTGGGTTAGGTTATACTGTAGGTTATACTGTATAATGTTGGGTTAGGTTATACTGTATAATGTTGGGTTAGGTTATACTGTATAATGTTGGGTTAGGTTATACTGTATAATGTTAGGTTGGGTTATACTGTATAATGTTAGGTTAGGTTATACTGTATAATGTTGGGTTAGGTTATACTGTATAATGTTAGGTTAGGTTATACTGTATAATGTTGGGTTAGGTTATACTGTATAATGTTGGGTTAGGTTATACTGTATAATGTTAGGTTAGGTTATACTGTATAATGTTAGGTTAGGTTATACTGTATAATGTTGGGTTAGGTTATACTGTATAATGTTAGGTTAGGTTATACTGTATAATGTTAGGTTAGGTTATTACTGTATAATGTTTCTGGGTTAGGTTATACTGTATAATGTTAGGGTTAGGTTATACTGTATAATGTTAGGTTAGGTTATACTGTATAATGTTGGGTTAGGTTATACTGTATAATGTTGGGATAGGTTATACTGTATAATGTTGGGTTAGGTTATACGTATAATGTTAGGTTGGGTTATACTGGTATAATGTTGGGTTAGGTTATACTGTATAATGTTAGGTTAGGTTTACTGTATAATGTTAGGTTAGGTTATACTGTATAATGTTGGGTTAGGTTATACTGTATAATGTTGGGTTAGGTTATATGTATAATGTTGGGTTAGGTTATACTGTATAATGTTAGGTTGGGTTATACTGTATAATGTTGGGTTAGGTTATACTGTATAATGTTAGGTTAGGTTATACTGTATAATGTAGGTTAGGTTATACTGTATAATGTTGGGTTAGGTTATACTGTATAATGTTGGGTTAGGTTATACTGTATAATGTTGGGTTAGGTTATACTGTATAATGTTAGGTTGGGTTATACTGTATATGTGGGTTAGGTTATACTGTATAATGTTAGGTTAGGTTATACTGTATAATGTTGGGTTAGGTTATACTGTATAATGTTAGGTTGGGTTATACTGTATAATGTTGGGTTAGGTTATACTGTATAATGTTAGGTTGGGTTATACTGTATAATGTTAGGTTAGGTTATACTGTATAATGTTGGGTTTTAGGTAGGTGTATACTGTATAATGTTGGGTTAGGTTATACTGTATAATGTTAGGTTGGGTTATACTGTATAATGTTAGGTTAGGTTATACTGTATAATGTTAGGTTTAGGTATACTGTATAATGTTGGGTTAGGTTATACTGTATAATGTTAGGTTAGGTTATACTGTATAATGTTGGGTTAGGTTATACTGTATAATGTTAGGTTAGGTTATATTGTATAATGTTGGGTTAGGTTATACTGTATAATGTTGGGTTAGGTTATATTGTATAATGTTGGGTTAGGTTATACTGTATAATGTTAGGTTAGGTTATATTGTATAATGTTGGGTTAGGTTATACTGTATAATGTTAGGTTAGGTTATATTGTATAATGTTGGGTTAGGTTATACTGTAGGTTATACTGTATAATGTTGGGTTAGGTTATACTGTATAATGTTGGGTTAGGTTATACTGTATAATGTTGGGTTAGGTTATACTGTAGGTTATACTGTATAATGTTGGGTTAGGTTATACTGTATAATGTTGGGTTAGGTTATACTGTATAATGTTGGGTTAGGTTATACTGTAGGTTATACTGTATAATGTTGGGTTAGGTTATACTGTATAATGTTGGGTTGGGTTATACTGTATAATGTTGGGTTAGGTTATACTGTATAATGTTAGGTTGGGTTATACTGTATAATGTTGGGTTAGGTTATACTGTATAATGTTAGGTTAGGTTATACTGTATAATGTTGGGTTAGGTTATACTGTATAATGTTAGGTTGGGTTATACTGTATAATGTTGGGTTAGGTTATACTGTATAATGTTAGGTTGGGTTATACTGTATAATGTTAGGTTAGGTTATACTGTATAATGTTGGGTTGGTTATACTGTATAATTAATGTTGGGTTGGGTTATACTGTATAATGTTGGGTTAGGTTATACTGTATAATGTTAGGTTGGGTTATACTGTATAATGTTGGGTTGGGTTTATACTGTATAATGTTGGGTTAGGTTATACTGTATAATGTTGGGTTAGGTATACTGTATAATGTTAGGTTAGGTTATACTGTATAATGTGGGTGAGGTTATACTGTATAATGTTAGGTTAGGTTATATTGTATAATGTTGGGTTAGGTTATACTGTAGGTTATACTGTATAATGTTGGGTTAGGTTATACTGTATAATGTTGGGTTAGGTTATACTGTATAATGTTGGGTTAGGTTATACTGTATAATGTTGGGTTAGGTTATACTGTATAATGTTAAGTTGGGTTAGGTTATACTGTATAATGTTGGGTTAGGTTATACTGTATAATGTTAGGTTAGGTTATACTGCATAATGTTGGGTTAGGTTATACTGTATAATGTTGGGTTAGGTTATACTGTATAATGTTAGGTTAGGTTATACTGCATAATGTTGGGTTAGGTTATACTGTATAATGTTAGGTTAGGTTATACTGTATAATGTTGGGTTAGGTTATACTGTATAATGTTGGGTTAGGTTATACTGTATAATGTTAGGTTAGGTTATACTGTATAATGTTAGGTTAGGTTATACTGTATAATGTTGGGTTAGGTTATATTGTATAATGTTGGGTTAGGTTATACTGTATAATGTTGGGTTAGGTTATATTGTATAATGTTGGGTTAGGTTATACTGTATAATGTTGGGTTAGGTTATACTGTATAATGTTAGGTTAGGTTATACTGTATAATGTTGGGTTAGGTTATACTGTATAATGTTAGGTTAGGTTATATTGTATAATGTTGGGTTAGGTTATACTGTAGGTTATACTGTATAATGTTGGGTTAGGTTATACTGTATAATGTTGGGTTAGGTTATACTGTATAATGTTGGGTTAGGTTATACTGTATAATGTTAGGTTGGGTTATACTGTATAATGTTAGGTTAGGTTATACTGTATAATGTTGGGTTAGGTTATACTGTATAATGTTAGGTTAGGTTATACTGTATAATGTTGGGGTTAGGTTATACTGTATAATGTTGGGTTAGGTTATACTGTATAATGTTAGGTTAGGTTATACTGTATAATGTTAGGTTAGGTTATACTGTATAATGTTGGGTTAGGTTATACTGTATAATGTTAGGTTAGGTTATACTGTATAATGTTAGGTTAGGTTATACTGTATAATGTTGGGTTAGGTTATACTGTATAATGTTAGGTTAGGTTATACTGTATAATGTTAGGTTAGGTTATACTGTATAATGTTGGGTTAGGTTATACTGTATAATGTTGGGTTAGGTTATACTGTATAATGTTAGGTTAGGTTATATTGTATAATGTTGGGTTAGGTTATACTGTAGGTTATACTGTATAATGTTGGGTTAGGTTATACTGTATAATGTTGGGTTAGGTTATACTGTATAATGTTGGGTTAGGTTATACTGTATAATGTTGGGTTAGGTTATACTGTAGGTTATACTGTATAATGTTGGGTTAGTTTATACTGTATAATGTTGGGTTGGGTTATACTGTATAATGTTGGGTTAGGTTATACTGTATAATGTTAGGTTGGGTTATACTGTATAATGTTGGGTTAGGTTATACTGTATAATGTTAGGTTAGGTTATACTGTATAATGTTGGGTTAGGTTATACTGTATAATGTTAGGTTGGGTTATACTGTATAATGTTGGGGTTAGGTTATACTGTATAATGTTAGGTTGGGTTATACTGTATAATGTTAGGTTAGGTTATACTGTATAATGTTGGGTTAGGTTATACTGTAGGTTATACTGTATAATGTTGGGTTAGGTTATACTGTATAATGTTGGGGTTAGGTTATACTGTATAATGTTGGGTTAGGTTATACTGTATAATGTTAGGTTGGGTTATACTGTATAATGTTAGGTTAGGTTATACTGTATAATGTTGGGTTAGGTTATACTGTATAATGTTGGGTTAGGTTATACTGTATAATGTTAGGTTAGGTTATACTGTATAATGTTGGGTTAGGTTATACTGTATAATGTTGGGTTAGGTTATACTGTAGGTTATACTGTATAATGTTGGGTTAGGTTATACTGTATAATGTTGGGTTAGGTTATACTGTATAATGTTGGGTTAGGTTATACTGTATAATGTTAGGTTAGGTTATATTGTATAATGTTGGGTTAGGTTATACTGTAGGTTATACTGTATAATGTTGGGTTAGGTTATACTGTATAATGTTGGGTTAGGTTATACTGTATAATGTTGGGTTAGGTTATACTGTATAATGTTGGGTTAGGTTATACTGTATAATGTGGGTTAGGTTATACTGTGATACTGTTGGGTTAGGTTATACTGTATAATGTTAGGTTAGGTTATACTGCATAATGTTGGGTTAGGTTATACTGTATAATGTTAGGTTAGGTTATACTGTATAATGTTGGGTTAGGTTATACTGTATAATGTTAGGTTAGGTTATACTGCATAATGTTGGGTTAGGTTATACTGTATAATGTTAGGTTAGGTTATACTGTATAATGTTGGGTTAGGTTATACTGTATAATGTTGGGTTAGGTTATACTGTATAATGTTAGGTTAGGTTATACTGTATAATGTTAGGTTAGGTTATACTGTATAATGTTGGGTTAGGTTATATTGTATAATGTTGGGTTAGGTTATATTGTATAATGTTGGGTTAGGTTATACTGTATAATGTTAGGTTAGGTTATACTGTATAATGTTAGGTTAGGTTATACTGTATAATGTTGGGTTAGGTTATATTGTATAATGTTGGGTTAGGTTATATTGTATATGTTGGGTTAGGTTATACTGTATAATGTTAGGTAGGTATACTGTATAATGTTGGGTTAGGTTATACTGTCTAATGTTGGGTTAGGTTATACTGTATAATGTGGGTTGGGTGTTATACTGTATAATGTTGGGTTAGGTTATACTGTATAATGTTGGGGTTAGGTTATACTGTATAATGTTGGGTTAGGTGATACTGTATAATGTTAGGTTAGGTTATACTGTATAATGTTGGGTTAGGTTATACTGTATAATGTTAGGTTAGGTTATACTGTATAATGTTGGGTTAGGTTATACTGTATAATGTTGGGTTAGGTTATACTGTATAATGTTAGGTTAGGTTATATTGTATAATGTTGGGTTAGGTTATACTGTAGGTTATACTGTATTGGGTTAGGTTACATTATGTTGGGTTAGACTAAGCTATGTTAGGTTCTGTTGGTATAGGATATGTTATGTTGGGTTACGTTAGGTTACATTATGTTGGGTTAGACTAAGCTATGTTAGGTTCTGTTGGTATAGGATATGTTATGTTGGGTTAGGTTAGGTTAGGTTGAATTAGGCTATGCTATGTTAGGTTCTGTTGCGTTAGGTTAGGCTAGGTGGTCAGGTTAGATTTGCATAAGTAACCATGATTGTCCTGGTAAAAGAACAGGAGGGTAATAGAAAAATAAATACACAAAGTAAAATAATATCTTTGGATTTGACACGTACATCAAAGGCATGGATTTCTGGATATGTGTGGACTATAAACCTCGGACGCTACACCTTCCCATTTCCAAACATAGCGGGCCAAAATGCAAATGCTGGAGCCCAAGTAATTAGTTTGGGGGGCTTTCTGAGTGTCCAATACTTGTCCGCTCATAGGGGGGGGTAGTAGGAATGTCACGAGTATTTCTTTATTTTTGTCTAATGCTAGTAGTGTGGCGGAGGGAGTATGTGCATATGTTATTAGTACCTCCCAGAACATTGATTAACACACACACACACACACACACACACACACACACACACACACACACACATGGCATGGGTTGATCCAGTGATCTAAGGCGAGAAGCGATTCAATGAAGCAAGAGTGAGGGTTCGAGTCCTCCAGTATCCGAAAGTTTTTTCGGCCATTCTGATGGATAATATTGTAGTATGGTCCTCCCATAGCAAAGTTGGTCAACTATCAGCTTGAGAAAGCCTACACATCATTCTGCATATGTACTATGGCAGGAACTCAGGCACCTCACAGGCACTATAGGTCGTATGTGACCTCGTAGTTAAGGTAGAATAAACATTGTACTGTACCTAGGTAAAGGAAAACTATAGATGTTCAGCCTCAGATCTGCAAGTGAACAATAATAATAGTATTATGTATTATTATAACACACACACATACACGAAAACAGCAGCAATTACCTCGCTCTCACTCATTATCTCTCTCTCTCTCTCTCTCTCTCTCTCTCTCTCTCTCTCTCTCTCTCTCTCTCTCTCTCTCTCTCTCTCTCTCTCTCTCTCTCTCTCTCTCTCTCTCTCTCTCTCTCTCTCTCTCTCTCTCTCTCTCTCTCTCTCTGTCACACACACATACACACACAAACAGCAGGTGATCAATATAGGTAACTGAGTGACTGTTGAGCACTCTCCCTGGATAACATCACAAGGAACCGGCTTGATGAACGGACACAGGGATCCCGAGAGTAAAGCCGGTGTCACACCACCAATTACACCCGAGGATTTCCTTAGAGTCAGATAATCCAAAGAAATAATAGTGTGTGCACCAATGAACAATCTAATGATGTATATATATATACAGTATATTGAGGATTATGACGTGGTTTTGTTGTTTATTCTTGCTATCATTGGACGACTGGACTCGTATTATAGAGCGTATCTAGGTATCCAAGAAGTAAAAACTACCTCAATTACCCACTACCTCCCACAATTTCTTCCTAAATTGAAGAAAATCGTCTACTGTTAACCATAATGCATTTAAGAAGCGCGTCACCGAATACTGAAAGGTAAGTTGGGGTAATAAGTTAGGCCAAGGTTATGTTAGGTTGAGTTAGGTTAGGTCAAGAAAGCTTTATTAGGATTGGTTAAGTTAAGATAAATTCAATTAAGGTTAAGATAGCATAAAGCCCCTTTCCCACTCACAAGAACCACGTGCCGACTTGTCACGGAAATCGTGATAATCCTGAGATTTTACCCAGATTTCGCTGTCAAACGGAGACGCTACGGAAATTTACGGAATAACCGACGGAACAATTAATATGAGCTTGGAACTAATAAAAACCATCTATGGAATCCCAAGGATGCCAAGACGAACCATAGCGTTGGCTTCCATACATTATAAATAGAGAGCCAGGTAAAGGGAGCCCACCTCGCTTTTTGACTCTGTCTCTCCCTCTCCCTTTGGCTTGTATCCATTCGGTCCCATTCAGTCTACTGTTTTAAGACGTTTACCCCATCCAGGTGTCAATATTTTCCTGGCGAGCGGTAGCGAGCCAGCATATATATATTTTTGTTTCGACAGCAGGCTAAATTTGTACATTTTTCGATAGAAAAATGTCACCTGCGAAGCCGAATTTCTCCATACAATGCTGGCTCGCTTTCGCTCGCCAGGAAGAAATCGACACCTGGATGGGGATAAAAGTCTTAAAACAGTTGGCTGAATGGAGCCAAATGGATACAAACCAAAGAGAGAGGGAGAACAAGAGAAAACAAGCAGGTGACCCCCCTTAAGTAAATATCACTCCGTGGTTTCATAATTACGGCACCAAAATGGCGTCCAAGGAAACACATGACCGTGTTCTCTTAAGGGTAGATGGGCCGGTTTTCTGGACCACTTTCTCCCTCATGTTTAGCCCCATTAGTTTTCAGATGTTAAGATGTTTGCCCCATTAGTTAGTCGATTTTAATACCTTTCGCCCCATTTCGTCGTCAATATTTAGACCTTTCGTGCTATTTAGGTGTCGATTTTTTCCCTGGCGAACGATAGTGAGCCTGTAATGTTGGAAGAACCGGCCTTCGGCTGGGACATTTGCTACCGAAAAATGTACAAATTAATCTACAAGAGGGATCTAATGGATGTTTTTTTTTTTTAATTTGATGGAGGTCTAGGGAGGAAACTAGAAAAATAATGAATACATGCAAAAATCGCCCAAAAAGTGAACCCTCCCCCCTTAACTCCTTCTTTACCGGCGACGTCTTTCTAATTGATTTAAGGGGGGTGACCTGTTTTTGTTCTGTCCTTTTCTATCTTTCTCTGGCTTGTATCCATCTGGCCCCATTCAGCCTACTGTTTTAAGACGTTTATCCCCATCCAGGTGTCAATTTTTTACTGGTGAGCGGTAGCGAGCCAGCATGTTTTTTTATTTTTGCTTTACAGCAGGCTAAATTTGTAAATTTTTCGATAGAAAAATTTCTCCGGTAAGCCGGATTTCTTCATATAATGTTGGCTCGCTATCGCTCGCCAGGAAGAAATCGACACCTAGAGGGGGTTAAACGTCTTAAAATAGTTGGCTGCATGGGGCCGAATGGATACAAGCCAGAGAAAGAGAGAAAAGGACAGAAATAACAAAAAGCATGTCACCCCCCTTAAACTACATTTAGACGATTTTATGAAGCTTAGGAAGGATAGCTAAATTGTCAATTGTTTTGTTACAGTATCCCCTTATCCGATTAATAGAGCCTCGATATGAATACAATATGCAACCACGGCTGGAAATTAGAGATTAGTATATGTGAACATTTGCATTACATATGAACATCTGTTCAAGCTTGACTAACTTCCCCATAAAGTTATTTTTTTTATTTTTTTTAAGGGAGCCAACCTCGCATTTTTTTCTCTTTCTCTCCCTTTCTCTTTGGCTTGTATCCATTCGGCCCCATTCAGCCTACTGTTTTAAGATGTTATATCCTCATCCAGGTTTCAATATTTTCCTGGCGAGCGGTAGCGAGCCAGCATATATATATTTTTGTTTTGACAGCAAGCTAAATTTGTACATTTTTCGATAGAAAAATTTCTCCGGCGAAGCCGGATTTCTCCATACAATGCTGGCTCGCTATCGCTCGCCAGCAAGAAATCGACACCTGGATGGGGATAAACGTCTTAAAACAGTTGGCTGAATGGGGCCGAATGGATACAAGCTAGGGAAAGAGAGAAAAGGAGAGAAAGATAAAACAACGATGGTGACCCCCCTAAAGAAGAGTCATGTGAGAAGATAGTTTTGGACACTGCAATGAGTGTAGTGACCTTCACAGTATCTCTTTGCATACAGTTTATCCACGAAATGCACCGTAAGGTCTTTAAGGGGGCTCAGACGGTATTGTGCAGCATAACTTACTGGTTCGGCTCAATGGTTTAAGGAGGGGGTTTAGTTTGCTCTCTAAACCTCTATCAAACTTTAAACAAACACCCATAAGACCCCCCTTCGTTATAAATTTGTACATTTTTCAGTAGAAAAATTTCCCGGCCAAAGGCCGATTCCTCCCCGTGACGTAACGGATAGCGCGTCTGGCTCACAACCAGAAGGTCTCGAGTTCGAGACCCGGGCGGGGAAGAGACATTTGGGCAAGTCTCTTAACGGTGTAGCCTCTGTTCACCTAGCAGTATAAATAGGAACCTGGTATAAGTGGACGAAGTTGTGACGTCCCATCTGGGGTTGGTGATCGGTTACAAGGTGAGATGGGTATCTTACTGGTCAACCTAAGCTACTGGTCAACCTAAGCCTTCGAGTGAGACTGGTACCGTAGTGAGAATGGTCCCATACAGATAACCCTAAGCCTTCGTTTCCAAATGTCGCCAATTGGTTATAATACAGACTACACACACATCCACAGCCATTCCAACGATACATAAACACATAACATGAATATTTTCACGCAATACATTCCCAGTTAAGGAGGCGCGATAATAATGAGCTTAGCTCGCATTGCGTGGATTCCCCATGACGAACAAGTGAGAGTGAATAACAGGCTCGCTATCGCTCGCCAGGAAAACAAAATCGACATCTAAATGGCACGAAAGGCCTTAATATTGGCAAATAAAATGGGGCAAAAGGTCTGAAAATCGCCAAACTAATGGGGCGAATATCTTGAAATCTCATAACTAATAGGGCTAAACATGAGGGAGGAGGAGGACTCGAAAAACCAACTGCCTCCCCTTAAGATACCAAACATTCCTTGTAACTCTCTCTCACTCTCTGTAATACACCTGTATCATGTGCTATACAAATGTGTAAAACAGGTCGCGGTTACTGTCATCCAGACGGTTGTATTTCCCCCATATGCTTAAAGTCCTCTCTTTCTCTTACTCTCTCACTCTCTCTCTATCCATTCAATCTACTGTATATGTCTGGCTATCCATTCATTTCATCCTCTCTCTCTCTCTCTTACTCTCTCTCTCTCTCTATCCATTCAATCTACTGTATATGTCTAGCTATCCATTCATTTCATCCTCTCTCTCTTACTCTCTCTCTCTCTCTCTCTCTCTCCATTCAATCTACTGTATATGTCTAGCTATCCATTCATTTCATCCTCTCTCTCTTACTCTCTCTCTCTCTCTCTCTCTCTCTCTCTCTCTCTCTCTCTCTCTCTCTCTATCCATTCAATCTACTGTATATGTCTAGCTATTCATTCATTTCATCCTCTCTCTCTTTCTCTCTCAGTATCTATTCAATCTACTGTATGTCTAGCTATCCATTCATGTCATCCTCTCTCTCTCTTTCTCAGTTTATCTATTCATTCATTTCATCCCCTCTCTCTCTCTCTCTCTCTCTCTCTCTCTCTCTCTCTCTCTCTCTCTCTCTCTCTCTCTCTCTCAGTCTATCTATTCAATCTACTGTATATGTCTAGCTATCCATTCATTTCATCCTCTCTGTCTCTCTCTCTCTCTCTCTCTCTCTCTCTCTCTCTCTCTCTCTCTCTCTCTCTCTCTCTCTCTCTCTCTCTCTCTCTCTGTGTAATAACCGGCAGTATGAACTATAAACATGGGTAAAACATATCTGTTTTTGTAAGCGAGATGGTTCGAATTCCAGACAATAGAGTTTTAACACTATCGCTTCTCTCTCTCTCTCTCTCTCTGTAGGTGTGTGTGTGTGTTTGTGTGTGTGCATGCGCGTACGTAATACGTGTGTGCGCGTGCTAGATAGATAGATAGATATGTATATACGAGCGTGTGTGCATGTGTGTTCATCCGACCATATAACGTTTGATACAAATATACAGACAATATAATTTAGAATAATCGTGTGGGCATCATTATTATTTTCATATATGTTTTGTTTACGTAAACAAATACTATACTACATGTGTCTGGCTAGTCCCCGGTGCAATTTATATAAAAGGACGACAGCCGCGTTCTTCTCTGCAGCGTGTCTTTTATGGTAGTGATATTTGGCGGGCAATATGTGTGTGTGTGTGTGTGTGTGTGTGTGTGTTTGTGTTTTTGTGTGTGTGAATGGGACGGGGGGGGGGGGGGGGGCGGGGTAAGTGTATGTGTGTGTGGGTGTAATAATAATGATAATATTTGATGGTTTATTGTTAACTTGCAGCCCTGATACTGAACATCTAGACAGTTTTTCTTAACCTAGATACAGTACAATGCATATTCTATCTTAACTATGAGGTCATATTCGACCGTGAGGTGCTGGAGTTCCGGTCATAGTACATATACAGAGGCAATGGTGAAACGAGGTGTAGGCTAACACAAGCTAATAGTTGAGCAGGGAGGGCCCACACTACATTCTTCTGCATCGAAAAAAACACAAAAAACATACAAATAATCCTATGCTGGGGGACTCAACCTTCAACCTCGCCTGGGTGATTACCGCGGCGCTGTTGACCACTGGACCAAACCCAATCATGTGTGTGTGGGTGTGGGTGTATGGGTGTAGGTGTGTGTGTGTGTGTGTGTGTGTGTGTGTTTGTGTAGGTATGTGTGAGTTTGTGTGTGTGTATGTAAGTATGAGAGAGTAAGTAGTAGGAATAGTATGGTGGTGTTCTCAGTGTGATGTTTTTTATTATATTGATATATGTGGAACACTGTGAGTATGAGAGAGGGAGTGCTTGCAACTATTCTATGTGTGCTTGTGTGTAGGCCTCTGTGTGTTTTCCTTGAGAGAGAGAGAGAGAGATAATCGAACTTAGAAAATCCGGATTGACGTTTGAGCTTTGCTACCACTCCACCATTAGGTTATAAAACCTTAAGCATCATTATTCAGTACATAATCTGTATATATCCATCATGAGTATTTCATTTCAGTCAGACACACAGTATTAGACACATTTTCCAGAATACATACAGAGTACATAACGCCGATCCAATTCTGTTAATATATTCTGCTAATTATTACATGATTTTCTTAAGGGGAATCACCATTTTGTTTTTATCTTTCTCTCCTTTTCTCTCTTACCCTGGCTATTATCCCCTCGGCCACATTCAGCCAACTGTTGTAAGACGATTATTCCAATCCAGGTGTCGATTTCTTCCTGGCGAGCGATAGTGAGAATGTGTCATGGTATACTGAAAGGGTTTATTGAATAGTAAGTTCACTAACAGATAGGCAGTAACCAATTGTGAAAAAAGGTGTTTCTTCAACATGAGTTCCTGTTGCTTCATTTGTGTGAATAATACCATATTAGTGAGTAGTGACCCCTGATGTTGGTCAGCATAGATTAAACTATACAGAGAGCATTGTATGGAAAAATCCGGCTTCGCCGGATAAATTTTGCTATCGAAATATTTACAAATTTAGCTTGCCGTAAAAACAAAAATTATATATGCTAGCTCGCTACCGCTCGCCAGAAAAAATATTGACACTTGGATGGGGGTAAACGTCTTAAAAATGACCTTTTATATACCCTTGATTTTGACAGTGTACTAATGGCCATACCTTGCATTCACCCATGAGACTACGACATAACCATACAATGAGGCACTATGTCAAAGGGTACTCGTAAGTAAACAACGTACTGTATGTGGCGCGCTACTTCTGCTTGACTCACTCAACTGTGTAAAGAGAAAGAGAGAGAGACTGTGAACGTATGTATGTGTGAATGAGAACATGTGTGTGTTTGTTTGTATTTTCGTTGAGAGAGAGAGAGAGTGTGTGACTGTGAAAGTTTGTATGTGTGAATGAGAATACGTTTGTTTTTGTGTGCATCTTCGTTGAGAGAAAGTTACATAGATATTGTTACGTATCTTGATCCTCAAGTGGTTAACTTGATGAATCTAGATAGCACAGATAATTATATTAAGGTATCAGTCAGCTGAAGGCAAAACAAAAGTAAAATCTAATAAAATTATTTCCTGTTGTTGCTTCCTTTCCTTTTGGATCTTAGGACTTGGTATCCTTTATTGACTGATACTCTTTAATTATGAAAAAATACTGAAACTAATTAAAGTCATGTAGTATTTATGAAGAATTATTATTTAACCGAAGCTTAGTAGGCTATGGTTATGAACCGAATAAGTTATATCTAAAGAAGGACTATTAATTCTATAAAAAGTCTTGAAAGATAAATATTAAGGTAAGAATATTTCTGTCTCTTACCCTTTTTTAAATGAATAGCTATTTTTCTTATATGTCCTTTTATTAATATTTAATGTAATTATTCTTGGTTCTTGTCTTACGTTAATAGTATTATATTATTATTATCATCAGGATTAATATCAAAGTCACATAAAAAAGTTAGATATATATTTAATAATTAGTTAAATGTATTTCTTAACCACGTAACATTGAGGTTTGATTATGAGTAAATTAAGTTACAGGATCGCTTCATAGATTCGATTCAGGTCTCACTCAAATAATATGAAAAGCAAAATAATATTTTGAAGCTAAAGGAATTTTCTTCAGCTTAGGAAATCGCTAGAAGTAACATTAAAACAGCCATGTTAGTCTAAGGCGATATTACTAATAAGAGACAATAGTATCACCGTACAAAGCACCGTTAAGCAATGTAAGCTTAATTAAAAGAAAATGAAAGAACTCTTAAGTATTAATATAAAACAATAGTATTACTTTCATCATAACCCAATTATTTAAAGAGTTGCTTTAGTCCACAAGTCAGTCAACTAAAATAGTTAAGTACATAATAGTAGTGTTAACGTTAATTCCCAATCAAATAGTCAAGTACATAATAGTAGCGTTAACGTTAATTCCCAATCAAATAGTTAAGTACATAATAGTAGCGTTAACGTTAATTCCCAATCAAATAGTTAAGTACATAATAGTAGCGTTAACGTTAATTCCCAATCACATATCTCACTAACCAACATAACGTATGTGTTTACACCGAACACACTTAACACACACTTATATAATCTGACTGACAGTCACAATCCCATTATAATAATTCACCCCGTCTTCCTCCAGCTGCAAGTTCACCTTGCCCAACTCCAAATGAGACTGATTTGAATGCCCACTACTCGGGTCTTATATACTAAACAATGATGGTGTAGGAACGAATCAGGAGGCGGCGGGTAGTGCGCGCCCCAATCACAGCTCCTCGAGTTGCGTAGCAGGTGCGTGGTCCAATGGAGTCTCCTGGTGTCGATCATACGTCATAGCGTCGGGTCATCGAAGTAGTTTGCAGGGTCCCCTATGACGTACGCAGGTGTGAAGGCTTGTTTGCTGGTATGCGGACGAGCTGGTTTCCCCCTCGCTGGTCTGCTTCGCCGCCTGGGTAGTTTGGCACTCCTTCAACTCTTAATTCTAACTCTTAAATTAACATACAGGGCTCCGTATGTCAGAATACATAGAGTTACATATATACACAGACCTTGCAGTCCCTACTAGGCATTCCGGACTTAATATTAACAGAGAATTTGCTGCAAAGTGGAATGTACGGATAACAAAGCTGAAGACTCTCTC
The DNA here is from genome assembly GCA_032716605.1 of Paralithodes platypus. Taxonomy (NCBI): domain Eukaryota; kingdom Metazoa; phylum Arthropoda; class Malacostraca; order Decapoda; family Lithodidae; genus Paralithodes; species Paralithodes platypus. The sequence goes on along the minus strand of CM064496.1, from coordinate 32,623,263 downwards.
CCTACCCACCACTCCCTCCGACCTCGGGTCAGCATGAAATATATTTAGGGAAACAAGGCACCTAGCAGAATGACAAAGAATCTACTGGGAAATTCATAGTAAAGAAGGACATCGACAAATATTGTATACTAATGATTCTCAACCCATTTTTATATTATTTTTATTTTATATTTTATTGTTACTTATATTACTCCAACCTCCTCGAAATGGATGCCTAGACTCTTTTGTTAATGGGTCAATTGTATTGTACCACTTTCTCTGGTAGATTATTCCACTCGTTGACCACACTGTAGCTGAAGAAGTGCTTTGTGACATCGAGATACACCCTCATAGTTTTTAGTTTCATTCCATTTCCCCTAGTTGATGAACTAATATTGAATGTGAACAGTGAATCTATATAAATTTTGTCAAAGCCCTTTATTATCTTGAAACAATATATTAATTGGCCTCGCAATCTTCTTTTCTTAAGTTAAAAAAAATAAAAAAATAAAATCTTTCATGATTTGATTTATTTCTCAGTGACGTATCAACTGTGTTGCTCTACGCTGCACACACTCGAGTTTCTCAATGTCCTTGTTCAGATAAGGAGACCAAGAAAGAGAGAGAGAGAGAGAGAGAGCACACACCTGCCCTGATACTGTATAATCATTTCAAAGTAAGTGCCTCACATTTATTAATAACAAACGCTTATATTTACCCTACTTACAACAGCCTGTACGAATATTAATAGCTTCATGCGAGTGCTCTCACACACACACACACACACACACACACACACACACACACACACACACACACACACACACACACACACACACACACACAAGGTTTACCCTGGAAAAGATACAGAAGACATAACAGTAATTAATCATATGACACATATAAAGTGGCTAGAAATGAATGCACGAGGGGGAGCACATAAAAAATATGGAAAAATAACATTGAGAAAGATATAATCCTGCAGACCTCAATATTTTGTATGGATATATCAACAAAAATATATAATTATCTGAAGAATATGTACTGATAGCTAAGTGATTGAAAAGGAAGACAATATGTATGACAGTTTGAATGGAAATAATACCAATCTGTATTTGTGAATGATGTAGAAACAGACAACCAACAGATGGACGATGTAGATAATGTAGTGCCTCCTTTGTTCGATGTAGATAATGTAGTGCCTCCTTTGTTCGATGTAGATAATGTAGTGCCTCCTTTGTTCGATGTAGATAATGTAATGCCTCCTTTGTTCGATGTAGATAATGTAATGCCTCCTTTGTTCGATGTAGATAATGTAGTGCCTCCTTTGTTCGATGTAGATAATGTAGTGCCTCCTTTGTTCGATGTAGATAATGTAGTGCCTCCTTTGTTCGATGTAGATAATGTAATGCCTCCTTTGTTCGATGTTGATAATGTAGTGCCTCCTTTGTTCGATGTAGATAATGTAGTGCCTCCTTTGTTCGATGTTGATAATGTAGTGCCTCCTTTGTTCGATGTAGATAATGCAGTGCCTCCTTTGTTCGATGTAGATAATGTAGTGCCTCCTTTGTTCGATGTTGATAATGTAGTGCCTCCTTTGTTCGATGTAGATAATGTAGTGCCTCCTTTGTTCGATGTAGATAATGTAGTGCCTCCTTTGTTCGATGTAGATAATGTAGTGCCTCCTTTGTTCGATGTAGATAATGTAGTGCCTCCTTTGTTCGATGTAGACAATGTAGTGCCTCCTTTGTTCGATGTTGATAATGTAGTGCCTCCTTTGTTCGATGTAGATAATGTAGTGCCTCCTTTGTTCGATGTAAATAATGTAGTGCCTCCTTTGTTCGATGTAGATAATGTAGTGCCTCCTTTGTTCGATGTAGATAATGTAGTGCCTCCTTTGTTCGATGTTGATAATATAGTGCCTCCTTTGTTCGATGTAGATAATTTAGTGCCTCCTTTGTTCGATGTTGATAATATAGTGCCTCCTTTGTTCGATGTAGATAATGTAGTGCCTTCTTTGTTCGATGTAGATAATGTAGTGCCTCCTTTGTTCGATGTAGATAATGTAGTGCCTCCTTTGTTCGATGTAGATAATGTAGTACCTCCTTTGTTCGATGTAGATAATGTAGTGCCTCCTTTGTTCGATGTAGATAATGTAGTGCCTCCTTTGTTCGATGTAGATAATGTAGTGCCTCCTTTGTTCGATGTAGATAATGTAGTGCCTCCTTTGTTCGATGTAGATAATGTAGTGCCTCCTTTGTTCGATGTTGATAATGTAGTGCCTCCTTTGTTCGATGTTGATAATGTAGTGCCTCCTTTGTTCGATGTAGAAAATGTAGTGCCTCCTTTGTTCGATGTAGATAATGTAGTGCCTCCTTTGTTCGATGTTGATAATGTAGTGCCTCCTTTGTTCGATGTAGATAATGTAGTGCCTCCTTTGTTCGATGTAGATAATGTAGTGCCTCCTTTGTTCGATGTAGATAATGTAATGCCTCCTTTATTCGATGTTGATAATGTAGTGCCTCCTTTGTTCGATGTAGATAATGTAGTGCCTCCTTTGTTCGATGTAGATAATGTAGTGCCTCCTTTGTTCGATGTAGATAATGTAGTGCCTCCTATGTTCGATGTTGATAATGTAGTGCCTCCTTTGTTCGATGTAGATAATGTAGTGCCTCCTTTGTTCGATGTAGATAATGTAGTGCCTCCTTTGTTCGATGTTGATAATGTAGTGCCTCCTTTGTTCGATGTAGATAATGTAGTGCCTCCTTTGTTCGATGTAGATAATGTAATGCCTCCTTTGTTCGATGTTGATAATGTAGTGCCTCCTTTGTTCGATGTAGATAATGTAGTGCCTCCTTTGTTCGATGTAGATAATGTAGTGCCTCCTTTGTTCGATGTAGATAATGTAGTGCCTCCTTTGTTCGATGTAGATAATGTAGTGCCTCCTTTGTTCGATGTTGATAATGTAGTGCCTCCTTTGTTCGATGTAGATAATGTAGTGCCTCCTTTGTTCGATGTAGATAATGTAGTGCCTCCTTTGTTCGATGTTGATAATGTAGTGCCTCCTTTGTTCGATGTAGATAATGTAGTGCCTCCTTTGTTCGATGTAGATAATGTAGTGCCTCCTTTGATCGATGTTGATAATGTAATGCCTCCTTTGTTCGATGTAGATAATGTAGTGCCTCCTATGTTCGATGTAGATAATGTAGTGCCTCCTTTGTTCGATGTTGATAATGTAGTGCCTCCTTTGTTCGATGTAGATAATGTAGTACCTCCTATGTTCGATGTAGATAATGTAGTGCCTCCTTTGTTCGATGTAGATAATGTAGTGCCTCCTTTGTTCGATGTAGATAATGTAGTGCCTCCTTTGTTCGTTGTTGATAATGTAGTGCCTCCTTTGTTCGATGTAGATAATGTAGTGCCTCCTTTGTTCGATGTAGATAATGTAGTGCCTCCTTTGTTCGATGTTGATAATGTAGTGCCTCCTTTGTTCGATGTAGATAATGTAGTGCCTCCTTTGTTCGATGTAGATAATGTAGTGCCTCCTTTGTTCGATGTAGATAATGTAGTGCCTCCTTTGTTCGATGTAGATAATGTAGTGCCTCCTTTGTTCGATGTTGATAATGTAGTGCCTCCTTTGTTCGATGTTGATAATGTAGTGCCTCCTTTGTTCGATGTAGATAATGTAGTGCCTCCTTTGTTCGATGTAGATAATGTAGTGCCTCCTTTGTTCGATGTAGATAATGTAGTGCCTCCTTTGTTCGATGTAGATAATGTAGTGCCTCCTTTGTTCGATGTAGATAATGTAGTGCCTCCTTTTTTCGATGTAGATAATGTAGTGCCTCCTTTGTTCGATGTAGATAATGTAGTGCCTCCTTTGTTCGATGTAGATAATGTAGTGCCTCCTTTGTTCGATGTTGATAATGTAGTGCCTCCTTTGTTCGATGTTGATAATGTAGTGCCTCCTTTGTTCGATGTAGATAATGTAGTGCCTCCTTTGTTCGATGTAGATAATGTAGTGCCTCCTTTGTTCGATGTAGATAATGTAGTGCCTCCTTTGTTCGATGTAGATAATGTAGTGCCTCCTTTGTTCGATGTAGATAATGTAGTGCCTCCTTTGTTCGATGTTGATAATGTAGTGCCTCCTTTGTTCGATGTTGATACTGTAGTGCCTCCTTTGTTCGATGTTGATACTGTAGTGCCTCCTTTGTTCGATTTTGTATTTATGAAAGAGATTTGAGATAATAATGATGTTGTGGTTGGATTAAGGGGGGTCACCAGCTTATTTTCTCTTTCTCTCCTTTTCTCTCTGTCCCTGGCTTGTATCCATACGGCCCCATTCAGCCAACTGTTTTAATACGTTTATCCCCATCCAGGTGTCGATTTCTTCCTGGCGAGCGATAGCGAGCCAGCACTGTATGGAGAAATCTGGCTTCGCCGGAGACATTTTATCCAGGATACTTATAGAGTTGCTAGAGAGAGTGATAAGAGCAAAGTGTGTTTCTCATCTGGTATACCTTAGGTTGATTTCCGACCACCAGTTTGGGTTCAGGTCAGGGAGATCTTGGATCTCCAATATGCTTTGATTTTATGATAGAGCAATCGTTGTAGTACAAGACAGAGAAGGCTGGGCTGATTGTGTGTTTATGAACCTTACATTTTTTTTTGTGAAAAAGTATCTCACAAAAAAAAGCCGCTGTGGAAGATTGAGGAGAAGGGAGGAATCAGGGGAACACTTTTAAACTGGATGAATGGTTTTCTAACTGACAGGAGTCCTGAGAGCCCTTACAGATTGACAGTGACAAAATACAGGAATGGAGACAGAAGTATAAAATGAAGTTCAACCCACAAAAATGTCATGTAATGGAACTGGGAGAAGGAATTAAAAGATCACATGGAACGTACAAGCTACATGTTCTCAGTCTTTCTTCTATTCAACAAGTGAACTCTGGAACTCTCTCTCTCTCAATCAATCCGTCCTTCATCCTATGACTTAGAATGCTTTAAACTTCGTGTGTCCAGGCTTTTTTATCCGAACGTCCCTTGAATTTGGCTCTCTGTTACTCTTTGGTTTTGGGGGTGACACTCGTCACAGGCAGCCTGCCGTTTGTCTCCTTCATACACATAGAAAACAAAAACACTGAAGAGACACTAAATAAGTCAATGAAGGATAAAGATCTAGGAGTAAGAGTGAACCTTCACGTATATACTGGCATCACATCATAGCATTAGTAGGTTAACCCCTTTTGTACCGGCGACGTCTAGGAGTAAGAGTGAACCTTCATGTATATCTTGGCATCACATCATAGCATTAGTAGGTTAACCCCTTCTGTACCGGCGACGTCTAGGAGTAAGAGTGAACCTTCACGTATATCTTGGCATCACATCATAGCATTTGTAGGTTAACCCCTTCTGTACCGGCGACGTCTAGGAGTAAGAGTGAACCTTCATGTATATCTTAGCATCACATCATAGCATTAGTAGGTTAACCCCTTCTGTACCGGCGACGTCTAGGAGTAAGAGTGAACCTTCATGTATATCTTGGCATCACATCATAGCATTTGTAGGTTAACCCCTTCTGTACCGGCGACGTCTAGGAGTAAGAGTGAACCTTCATGTATATCTTGGCATCACATCATAGCATTAGTAGGTTAACCCCTTCTGTACCGGCGACGTCTTTTTCATTTTATTCTAGCTATATTTATATTATTTTGTGCAGTTTAAGAAGGATCTATGGTAGTGAAAAGGGTTAGGTGGGATGGTTCGAAGCCCATTAATTGCTGAAGGCCATTTTTAAACTGAATATAAGCGTCTGATAATAGCCAGAATAATGTTAAAAGGACGGCACGGTAATGAAAGAGTTAAATATGCATATGCTTATTAGGCTACTGTATGAGCTGCTTTTAGTTATATTCAAGTGCACATATTATTAAGGCATTTATCAAAGGTTGCTTTACTGGGAGTAGGAATACAAGTAATGCCCACGGAATATAGTGTATTTATACAATAAGACAACAGACACAACTAATACAATATACAGTATACAACATACTCGAGAATACAACACAAATAATAGTTGTAGAGTACAAACATTCAAATACAACATGTCCGGGTAGCTAGAGGTGGCTTTTCTATGGTGTAAGATTAATCATCGCTAAGGGACCATAAGGTACCAACAGCACTTGTTGGAAGATCGGGGGTTGGGGTGGGGGGTAAGTCAGTATGGAAGGCAGGGAGGTGCCAACAAAGGATTTCAACGGGACAGGTAGCCTGTAGGACAATGTGTGTGTGGGGGGGATTAAGGGGAAGGGCGATGGCCAGCACCGTGGCGCCCGACGTCTGTACCAGTGGTTTTCATGTATAAAAGGGTGGGTGGGGGTGGGGGAGGGGGGGGGGGGGGGGGTGGGTAGGTGCTGCTAGGCACGTTGGTCAGCACTGTGACGGTGTCCAATGTCTGTTCCAGGTATCTTTCAGGAACAACAGGTGGACAAGGCGGCTAGGGACGCAACTTCTCCCAGGCCAGCTATGCTTCAGGGTTTGTCATGGGCGATCCCTCATGCCACCGTTGTAGCGTCCTGGGAAGCTCTTTCTGCCACAGGTGACTCGGCTCCTCCTTGAAGTAGCCGTCTGGCTTGGCAATCACTAGGTCTTATAACTCCTTGAGTTCCTCATACTCTGTAGGCAGCAATATTCCTTGAGGTAGAATAGGCCGGCAACTGGGAATTGTGCCAGAACATTTTATCTTTTTCATTGGTAGGGTTATCAGCCCTTAGTCTCTCATTTCTCTCTTTCAGAATATCCCGTAAATCTTCTGTACATTCTTTTATCCAGAGTTGTGTCTTCAGAGGGAGTGGCAGAAGTGAGGAGGAGGAGGGTCTAGGTGTGTGTTGTTTCTGTGAACCAGTGTGTCGAGGGTGGGAATTGAGGGCCTTATTTTATGGCCCCGTACTGGAATGAGAGGCCTCTCTACTCCTTTTGTGTGGACTAATCACATTACAATCTTGTGATTGTCCCCTTGATCCAGGAGCGAGGCTATCGTCAGGGGTAGTGTGGTGTCTGGGATCTGGGTATTCCCCGGACCAAGCCTGGGGCAGGTTGGAGAGGAGACTTTGTTCTGACTGGCCAATCAGCTTCCTTGGCTGTCTCCTCTTCCCTTCTCACACCCTGGTCGATGCTGGTGTCGAGGACAATCTGCTTGTCCAATCAGGGTGGCATAGGAGCTTCCACTTTCAGCGTCATGAGGGTCACAGGTGCTGGGGTGGCCAGGTGGTCGTACTTCCAAAGTTAGGCTTTGTTTACATGTGGATAACAGGGTTAGAAAAGTTTTTCGGAATCGCTCTAGGGATGATAAAAATCATATAATATTCCATTCAAGGGTTGAGGACTCGAATCCCTAGAGCGATTCCGAAACACTTTTTTTAACCTCGTTATCCACGTGTAAACAAAGCCTTTCTGCCCTGCGCTAGCTTTGAAATATTCGTTTTTACCCCTTAGACTGCATTTTGTTTGTATCTATCGATAACTTTCGATGTGTGATATCTCCGTAAATTATAAATACTCACCTCGAACTTCATAAAATAAAATAGTCTTATTATTGCCTGACGAATTCGTCCTGTAATTTATGAAAACGTCAACTGAAACACCCTGTACATATTATATACTATTATATTATATTATATGCTATATTCAATATATATTTAAAGAAAGAGAGAGAGAGAGAGTGAGCGAGAGCGAGAGCGAGAGCGAGAGAGAGAGAAAGAGAGAGAGAGAGAGAGAGAAAGACTCACAAATTGCCCCCCAGTGTGGACGGCCCTGAAAACTATACACGCCGGCACCGGTAATTTAATTTGGGCCCGCCCTGTCCAAATGTGTCCAGGCCCGTGCTGCTGAGAGAGAGAGAGAGAGAGAGAGAGAGAGAGAGAGAGAGAGAGAGAGAGAGAGAGAGAGAGAGAGAGAGAGAGCGCGTGTGTGTGTGAGAGAGAGAGGACGGTCGTGGATAGAAGAGAGTGCGTGTGTGTGTGAGTGAGAGAGAGATGGGACTGTCCACATGTATCCTGGACGGTGGTGGATGTATGTGTGTGTGTATGAGAGAGAGAGAGAGAGAGAGATTTTTCAACCACTGCATGCATAATTATGAGAACCTTGGGGAATTTCAACATCGACAAGACCTACACATTAATCCAACACAGTCCAAGTTATAAACTATTAACAGTTCAATTATTATGACGTGTTTAGAAATGGTGACCCCGTGCCTCTAGTAACTCAAGAAAGGCTGGAGCAAACGGGTTGTACATTGCTCCACTCATGTCCTGGTTAATTCTTCCCTTATGGTAGAAATGGTAGTGTGATTTCGTAAGATGTTTTTGAGTTTTGAGAAGTTGGGGTCGGGATTTCTACAGTCAGTCAGTAGCCAAACCCACACTCCCTGACAGGGGTAAGGAGGATCAGCAAGAAAAGGTTTGCTGATCCTTTAGTTGGAGTAAATTCTGGAGGTGGGATTCTGAGTCCCAACCTCCAGGGGCTATCTGCACCACAAAAGTTACGGACGTTGGGGTCGCCAGATCCCCACGCCTATATACTCACCATTATTAATAGACTTCATACTGGCGAGCGATAGCTCTTATCTTTCTCTCCTGTTCTCTCTTTTTCTGGCTTGTATCCATTCGGCCCAATTCAGCCAACTGTTTTAAGACGTTTATCCTCATCAAGGTGTCGATTTCCTCCTGGCGAGCGATAGCGAGCCAGCATTGTATGGAGAAATCCGTCTTCGCCGGAGACATTTTTCCATCGAAAAATGTACACATTTAGCTTACTGTAAAAAAATATATTAGGGTGGCCCAAAAACAAAAAGTTTAAATTTGTCATTCTCCACAAGGCTGATCCTGTTCCATATCACAACAGGAGTTTGCATGCAGAAAATCATAAATATTTTACTGTATTTAGAGGTACCAACTCTACAGTATGTACATTTTTCGATTTTTAAATAAAATATAAATATTTTTTACTTAATTTATTCTTGGTTGTTGCCATTATATATACCAATAACTGTAACCAATGAAGAATTGTGGTTTAATTGTAATAAATATAACATAATAAGGCAGAAACAAATCTTTGAATTGTAATGCATAAGTTGTTGGGACCTCTAAGCATGTTCCTATCTCTCCAATTGTTTGCATGTAGGGTCTTGTAGTCATAATTATGTAACCAAGCCAGCCTTGTGGAGCAGCATATTATTAGAACAAAAATCATAGCCCTATGTTTTGGGCCGCCCTAAAAAAAAATATATATATATATATATGCTAGCTCGCTACCGCTTGCCAGGAAATATTAACACCTGGATGGGGGTAAAAATCTTAAAACAGTAGGCAGAATGGGGCCGAATGGATACAAGCCAAAGAGAGAGAGAGACACAAAACGAGGTGGGTTCCCTTAATTGTTTAGGTTAGATTTGACTAGTGACATATTTTGCCTGATGTAGGAGCAATGGGAAGTATGTAGAAGACGAGAAATCTCGGAATGAAAGTAAAAGGTGCAATGTATCAAGGAATTGTTGTGCCAACAGTGATGTATGGGGCTGAGACATGGGCTCTGAAGAAAAAGGAGAGAAGAAAACTGGATGTGATGGAGATGAACTGCTTGAGGAGTATGTGTGGAGTTACCAGTAGAGACGGATTGAGGAATGAAGAGATACGTAGGAGAGTGGGGCAGCAGGAACATTTGTCAGCCAGAGTGGACAGAAAGGTGCTGAGCTGGTATGGTCATGTTGAACGAATGGGAGATGAAAGGCTTACAAAGAGAATATATGAGTCAGATACAAGGGGAAGATAGAAGGGCAGGAATGACCCCCATTGAGATGGAGAGACTGTGTAAGACAAGCTTTGGATGATCGAGGAATGACTATAGATCAGGCAAAGGAAATGGTAATAAACAGGAATGAATGGAAAATGCTTGTGAATAGTTGAGTGAACACGTGGTCATTTGGGGGAAGGGGTCGGGCGCAAGTTGGACTAGATAATAGACCATCATGTGCCTGGCCCAGGGTGACGATTAATATGAAGGGTGCGCCTGGAAGTGTGGTGGGCGGGCTTGTGGCTTTGGCTCCGCTGCATGTCTGCCTGCCGAGATCGGAGCCTCTCCGGGTGGTCGGGGGCCGGCGGAGTGCTGGAGCGACCTTGGTGACCCTGGTCTCTCGGTCTTCTCCTGGGTGACCTAGATGTGTGTGAATTTTGTGTTTTGTCCGTGTTTGTTCGCTGTTTTGTCTTGTGTTTTGTGTTTTTGTGTTCTTGCTCTGTATTGAGTCGGCCACCCCAAAGGGGAAAAAAAAATAATTATAATAAAATAGAGGAAAATAAAAATGAAAAAAATAGGAAAAGTGGGGATTGGGCCTGAGCATATAGATAGATAGATAGATAGATAGGATTAATGTTCAGAACTGGGTTGCCTAGAATATTTTCGTAGCTGAGCTGGAGATTTGCTGCCTGAAGGCTAAATCGGCTCTGCATGATTACTGCAGGCGGGAGAACGGACATTGACAGGTAGATAGTTAGATAGATGGATAGATAGATAGATAGATAGATAGATAGATAGATAGATAGATATGGATAGATAGATAGATAAAATAGCTAGATAGCTAGATAGAAATACTTAGATAGATAAATAGATATATAAATAGATAAACAGATAGATAGATACTGTAGGGTACATAAATACAGTACATACAATTGCTAGATTGACTGATGGTTTGAGTGAATGGTAAATAACCACATAGATAAATACAGTGATAGATACGAAGAATGATAAACAGATAGGACAGGTATATTTAAGGGGGGTGACCTGCTTTTTGTTATTTCTGTCCTTTTCTCTCTTTCTCTGCTTGCTGTCAAAACAAATATATATATATATGCTGGCTCGCTACTGCTCGCCAGGAAAATATTGACACCTGGATGAGGGTAAGCGTCTTAAACAGTAGGCTGAATGGGGCTGAATGGATACAAGCCAAAGAGAGTGGGAGAGAAAGAGAAAAGAAGCGGAGGTGGGCTCTCTTAAGTTCCATCTACCAACCATGTGTTGCATTATGTTGTATTCATATAATGGGTAAGCAGCTTGTTATACTGAATATTGTCAAGCCCATTTATTATATTGAAAATTGGTTACTTTGCCCTGTAAGGCGATTCCAATAGATACTATATTATATATGCCTGTCTGTTTATATTCTTGTACGTATCTTGATCCTCAAGTGGTTAACTTGATGAATCTAGATAGCACAGAGATATATATTAAGGTATCAGTCAGCTGAAGGCAAAACAAAAGTAAAATCTAATACAATGATTTCCTGTTGTTGGCTTCCTTTCCTTTTGGATCTTAGGAACTTGTGTATCCTTTATTGACTGATACTCTTTAATTATGAACAAATACTGAAACTACTTAAAGTCATGTTAGTATTTATAAAGAATTACATATTTAACCGAAACTTAGTAGGCTATGGTTATGAACCGATGAAGTTATATCTAACGAAGGACTATTAATTCTATAAAAAGTCTTGAATGATAAATATTAAAGTAAGAATATTTCTGTCTCTTACCCTTTTTGAAATGAATAGATAGTTTTCTTATATGTCCTTTTATTTATATTTAATGTAGTTATTATTTTGGTCTTGTCTTACGTTAATAGTATTATATATTATTATCATCAGGATTAATATCAAAGTCACATAAAAAGTTAGATATATATTAATAATTAGTGAAATGTATTCTTAACCCTCTCGCATCCAGCAACTTAATTATTTAACTTATGGTAAGGCCTTCTCTAATTTGCCGTGAAATATCAGGCTGAGCGAGTTTTCGAAGCCTTGTGTTTTTCTGTATTTTCATCCACCAGAATGCTGTTTATTGTGATGTATCATATGTCAATGGAAAGGGGAATATTTAGTACATTAGATAAAACTTTTTTTTTAAATAAATCGAAATATGAAAGTGTAAATGAGTCCGGAATACAATTATTTCCCATGCAATTGTCTTCACACCGTCCTAGCTCTAAATCGTGAGTGATGACCATATATTTTGCTCAAATAATAGTATTTTCTCCTCTTTCCAAATCTGAAAACAGAAATTGTTTATCTTCAATAGTTCTCAAGCAGTTACCGAAAAAAAAAAAAAAAATATTGATATGGTTTAAAACATTTTCGATTTATTTCGTTGCTACGAAGTGTATGGTTTTTAATTTAGGCTGTATGAATACGGCAAATAATGCTGATGAGTATAAAACAAACTAAAATTCCTAGGACAAATACTTTTTGCGCTATGAATATTTGAAATGAAGAGCCAAAATGCGAATATTTATGCTTCACCCATCTCTGTTCCGGCGATGCTAGCCGGGTTCCGAGCTGTTCCCCACCTCGTGGTTGCGTTATGTGCTTCGGGATACGTATATAACTGTATATATCACCAGAATCGAAAAATTGTGCTCTTTCCAATGGTGAAAACAAAAATAATATAGCGTAATTGGTTCGCGAGCTAGGCGCAATTATTTCCATGCAGTGACCGAAAAATAAAAAAGATATGTTTATAACATTTTCGATGTATTTCGTTGCGACGAAGTGTATGGTTTTAAATTTAAGCTGTAACAATACGGCAAATAATGCTGATGAGGTAAAACAAACTAGAAGTTCCTAGGACAAATACTTTTTGCGCTATGAATATTTGAAATGAAGAGCCAAAATGCGAATATATACGCTTCACCAGTCCTCTTTCCGCCAATGCTAGCCGGGTTCCGAGCTGTTCCCAACTCTGCATTGGTTTATTTTCTCGGATCCGTATATAACTGTTTTATCACCGTCATCGGAAAATTATGCTCTGTCTATGGTGAAAACAAAATAATATAACGTATTGGTTCGCGAGCTACGCACAATTGTTTCCATGCAATTGTTATGTAAATATATGACCGAATGTTTATACAGTTGTATATCTTTGCCACAATGTACAACATTTATATAAATATATAAATATAATATATATATATAATTATATATATATATATATACAGTATATATATATATACGTTATATATATAATATATATAAATATATAAATAAGAAATGCAATAAAAATATAATAAAATTAAATAAATTAAATCAAAAAAATAAATATATAAATAAAATAAAAATTTAATAATATTATAAATACTCGATTATGGGTCTTGGGCTTGCTCGGGACCTTGGGGCTGATCCGCTAGACACCCTGGGAACAGAATAAAAAAAAAAATAATATAATATATATACCGGGTATCGACGTATATATATATATTATATATATATATATATATATATATATATATTAGATATATATATATATATATACTGTATAATAATAAAATAATAAAATAAATAAAATAAAAAATATAATAATAATATAAATACTCTATTATGGGCCATGGGCTTGCTCAGGACCTTGGGGCTGATCTGCTAGACACCTTGGGGAACAGGAATAACAAAACAAATATATACGGTCTATATATATAAAATAAATAAATAAACATAAATAAAATGAAATAAATAAAATAAATAATAAACTAATACATCCACACCATATCAATAATGTGAAATTAAATACAAAATATAATCATAATATAAATAACTCGATTATGGCCCCTTGGGCTTGCTCTCGGGACCACTTGGGGCTGTCTATATACTGTTCTAGTATATATGGCTCTATATCATATATATATTATAATTTATTATAATAATATACTGTAAATATAAGCCGAAATTCCATCCCTAGAGTACGTACCATACATTACTTCCTGTAAGCATTCCTGTGACTCTCTTCGTGAAGTATAAAGTATTTATTTTCATTAGGGCCAGTATTTATTGATAAATTATATTTGTCTTTCAAGCAAAACATAGTGTAAAGTCATCAATGATACCTAGACAAAACTAACATCAATACTCACGGGGGTTAACGAAGAATTCACTCCCCTCAGTCACCAAAAGTCACAAAGAACATCTTATATCCATATAGTTCGGAATATTCCTTCCTAAAACTTTGCCAACAACCTGGGTAGATGAAATAATCCATAATTGCCTGCCTATAGACTAGGCAAATGGGTGGCCCAGAGGGAGGAGCCCAGAATTTAAAGGGTCCGGCCGGACCCCTCCTCCGCGCCTGCCTCTTCACAGTCTGGGGGCCGGGCAAACTACTGACTTTACAGAGGGGGGGCACCCCACCGCGCTCCTCTAAAAAAGAAGGGGAAAGGGACGCTATGTGGGTTGCTAGATAACTTCTTCCTTTTGTTAACCGGTTACTGATCGCCTAAACTTACCTAGGCGCAAATTTGAGGGTGTAGTCAAAATCGAGGTCATAAACTTATTTTTGGCGAATATTTTTCTAACATTTCAAGGTGTGCATTATTAACGCAATTGCGTCATACGAGCACTTCTTGGAGCGGTCGCGTCTTATGACGCGATCGCGTCCTACTTGATGATCGGGAGGGTTAAACCAGTA
>CM064496.1:32472695-32608686 GCA_032716605.1 Paralithodes platypus | reverse complement strand
GTACAATGCATATTCTATCTTAACTATGAGGTCAGATTCGACGTGATGAGGTGCTGGAGTTCCGGTCCATAGTACATATACAGAGGGCAAGGGTGAAACGAGTGTAGGCTAACACAAGCTAATAGTTGAGCAGGGAGGGCCCACACTAATTCTTCTGCATCGAAAAAAAACACAAAAAACATAAAAATAATCCTATGCTGGTGGGACTCAACCGTCAAACTCGCCTGGGTGATTACCGCGGCGCTGTTGACCACTGGACCCAAACCCCAATCATTTGTGTGTGGGTGGTGGGTGTATGGGTGTAGGTGTGTGTTGTGTGTGTGTGTGTGTGGTGTGTTTGTGTAGGTATGTGTGAGTTTGTGTGTGTGTATGTAAGTATGAGAGAGTAAGTAGTAGGACAATGGTATGGTGGTGTTCTCAGTGTGATGTTTTTTTTTTCTATTGATATATGTGGAACACGGTGAGTATGAGAGAGGGAGTGCTTTGAAACTATTATATGTGTGCTTGGGTGTAGGCCTCTGTGTGTTTTCCTTGGAGAGGAAGAGAGAGAGAGAAGATAATCGAACTTAGAAAATCCGGATTGACGTTTGAGCTTTGATACCACTCCTAACCATTAGGTTATTAAACCCTTAAGCATCATTATTCAGTACATAATCTGTATATATCCATCATGAGTATTTCATGTTCAGTCAGAACACACAGTATTGGAAACATTTTCCAGAATACATGTACAGAGTACATAACGCCGATCCAATTCTGTTACTATATTCTGCTAATTATACATGATTTTAGTAAGGGGAATCACCATTTGTGTTTTATCTTTCTATCCTTTTCTCTCTTACCCTGGCTAGTATGCCCTCGGCCACATTCAGCCAACTGTTTGTAAGATGATTCTTCCAATACAGGGTGTCGATTTCTTCCTGGCGAGCGATAGTGAGAATGTGTCATGGTATACTGAAAGGGTTTATTGAATAGTAAGTTCACTAACAGATAGGCAGTAAACAATTGTGAAAAAAGGTGTTTCTTCAACAGGAGTTCCTGTTGCTTCATTTGTGTGAATAATACCATATTAGTGAGTAGTGACCCCTGATGTTGGTCAGCATAGATTAAACTATACAGAGAGCATTGTATGGAAAAATCCGGCTTCGCCGGATAAATTTTGCCTATCGAAATATTTACAAATTTAGCTTGCCGTTGCCGTAAAAAACAAAAAATTATATAATGCTAGCTCGCTACCGCTCCCGGCCAGAAAAAATATTGACACTTGGATGGGGGTGTAAACGTCTTAAAAATGACCTTTTATCTTACCCTTGAGGGTTTTGACAGTGTACTAATGGCTATACCTTGCAATTAACCATGAGACTACGATCATAACCATACAATGAGGCAACTATGTCAAACCCCCCCACCGGTTTACTCGTAAGTAAAACAACGTACTGTATGTGGCGCGCTACTTCTGCTTGAATCACTCAACTGTGTAAAGAGAAAGAGAGAGAGGACTGTGAACGTATGTATGTGTGAATGAGAAAATGTGTGTGTTTGTTTGTAGGTTTTCGTTGAGAGAGAGAGAGAGTGTGTGACTGGTGAAAGTTTGTATGTTGGGAATGAGAATACGTTTGTGTTTTTGTGTGCATCTTCACCGTTGAGAGAAAGTTACATAGATATTGTCTACGTATCTTGATTCTAAACGTCGCCCCCGTTAACTTGATTTGAAAAACAAATTTCCTAGATAGAACAGATAATTTATATTACACCGGTATCAGTCCAGCTGAAGGCAAAACAAAAGTAAAATCTCAATAAAATTATCTCCTGTTGTTGCTTCCTTTCCTTTTGGATCTTAGGACTTGGTATCCTTTATTGAATGATACTCTTTAATTATGAAAAAAGACTGAAAACTAATTAAAGTAATGTAGTATTTATGAAGAATTATTATTTACCCGAAGTTGTGGACTATGTTATGGGTTATTGAAACGAATAAGTTATATCTAAAGAAGGACTATTTAATTCTATAAAAAGTCTTGAAAGATAAATATTAAAGGTAAGAATATTTCTGTCTCTTCCCCTTTTTTAAAATGAATAGCTATTTTTCTTATATGGCCTTTTATTAATATTTAATGTAATTATTCTTGGTTCTTGTCTTACGTTAATAGTATTATATTATTAATTATCATCAGGATTAATTATCAAAGTCACATAAAAAGTGTGATATATATTTAAGAATTAGTTAATTTCATGTATTTCTGAAACGCGTAACATTGAGGTTTGATTATGGAGTAAATTACAGTTACAGGAGCGCGTCATAGCTTCGATTCAGGTCTCACTCAGATAATATGAAAAGCAAAAATCATATTTTGAAGCTAAAGGAAGTTTCTTCAGCTTAGGAAATCGCTAGAAGTAAACATTAAACCAGCCATGTTAGTCTAAGGCGATTATTTACTAATAAGAGACACAGTATCACGTTACAAAGCACCGTTAAGCAAGGTCCGCTTAATTCCCACGAAAATGACAAGAACTTTACGTATTAATATAAAACCTAGTCTTACTTTCATCATAACCCAAGTATTTACAGGAGTTGCTTTAGTCCACAAGTCAGTCAACTAAAATCGTTCAGATCACATAATAGTAGCGTTAACGTTTTAATTCCCAATCACATAGGTCAAGTACCTAATACTGTAGCGTTAACGTTAACTTCCATCCATAGTTCATTCCATAAATAGTATCTTAACTGTTCATTCCAATCAAATACGTTCAAGTACATAATAGTAGCGTTAACAGTTTTATTGACCCCAATCACATATCTCACCCCCATATATCACTAACGCACACATAACGCTATGTGTTTACACCGAACACACTTAACACACGACTTATATAATCTGACTAAACAGTCACAATCCCATTACCTAATAATTCACCCCGTCTTCCTCCAGCTGCAAGTTTGCACCTTGCCCAACTCCAAATGAGGACTGATTTGAATGCCCACTACTCGGGTCCTTATATACTAAACAACTGATGGTGTATGCCCCCCAACGAATCAGGAGAGCGGCGGGTACCCCCCCTTCGTGCGCGCCACAATCACAAGCTCCTCGAGTTGCGTAGCAGGGGCGTGGCTCACCAATGGAGTCTCCTGGTGGCTCGATACATACGTCCATAGCGTCGTGGTCATCGAAGTAGTTTGCAGCGGTCCCCTATGACGTACTCAGGTGTGAAGGCTTGTTTGCTGGTATGGCGACAGAGCTGCGTTTCCCCCTCGCTGGTCCTGCATACGCCGCCCCCCCCCCCACCCCACTGGGTACCGTTTGGCACTCCTTCAACTCTTAATTCTAACTCTTGAACCAATTAACATACAGCAGGCTCCGTATGTCCAGAACTACATAGAGTTACCTAGATACACAGATTTTGCAGTCCCTACTAGGCATTCCGGACTTAATATTAACAGAGAATTTGCTGCAAAGTGGAATGTACGGATAACAAAGCTGAAGACTCTCTCCCTACCCACCACTCCCCCGACCTCGGGTCCGCATGAAATATATTTAGGGGAAACAAGGCAACCTAGCAGAATGACAAAGAATCTACTGGGAAATTCAGTAAAGAAGGACATCGACAAATATTGTATACTAATGATTCTCAACCCATTTTTATATTATTTTTATTTTATATTTTATTGTTACTTATATTACTCCAACCTCCTCGAAATGGATGCCTAGACTCTTTTGTTAATGGGTCAATTGTATTGTACCACTTTCTCTGGTAGATTATTCCACTCGTTGACCACACTGTAGCTGAAGAAGTGCTTTGTGACATCGAGATACACCCTCATAGTTTTTAGTTTCATTCCATTTCCCCTAGTTGATGAACTAATATTGAATGTGAACAGTGAATCTATATAAATTTTGTCAAAGCCCTTTATTATCTTGAAACAATATATTAATTGGCCTCGCAATCTTCTTTTCTTAAGTTAAAAAAAATAAAAAAATAAAATCTTTCATGATTTGATTTATTTCTCAGTGACGTATCAACTGTGTTGCTCTACGCTGCACACACTCGAGTTTCTCAATGTCCTTGTTCAGATAAGGAGACCAAGAAAGAGAGAGAGAGAGAGAGAGAGAGCACACACCTGCCCTGATACTGTATAATCATTTCAAAGTAAGTGCCTCACATTTATTAATAACAAACGCTTATATTTACCCTACTTACAACAGCCTGTACGAATATTAATAGCTTCATGCGAGTGCTCTCACACACACACACACACACACACACACACACACACACACACACACACACACACACACACACACACACACACAAGGTTTACCCTGGAAAAGATACAGAAGACATAACAGTAATTAATCATATGACACATATAAAGTGGCTAGAAATGAATGCACGAGGGGGAGCACATAAAAAATATGGAAATAACATTGAGAAAGATATAATCCTGCAGACCTCAATATTTTGTATGGATATATCAACAAAAATATATAATTATCTGAAGAATATGTACTGATAGCTAAGTGATTGAAAAGGAAGACAATATGTATGACAGTTTGAATGGAAATAATACCAATCTGTATTTGTGAATGATGTAGAAACAGACAACCAACAGATGGACGATGTAGATAATGTAGTGCCTCCTTTGTTCGATGTAGATAATGTAGTGCCTCCTTTGTTCGATGTAGATAATGTAGTGCCTCCTTTGTTCGATGTAGATAATGTAATGCCTCCTTTGTTCGATGTAGATAATGTAATGCCTCCTTTGTTCGATGTAGATAATGTAGTGCCTCCTTTGTTCGATGTAGATAATGTAGTGCCTCCTTTGTTCGATGTAGATAATGTAGTGCCTCCTTTGTTCGATGTAGAGAATGTAATGCCTCCTTTGTTCGATGTTGATAATGTAGTGCCTCCTTTGTTCGATGTAGATAATGTAGTGCCTCCTTTGTTCGATGTTGATAATGTAGTGCCTCCTTTGTTCGATGTAGATAATGCAGTGCCTCCTTTGTTCGATGTAGATAATGTAGTGCCTCCTTTGTTCGATGTTGATAATGTAGTGCCTTTGTTCGATGTAGATAATGTAGTGCCTCCTTTGTTCGATGTAGATAATGTAGTGCCTCCTTTGTTCGATGTAGATAATGTAGTGCCTCCTTTGTTCGATGTAGATAATGTAGTGCCTCCTTTGTTCGATGTAGACAATGTAGTGCCTCCTTTGTTCGATGTTGATAATGTAGTGCCTCCTTTGTTCGATGTAGATAATGTAGTGCCTCCTTTGTTCGATGTAAATAATGTAGTGCCTCCTTTGTTCGATGTAGATAATGTAGTGCCTCCTTTGTTCGATGTAGATTAATGTAGTGCCTCCTTTGTTCGATGTTGGATAATCTAGTGCCTCCTTTGTTCGATGTAGATAATTTAGTGCCTCCTTTGTTCGATGTTGATAATATAGTGCCTCCTTTGTTCGATGTAGATAATGTAGTGCCTTCTTTGTTCGATGTAGATAATGTAGTGCCTCCTTTGTTCGATGTAGATAATGTAGTGCCTCCTTTTGTTCGATGTAGATAATGTAGTACCTCCTTTGTTCGATGTAGATAATGTAGTGCCTCCTTTGTTCGATGTAGATAATGTAGTGCCTCCTTTGTTCGATGTAGAGAATGTAGTGCCTCCTTTGTTCGATGTAGATAATGTAGTGCCTCCTTTGTTCGATGTAGATAATGTAGTGCCTCCTTTGTTCGATGTTGATAATGTAGTGCCTCCTTTGTTCGATGTTGATAATGTAGTGCCTCCTTTGTTCGATGTAGAAAATGTAGTGCCTCCTTTGTTCGATGTAGATAATGTAGTGCCTCCTTTGTTCGATGTTGATAATGTAGTGCCTCCTTTGTTCGATGTAGATAATGTAGTGCCTCCTTTGTTCGATGTAGATAATGTAGTGCCTCCTTTGTTCGATGTAGATAATGTAATGCCTCCTTTATTCGATGTTGATAAGGTAGTGCCTCCTTTGTTCGATGTAGATAATGTAGTGCCTCCTTTGTTCGATGTAGATAATGTAGTGCCTCCTTTGTTCGATGTAGATAATGTAGTGCCTCCTATGTTCGATGTTGATAATGTAGTGCCTCCTTTGTTCGATGTAGATAATGTAGTGCCTCCTTTGTTCGATGTAGATAATGTAGTGCCTCCTTTGTTCGATGTTGATAATGTAGTGCCTCCTTTGTTCGATGTAGATAATGTAGTGCCGCCTTTGTTCGATGTAGATAATGTAATGCCTCCTTTGTTCGATGTTGATAATGTAGTGCCTCCTTTGTTCGATGTAGATAATGTAGTGCCTCTTTGTTCGATGTAGATAATGTAGTGCCTCCTTTTTGTTCGATGTAGATAATTGTAGTGCCTCCTTTGTTCGATGTAGATAATGTAGTGCCTCCTTTGTTCGATGTTGATAATGTAGTGCCTCCTTTGTTCGATGTAGATAATGTAGTGCCTCCTTTGTTCGATGTAGATAATGTTGTGCCTCCTTTGTTCAATGTAGATAATGTAGAGCCTCGTTTGTTCGATGTAGATAATGTAGTGGCCTCCTTTGTTCGATGTAGATAATGTAGTGCCTCCTTTGATCGATGTTGATAATGTAATGCCTCCTTTGTTCGATGTAGATAATGTAGTGCCTCCTATGTTCGATGTAGATAATGTAGTGCCTCCTTTGTTCGATGTTGATAATGTAGTGCCTCCTTTGTTCGATGTAGATAATGTAGTACCTCCTATGTTCGATGTAGATAATGTAGTGCCTCCTTTGTTCGATGTAGATAATGTAGTGCCTCCTTTGTTCGATGTAGATAATGTAGTGCCTCCTTTGTTCGTTGTTGATAATGTAGTGCCTCCTTTGTTCGATGTAGATAATGTAGTGCCTCCTTTGTTCGATGGTAGATAATGTAGTGCCTCCTTTGTTCGATGTTGATAATGTAGGTGCCTCCTTTGTTCGATGTAGATAATGTAGTGCCTCCTTTGTTCGATGTAGATAATGTAGTGCCTCCTTTGTTCGATGTAGATAATGTAGTGCCTCCTTTGTTCGATGTAGATAATGTAGTGCCTCCTTTGTTCGATGTTGATTATGTAGTGCCCTTTGTTCGATGTTGATAATGTAGTGCCTCCTTTGTTCGATGTAGATAATGTAGTGGCCTCCTTTGTTCGATGTAGATAATGTAGTGCCTCCTTTGTTCGATGTAGATAATGTAGTGCCTCCTTTGTTCGATGTAGATAATGTAGTGCCTCCTTTGTTCGATGTAGATAATGTAGTGCCTCCTTTTTTTCGATGTAGATAATGTAATGCCTCCTTTGTTCGATGTAGATAATGTAGTGCCTCCTTTGTTCGATGTAGATAATGTAGTGCCTCCTTTGTCGATGTTGATAATGTAGTGCCTCCTTTGTTCGATGTTGATAATGTAGTGCCTCCTTTGTTCGATGTAGATAATGTAGTGCCTCCTTTGTTCGATGTAGATAATGTAGTGCCTCCTTTGTTCGATGTAGATAATGTAGTGCCTCCTTTGTTCGATGTAGATAATGTAGTGCCTCCTTTGTTCGATGTAGATAATGGAGTGCATCCTTTGTTCGATGTTGATAATGTAGTGCCTCCTTTGTTCGATGTTGATACTGTAGTGCCTCCTTTGTTCGATGTTGATACTGTAGTGCCTCCTTTGTTCGATTTTGTATTTATGAAAGAGATTTGAGATAATAATGATGTTGTGGTTGGATTAAGGGGGGTCACCAGCTTTTTTTCTCTTTCTCTCCTTTTCTCTCTGTCCCTGGCTTGTATCCATACGGCCCCATTCAGCCAACTGTTTTAATACGTTTATCCCCATCCAGGTGTCGATTTCTTCCTGGCGAAGCGATAGCGACCCAGCACTGTATGGAGAAATCTGGCTTCGCCGGAGACATTTTATCCAGGATACTTATAGAGTTGCTAGAGAGAGTGATAAGAGCAAAGTGTGTTTCATCTGGTATACCTTAGGTTGATTTCCGACCACCAGTTTGGGTTCAGGTCAGGGAGATCTTGGATCTCCAATATGCTTTGATTTATGATAGAGCAATCGTTGTAGTACAAGACAGAGAAGGCTGGGCTGATTGTGTGTTTATGAACCTTACATTTTTTTTGTGAAAAAGTATCTCACAAAAAAAAGCCGCTGTGGAAGATTGAGGAGAAGGGAGGAATCAGGGGAACACTTTTAAACTGGATGAATGGTTTTCTAACTGACAGGAGTCCTGAGAGCCCTTACAGATTGACAGTGACAAAATACAGGAATGGAGACAGAAGTATAAAATGAAGTTCAACCCACAAAAATGTCATGTAATGGAACTGGGAGAAGGAATTAAAAGATCACATGGAACGTACAAGCTACATGTTCTCAGTCTTTCTTCTATTCAACAAGTGAACTCTGGAACTCTCTCTCTCAATCAATCCGTCCTTCATCCTATGACTTAGAATGCTTTAAACTTCGTGTGTCCAGGCTTTTTTATCCGAACGTCCCTTGAATTTGGCTCTCTGTTACTCTTTGGTTTTGGGGGTGACACTCGTCACAGGCAGCCTGCCGTTTGTCTCCTTCATACACATAGAAAACAAAAACACTGAAGAGACACTAAATAAGTCAATGAAGGATAAAGATCTAGGAGTAAGAGTGAACCTTCACGTATATACTGGCATCACATCATAGCATTAGTAGGTTAACCCCTTTTGTACCGGCGACGTCTAGGAGTAAGAGTGAACCTTCATGTATATCTTGGCATCACATCATAGCATTAGTAGGTTAACCCCTTCTGTACCGGCGACGTCTAGGAGTAAGAGTGAACCTTCACGTATATCTTGGCATCACATCATAGCATTTGTAGGTTAACCCCTTCTGTACCGGCGACGTCTAGGAGTAAGAGTGAACCTTCATGTATATCTTAGCATCACATCATAGCATTAGTAGGTTAACCCCTTCTGTACCGGCGACGTCTAGGAGTAAGAGTGAACCTTCATGTATATCTTGGCATCACATCATAGCATTTGTAGGTTAACCCCTTCTGTACCGGCGACGTCTAGGAGTAAGAGTGAACCTTCATGTATATCTTGGCATCACATCATAGCATTAGTAGGTTAACCCCTTCTGTACCGGCGACGTCTTTTTCATTTTATTCTAGCTATATTTATATTATTTTGTGCAGTTTAAGAAGGATCTATGGTAGTGAAAAGGGTTAGGTGGGATGGTTCGAAGCCCATTAATTGCTGAAGGCCATTTTTAAACTGAATATAAGCGTCTGATAATAGCCAGAATAATGTTAAAAGGACGGCACGGTAATGAAAGAGTTAAATATGCATATGCTTATTAGGCTACTGTATGAGCTGCTTTTAGTTATATTCAAGTGCACATATTATTAAGGCATTTATCAAAGGTTGCTTTACTGGGAGTAGGAATACAAGTAATGCCCACGGAATATAGTGTATTTATACAATAAGACAACAGACACAACTAATACAATATACAGTATACAACATACTCGAGAATACAACACAATAATAGTTGTAGAGTACAAACATTCAAATACAACATGTCCGGGTAGCTAGAGGTGGCTTTTCTATGGTGTAAGATTAATCATCGCTAAGGGACCATAAGGTACCAACAGCACTTGTTGGAAGATCGGGGGTTGGGGTGGGGGGTAAGTCAGTATGGAAGGCAGGGAGGTGCCAACAAAGGATTTCAACGGGACAGGTAGCCTGTAGGACAATGTGTGTGTGGGGGGGATTAAGGGGAAGGGCGATGGCCAGCACCGTGGCGCCCGACGTCTGTACCAGTGGTTTTCATGTATAAAAGGGTGGGTGGGGGTGGGGGAGGGGGGGGGGGGGGTAGGTGCTGCTAGGCACGTTGGTCAGCACTGTGACGGTGTCCAATGTCTGTTCCAGGTATCTTTCAGGAACAACAGGTGGACAAGGCGGCTAGGGACGCAACTTCTCCCAGGCCAGCTATGCTTCAGGGTTTGTCATGGGCGATCCCTCATGCCACCGTTGTAGCGTCCTGGGAAGCTCTTTCTGCCACAGGTGACTCGGCTCCTCCTTGAAGTAGCCGTCTGGCTTGGCAATCACTAGGTCTTATAACTCCTTGAGTTCCTCATACTCTGTAGGCAGCAATATTCCTTGAGGTAGAATAGGCCTGCAACTGGGAATTGTGCCAGAACATTTTATCTTTTTCATTGGTAGGGTTATCAGCCCTTAGTCTCTCATTTCTCTCTTTCAGAATATCCCGTAAATCTTCTGTACATTCTTTTATCCAGAGTTGTGTCTTCAGAGGGAGTGGCAGAAGTGAGGAGGAGGAGGGTCTAGGTGTGTGTTGTTTCTGTGAACCAGTGTGTCGAGGGTGGGAATTGAGGGCCTTATTTTATGGCCCCGTACTGGAATGAGAGGCCTCTCTACTCCTTTTGTGTGGACTAATCACATTACAATCTTGTGATTGTCCCCTTGATCCAGGAGCGAGGCTATCGTCAGGGGTAGTGTGGTGTCTGGGATCTGGGTATTCCCCGGACCAAGCCTGGGGCAGGTTGGAGAGGAGACTTTGTTCTGACTGGCCAATCAGCTTCCTTGGCTGTCTCCTCTTCCCTTCTCACACCCTGGTCGATGCTGGTGTCGAGGACAATCTGCTTGTCCAATCAGGGTGGCATAGGAGCTTCCACTTTCAGCGTCATGAGGGTCACAGGTGCTGGGGTGGCCAGGTGGTCGTACTTCCAAAGTTAGGCTTTGTTTACACGTGGATAACAGGGTTAGAAAAGTGTTTCGGAATCGCTCTAGGGATGATAAAAATAATATAATATTCCATTCAAGGGTTGAGGACTCGAATCCCTAGAGCGATTCCGAAACACTTTTCTAACCTCGTTATCCACGTGTAAACAAAGCCTTTCTGCCCTGCGCTAGCTTTGAAATATTCGTTTTTACCCCTTAGACTGCATTTTGTTTGTATCTATCGATAACTTTCGATGTGTAATATCTCCGTAATTATAAATACTCACCCCGAACGTCATAGAATAAAATAGTCTTATTATTGCCTGACGAATGCGTCGTGTCATTTATGAAACCTACAACTAGAACACCCTGTACATATTATATACTATTATATTATATTATATGCTATATTCAATATATATTTAAAGAAAGAGAGAGAGAGAGAGTGAGCGAGAGCGAGAGCGAGAGCGAGAGAGAGAGAAAGAGAGAGAGAGAGAGAGAGAAAGACTCACAAATTGCCCCCCAGTGTGGACGGCCCTGAAAACTATACACGCCGGCACCGGTAATTTAATTTGGGCCCGCCCTGTCCAAATGTGTCCAGGCCCGTGCTGCTGAGAGAGAGAGAGAGAGAGAGAGAGAGAGAGAGAGAGAGAGAGAGAGAGAGAGAGAGAGAGCGCGTGTGTGTGTGAGAGAGAGAGGACGGTCGTGGATAGAAGAGAGTGCGTGTGTGTGTGAGTGAGAGAGAGATGGGACTGTCCACATGTATCCTGGACGGTGGTGGATGTATGTGTGTGTGTATGAGAGAGAGAGAGAGAGAGAGAGAGAGATTTTTCAACCACTGCATGCATAATTATGAGAACCTTGGGGAATTTCAACATCGACAAGACCTACACATTAATCCAACACAGTCCAAGTTATAAACTATTAACAGTTCAATTATTATGACGTGTTTAGAAATGGTGACCCCGTGCCTCTAGTAACTCAAGAAAGGCTGGAGCAAACGGGTTGTACATTGCTCCACTCATGTCCTGGTTAATTCTTCCCTTATGGTAGAAATGGTAGTGTGATTTCGTAAGATGTTTTTGAGTTTTGAGAAGTTGGGGTCGGGATTTCTACAGTCAGTCAGTAGCCAAACCCACACTCCCTGACAGGGGTAAGGAGGATCAGCAAGAAAAGGTTTGCTGATCCTTTAGTTGGAGTAAATTCTGGAGGTGGGATTCTGAGTCCCAACCTCCAGGGGCTATCTGCACCACAAAAGTTACGGACGTTGGGGTCGCCAGATCCCCACGCCTATATACTCACCATTATTAATAGACTTCATACTGGCGAGCGATAGCTCTTATCTTTCTCTCCTGTTCTCTCTTTTTCTGGCTTGTATCCATTCGGCCCAATTCAGCCAACTGTTTTAAGACGTTTATCCTCATCAAGGTGTCGATTTCCTCCTGGCGAGCGATAGCGAGCCAGCATTGTATGGAGAAATCCGTCTTCGCCGGAGACATTTTTCCATCGAAAAATGTACACATTTAGCTTACTGTAAAAAAATATATTAGGGTGGCCCAAAAACAAAAAGTTTAAATTTGTCATTCTCCACAAGGCTGATCCTGTTCCATATCACAACAGGAGTTTGCATGCAGAAAATCATAAATATTTTACTGTATTTAGAGGTACCAACTCTATGTACATTTTTCGATTTTTAAATAAAATATAAATATTTTTTACTTAATTTATTCTTGGTTGTTGCCATTATATATACCAATAACTGTAACCAATGAAGAATTGTGGTTTAATTGTAATAAATATAACATAATAAGGCAGAAACAAATCTTTGAATTGTAATGCATAAGTTGTTGGGACCTCTAAGCATGTTCCTATCTCTCCAATTGTTTGCATGTAGGGTCTTGTAGTCATAATTATGTAACCAAGCCAGCCTTGTGGAGCAGCATATTATTAGAACAAAATCATAGCCCTATGTTTTTGGGCCGCCCTAAAAAAAAAATATATATATATATATATATGCTGGCTCGCTACCGCTCGCCAGGAAATATTGACACCTGGATGGGGGTAAAAGTCTTAAAACAGAAGGCTGAATGGGGCCGAATGGATACAAGCCAGAGAGAGAGGGAGAGAAAGAGTAAACACAAAACGAGGTGGGTTCCCTTAATTGTTTAGGTTAGATTTGACTAGTGACATATTTTGCCTGATGTAGGAGCAATGGGAAGTATGTAGAAGACGAGAAATCTCGGAATGAAAGTAAAAGGTGCAATGTATCAAGGAATTGTTGTGCCAACAGTGATGTATGGGGCTGAGACATGGGCTCTGAAGAAAAAGGAGAGAAGAAAACTGGATGTGATGGAGATGAACTGCTTGAGGAGTATGTGTGGAGTTACCAGTAGAGACGGATTGAGGAATGAAGAGATACGTAGGAGAGTGGGGCAGCAGGAACATTTGTCAGCCAGAGTGGACAGAAAGGTGCTGAGCTGGTATGGTCATGTTGAACGAATGGGAGATGAAAGGCTTACAAAGAGAATATATGAGTCAGATACAAGGGGAGATAGAAGGGCAGGAAGACCCCCATTGAGATGGAGAGACTGTGTAAGACAAGCTTTGGATGATCGAGGAATGACTATAGATCAGGCAAAGGAAATGGTAATAAACAGGAATGAATAGAAAATGCTTGTGAATAGTTGAGTGAACACGTGGTCATTTGGGGGAAGGGGTCGGGCGCAAGTTGGACTAGATAATAGACCATCATGTGCCTGGCCCAGGGTGACGATTAATATGAAGGGTGCGCCTGGAAGTGTGGTGGGCGGGCTTGTGGCTTTGGCTCCGCTGCATGTCTGCCTGCCGAGATCGGAGCCTCTCCGGGTGGTCGGGGGCCGGCGGAGTGCTGGAGCGACCTTGGTGACCCTGGTCTCTCGGTCTTCTCCTGGGTGACCTAGATGTGTGTGAATTTTGTGTTTTGTCCGTGTTTGTTCGCTGTTTTGTCTTGTGTTTTGTGTTTTCCTGTTCTTGCTCTGTCTTGAGTCGGCCACCCCCAAGGGGAAAAAAAAATAATTATAATAAAATAGAGGAAAATAAAAATGAAAAAAATAGGAAAAGTGGGGATTGGGCCTGAGCATATAGATAGATAGATAGATAGATAGGATTAATGTTCAGAACTGGGTTGCCTAGAATATTTTCGTAGCTGAGCTGGAGATTTGCTGCCTGAAGGCTAAATCGGCTCTGCATGATTACTGCAGGCGGGAGAACGGACATTGACAGGTAGATAGTTAGATAGATGGATAGATAGATAGATAGATAGATAGATAGATAGATAGATATGGATAGATAGATAGATAAAATAGCTAGATAGCTAGATAGAAATATACTTAGATAGATAAATAGATATATAAATAGATAAACAGATAGATAGATACTGTAGGGTACATAAATACAGTACATACAATTGCTAGATTGACTGATGGTTTGAGTGAATGGTAAATAACCACATAGATAAATACAGTGATAGATACGAAGAATGATAAACAGATAGGACAGGTATATTTAAGGGGGGTGACCTGCTTTTTGTTATTTCTGTCCTTTTCTCTCTTTCTCTGCTTGCTGTCAAAACAAATATATATATATATGCTGGCTCGCTACTGCTCGCCAGGAAAATATTGACACCTGGATGAGGGTAAGCGTCTTAAACAGTAGGCTGAATGGGGCTGAATGGATACAAGCCAAAGAGAGTGGGAGAGAAAGAGAAAAAGAAGCGAGGTGGGCTCTCTTAAGTTCCATCTACCAACCATGTGTTGCATTATGTTGTATTCATATAATGGGTAAGCAGCTTGTTATACTGAATATTGTCAAGCCCATTTATTATATTGAAAATTGGTTACTTTGCCCTGTAAGGCGATTCCAATAGATACTATATTATATATGCCTGTCTGTTTATATATTGTTACGTATCTTGATCCTCAAGTGGTTAACTTGATGAATCTAGATAGCACAGAGATATATATTAAGGTATCAGTCAGCTGAAGGCAAAACAAAAGTAAAATCTAATACAATTATTTCCTGTTGTTGCTTCCTTTCCTTTTGGATCTTAGGACTTGGTATCCTTTATTGACTGATACTCTTTAATTATGAACAAATACTGAAACTAATTAAAGTCATGTAGTATTTATAAAGAATTAATATTTAACCGAAACTTAGTAGGCTATGGTTATGAACCGAAGAAGTTATATCTAAAGAAGGACTATTAATTCTATAAAAAGTCTTGAATGATAAATATTAAAGTAAGAATATTTCTGTCTCTTACCCTTTTTGAAATGAATAGATAGTTTTCTTATATGTCCTTTTATTTATATTTAATGTAGTTATTATTCTTGGTTCTTGTCTTACGTTAATAGTATTATATTATTATTATCATCAGGATTAATATCAAAGTCACATAAAAAGTTAGATATATATTTAATAATTAGTTAAATGTATTTCTTAACCCTCTCGCATCCAGCAACTTAATTATCTAACTTATGGTAAGGACTTCTCTAATTTGCCATGAAATATCAGGCTGGGCGAGTTTTCGAAGCCTTGTGTTTTTCTGTATTTTCATCCACCAGAATGCTGTTTATTGTGATGTATCATATGTCAATGGAAAGAGGAATATTTATAGTACATGATAAAACATTTTTTTTTTTAAATAAATCGAAATATGAAAGTGTAAATGAGTCCGGAATACAATTATTTCCCATGCAATTGTCTTCACACCGTCCTAGCTCTAAATTGTAAGTGATGACCATATTTTTTTTGCTCAAATAATAGTATTTTTTCTCCTCTTTCCAAATCTGAAAACAGAAATTGTTTATCTTCAATAGTTCTCAAGCAGTGACCGAAAAAAAAAAAAAAAAATTGATATGGTTTATAACATTTTCGATTTATTTCGTTGCTACGAAGTCTATGGTTTTAAATTTAGGCTGTATGAATACGGCAAATAATGCTGATGAGTATAAAACAAACTAAAAGTTCCTAGGACAAATACTTTTTGCGCTATGAATATTTGAAATGAAGAGCCAAAATGCGAATATTTATGCTTCACCCATCTCTGTTCCGGCGATGCTAGCCGGGTTCCGAGCTGTTCCCCACCTCGTGGTTGCGTTATTTGCTCGGATACGTATATAACTGTATATATCACCAGAATCGAAAAATTGTGCTCTTTCCAATGGTGAAAACAAAAATAATATAGCGTAATTGGTTCGCGAGCTATGCGCAATTATTTCCATGCAGTGACCGAAAAATAAAAAAATAGATATGTTTATAACATTTTCGATTTATTTCGTTGCTACGAAGTGTATGGTTTTAAATTTAAGCTGTAACAATACGGCAAATAATGCTGATGAGTATAAAACAAACTAGAAGTTCCTAGGACAAATACTTTTTGCGCTATGAATATTTGAAATGAAGAGCCAAAATGCGAATATATACGCTTCACCCGTCTCTTTTCCGCCAATGCTAGCCGGGTTCCGAGCTGTTCCCCACCTCTGCATTGGTTTATTTGCTCGGATACGTATATAACTGTTTATATCACCGTCATCGGAAAATTATGCTCTTTCTAATGGTGAAAACAAAAATAATATAACGTTATTGGTTCGCGAGCTACGCACAATTGTTTCCATGCATTGTTATTGTTATGTAAATATATGAGAATGTTTATACAGTTGTATATCTTTGCCACAATGTACAACATTTATAATATAAATATATAAATATATATATATATATATATATATATATATATATATATATATAAAATAAATGAAATAAAAATATAAATAAAATTAAATAAATTAAATCAAATAAATAAATATATAAATAAAATAAAAATTTAATAATATTATAAATACTCGATTATGGGTCTTGGGCTTGCTCGGGACCTTGGGGCTGATCCGCTAGACACCCTGAGGAACAGGAATAAAAAAAAAATATATATATATATATATATACCGGGTATATACCGGTATATATATATATATATATATATATATATATATATATTATATATATATATATATACTGTATATATAAATAAAATAAATAAAATAAATAAAATAAAAAATATAATAATAATATAAATACTCTATTATGGGCCATGGGCTTGCTCAGGACCTTGGGGCTGATCTGCTAGACACCCTGGGGAACAGGAATAACAAAACAAATATATACGGTATATATATATAAAATAAATAAAATAAACATAAATAAAATGAAATAAATAAAATAAAATAAATAAAAACTAATAAATCAAACATATAAATATTTAACACCTTACGAGCGGCCTATGCGGTTTATTATATGTACCGCACAGCGGGGTGTTTTTAGCCAAAATAGGGCTGTTTACGTGATCATTTTCATGCCTAAATAAGACCCAGAACGTAAAACAAGTACCTATCCCTGAAAGGGCATAAACAGAGCTTTCGAATGACACCATAACGATCCTTGTATGATGGATAGTTTTCTTGCAATAACCGTGCAACGCGAGTGCAAAAAGCAGGTAATTCGGTACTTTCGGTACATAATTGAGTATGTAGCGAGTGAGAGAGGGAGGAGGGAGCTGAGATTTGTGTCAGTAGGTTCGCCGCGGTGGTCTGGAGCAGTCATACGCTCGCTAGTCTCCTGCCACCACTTGTCTCTCTCTCTCAGCCACATTACGTGCTGAAATTGCCACTCGACCTATGTCGAGCGCCGCCACATAGTCCAGCTTTTTTTAACTCGACTTATGTTGCTCGCCGCTAATTAAGGGTTAAATTAAATACAAAATATAATAATAATATAAATACTCGATTATGGGCCTTGGGCTTGCTCGGGACCTTGGGGCTGTTATATACTGTATATAGGCTATATATAATAATTATATAATTATAATAATATACTGTAATATAACTAAAATTCCATAGAGTACTTACCATACTTCCTGTAAGCATTCCTGTGACATCTTCGTGATTATAATGTATTTATTTCATAGGCAGTATTTATTGATAAATATATTTGTCTTTCAAGCAAAACATAGTGTAAAGTCATCAATGATACCTAGACAAAACTACATCAATACTCAAGGGGTTAACCAAGATTCACTCCCCTCAGTCACCAAAAGTCACAAGTAACATCTTATATACATATATAGTTCGAATTATTCACTAAACACTTTCACTGGGTAGATGAAATAATCCATAATTGTCTGCCTATAGCTAGGCATGGTGGGCCAGAGGGAGGGAGCCCAGAATTTAAAGGGCCGGGACCCTGCCTCACAGTCTGGGGGCCGGGAAACTACTGACTTTACAGAGGCCCGCGCTCCTCAGAAAGGGACGCTATGGGGTTGCTAGATACTTCCTTTTGTAACTTACTGATGCCTAACTTACCAGTCCAAATTGAGTCAAAATCGAGTCATAAACTTATTTTTGGCGAATATTTCTAACTTTCAGGTGGCATTATGACGCAATTGCGTCATACGAGCACTCTTGGAGCGGTGGCGTTATGACGCGATCGCGTCCTATAGATGCGGGAGGGTTAACCACGTAACATTGAGGTTTGATTATGAGTAAATTAAGTTACAGGATCGCTTCATTGAGTCGATTCAGGTCTCACTCAAATAATATGAAAAGCAAAATAATATTTTGAAGCTAAAATAATTTTCTTCAGCTTAGGAAATCACTAGAAGTATCATTAAAACAGCCATGTTAGTCTAAGGCGATATTACTAATAAGAGACAATAGTATCACCGTACTAAGCACCGTTAAGCAATGTAAGCTTAATTAAAAGAAAATGAAAGAACTCGTAAGTATTAATATAAAACAATAGTATTACTTTCATCATAACCCAATTACTTAAAGAGTTGCTTTAGTCCACAAGTCAGTCAACTAAAATAGTTAAGTACATAATAGTAGCGTTAACGTTAATTCCCAATCAAATAGTTAAGTACATAATAGTAGCGATAACGTTAATTCCCAATCACATATCTCACTAACCAACATAACGTAAGTGTTTACACCGAACACACTGAACACACTTATATAATCTGACTGACAGTCACAATCCCATTATAATACTTCACCCCGTCTTCCTCCAGCTGCAAGTTCACCTTCCCAACTCCAAATGAGACTGATTTGAATGCCCACTACTCGGGTCTTATATACTAAACAATGATGGTGTAGGAACGAATCAGGAGGCGGGTGATGGTGCGCGCCCCAATCACAGCTCCTCTAGTTGCGTAAGAGGTGCGTGGTCCAATGGATTCTCCTGGCGTCGATCATACGTCATAGCGTCGGGTCATCGAAGTAGTTTGCAGGGTCCCCTATGACACACGCAGGTGTGAAGGCTTGTTTGCTGGTATGCGGACGAGCTGGTTTCTCCCTCGCTGGTTCGCTCGCTGGTCTGCTTCGCCGCCGGGGTAGTTTGGCACTCCTTCAACTATTAATTCTAACTCTTAAATAAACATACAGGGTATGTCAGACCTCCCCCCTAGAAAAGAGTTTAAGGAGTATAGTACAAAATATTAAACATAAGACATCAATAGATTCACCACCAGATTGGCAACAGCAAGATTATAACGAGGATATAATAAGGATATCACCCAAAGTAGGCAACGTCTCCAGGTACCACATCAGAACATAGCCGGAACGTAGCTGGAACGCTATTCGAACTGCAAAGCATTATCTCACAGCTGAAGGCTTGAAAGCGCACTACTAAAGCATGATATTTACCTCGCTACAAGGGAGAGCTAATTGCCAAAATCCTCTCATTAAGTTTATCTTACTGCTGTATGAGGCCAACCCGGTAAATGTAATCTTTAATAGATACGTGATAGGCAATCGGCTAGCACGTTCTGGACCCCCTTAATATGTTTGACATCCAGGGAGTATTCCTGCAGCAACAAACTCCACCTGGTTAGTCGTTGGTTTTTATTTTGGAACTTATGCAAAAAATTTAAGGGGTGATGGTCAGTATACACAGTGATGGCACCAGAGGCAGATTGCACATAGACAGCAAAGTATTGAAGGGATAAAATTAATGCTAACAGCTCCTTCTCAATGACTGAATAGTTACGTTGAGTAGAATTTAATTTATTACTAAAATAGCACACAGGATGCAATACTTCACAGTCGTCTTCCTGTAGCAATACTGCACCAACCTCGGTATTGCTCGCATCCACTGCTAGGGAAAAAGATCTGTTAAAATCAGGAGCTCGGAGTACAGGAGAACTAGATCAAATATAGTTGGTAGCATTATAGGCCTCCTCACATTCGGATGACCACTCAAACTTGACATCCTTGCGGAGAAGATCTGTCAGGGGAGCTGTTAACTTTTAAAAGTTTAAAATGAAACCCCTATAATAACCAATCATGCCTAGGTACCTTTGGATATGTTTCTTAGTGCTAGGAGTTGGAAATTCTAGAATAGACTCTACCTTTGCTTGAGGAGGTGCAACCTGCCCCTGACCTACCGTATATCCTAGATACTGGACCGTACTCTTTACAAAGGTGCATTTCTTAAGATTAACCACCAGATTGGCATCAGCAAGATTTAAGAACAGCAATCTAAGTTGGTAAAGATGCTCCTCCCATGACTGTGAAAAGATAAGAATATCATCGATGTAGACAACGCATCCAGGTACCCCTTCAGTCACCAAATTCATGAGGCGCTGGAATGTAGCTAGAGCGTTTTTCAAGCCGTAGGGCATTACGTTATAGCAGAAGGCTTGATTATTGACTACAAAGCATGATATTTCCCTCGCTCTAGGGGTGAGAGCTAATTGCCAATATCCCTTCATTAAGTCAATCTTGTTGATATAGGTGGCTGTACCAATCTGGTCAATGCAGTCGTCGATCCGTGGCAGTGGGTAGGTATCGTTCTTTGTGACAGCATTAACTTGCCTATAGTCCATACATAACCTATGGCTCCCGTCTGGCTTTGGCACAAGTATGACCGGACTACTCCACTGGCTTAAGGCCCTTGTGATCAGCTTGTTTGACAACATGTAGTCAAGCTCGACCTGCAGTATACTCCTGCGTTGTGGCGAGACACGGTAGGGGGATAGTTTAATGGGAGTTGCATCCCCTACGTCGATGTCGTGCAAGGCCAAAGAAGTGAGCCCTGGAGTATCACGGAACACACTGCGAGACTGAGATAAAACAGAGATTAGTTGGTTCGCTTGATCAGAGGGAAGATGACATAGTTTAGATGGTAATTCCCCCCAAGCTACTGAGTTATACTGAAAGTTGGATAGGCTACATGACAAGTCAAAGTCTGCATGGATACCTTCAGGCTCTGGAACAGTCTGTTGCGGGTCAGTAAGAGAACTGAAGACCTCGTCCGCACCAGGCTGTCCACAGGTCTTGACATTCACTGCCACTGTGGGAGAATCTGGAGGAGAGGAATCAGGGGACCTATGGTAGGGTTTCAACATATTTATATGAAATACTTGCGTGGTCTTTCTCCTGTCTGGGATAGTTACTAGATAATCGGTAATGCTCACCCTCTGAATGATCTTATATGGGCCCCTGAACTTGGCAGATATAGGTTGGCCAAAAAGGGGGAGCAGGTCCAAAACCTCATCACCGGGCTGAAACTCCCTCTCACGGGCTTTTCTGTCATACCAGTTCTTCATGGAGCTTTTAGCTACTGTCAAGTTTTGAGCTGCAAACTCACATGAGGATCTCAGCCGGGTTTTGAAATCTGAAACATACTTGAGGAGGTTTTGGTTCCCCTCCTGGCCAACTAGGCTATCCTGCAATAGTTGCAAAGGACCTCTTACCTGGTGACCGAAAACTAGCTCATTAGGGGAAAAACCCAGGGATTCAGTTGGAACCTCACGAGTAGCAAATAAAAGAAAAGGTACCCCCTTATCCCACTCAACTCCGGTCTCTATACAATATTTACGCAACATTCCTTTTAATGTCTGATGATATCGTTCGAGAACCCCTTGACTCTCTGGGTGGTAGGTGCTAGACTTAACATGCTCGATACCCAACTCCTTCAGGGACTGCTGGAAAATGTTAGAGGTAAAATTAGTTCCTTGATCATTTTGCACCTCATGGGGGAAACCCATTCTGGTGAAGAATTTGAGCAGTTCCTTGATGACAGTTGGAGAGAGGTAGTCCTTAAGGGTATAGCCTCTGGGTAGCGAGTTGCCATGTCCATAATAGTTAATAAATAAATGTTACCTTGGGAAGTCTTAGGCAATGGGCCTACAATGTCCACTACCACCCGAGTAAAAGGATTCTCGAAGACGGGCAAGGGCACCAGAGGATGTACAGGCACCTTCTGATTGGGTTTTCCTGTCATCTGGCAAGTGTGACACACTCTACAAAACTCCACTACATCTGCACGCATTCCTGGCCAGTGAAAATGGGCTCTGATTCTGTCTAGAGTTTTTCTCACACCTAGGTGTCCTGCCAATGGTATACAATGTGCCATTTCCAAGATATCTCTACGACAAGGTTTGGGGACTACTACTTGATGGACGTCCCAGGCACCGTCTTCGATTGGTTTGTGAGGCTGTCTCTATCTATGCCACAATACTCCTCCTTTGAGGTAGAAACATTTACCACCCTCCTTCTCACATTCCTCTTCACTCACGGCCCTGGCAGCCAACTTCTTGCATTCACTATCATCTCTCTGTAGCTCTACCAGGCCACTAGGACAATTTGGAGGGGTTTCATGGTCATCGTTAGGGTCAAGATGAGCCATAAAGGTGTCAGATAAATCCACCTCAGTCACATCATCAGGCACAGTTGGAGCGTCATTCACACTCTCATCATCCCTTTCATCAACTCTTACATTCGGTACATTTCTGTCTGAGGGAACTGCTACTTGAGACATTGAATGTGTGACAGCACACACAGGGAAAACTGTTGGCATCTCCTTTTCGAGCTCACCGGTTAGTGGCTCGTTAACAGGGGAAAGTGACAAAATGGGGTCTGGTCGGACCTTCTCACCTGCTACATCATTCCCCAAAAGGAGTGTTACCCTGGGCACAGGGATATCTTGGGACCTACACAAAGCTATGGTGGCCTCACCCTGTAGTAACTCACATTCAATTTCGCCTTTTACCAAGTATGCATAAAATTTACCTCCAGCACCTCTCATTACAACTGGTTCGCCAGGTAGGGACTCAGTGTAAGGATTCACCATGAGGGTGCTAGTAGAACCTGTGTCTCTCAGAATTTTTACCTCATGCATACAACCATTTAATCTCACGTTGCCAGATGAAATAAAGGGACGGTAACTGTCCTGCACTGATGGTGAAATTATTATTGGCTTAACCCTAGTGGGTTGCACCACTCATGCTACTACACTCCTGTCTAGATGATTTACGTTAGCTGCTAGGTACTCCTTCTGTCGGGAGTCATGTATTAAAGGAACTTTTGGTGCTAGGTACTCCTTCTGTCGGGAGTCCTGCCACTGTCTGCCCCGATCTCTCAGTTCTCTCCTTGGCCCAGCACTGATAAGCAAGGTGGCCTCTCTTGCCACAAAAAGTACATACTTTAGGGGATACGGGAACGTTCCCTCTTTGAGCATTACTATTACTTTGGGCCCCACCTCTGTTACCATTGCCCTGAGTCGCATTTTTAGTTGGGGGAACAATTCTATTTTGGCTAGCTGGGGAAGACGTTACAGGCTTGTGACTGGGTCTGTCAGATTTGTGATTGGGATACTTAAAATTAGAACTAGAATTATCGTAGGGCTTCTTTCCACGAAATTTGTTGTTGAGCACGTATGTGTCAGCCATGTCAGCGGCGTCGGCAAGACAATCTACCTTTTTACCCCTTAAATGATAGGCTACAGAAGAATTAATTTTCCATAGGATTTTTTTTAACAGGACCAACTCCTTCAGATCGTTGTAGCTTGTGACTTTCTTACTCTTGACCCAATGATTAAAAGTTTTAGTCATGGTCCTGGCAAATACCTTATGGGCGTCTTCTACTTTCTTCTGGTTTTTACGGAAAGATTGCCTGTAAGCCTCAGGCTGTAATTGATAGGTTTTTAGGATAGCTTCTTTGAGAGAACCTAACCTCTGCTACTTCTGACAAATACGTGGCTCGAGCCTGCCCTGTCAAAACGGTTTGTAATATAAAAGGCCATTGATCTCTTGTCCACTTCATACCTCCAGCAACTTCCTCAAACAAAACAAAGAAATCCTGCACATTATCCTCAGTGAAAGGTGGAATGACACTAGTCATAGTCAATCCCAGAGGGGGAGCAATTACGGGAGCATTTGTATCGACTTTTAGTTGAGCTATACGATATTGATATTCATAATGTTCGGTCTTTATTCTGGCTTCTTCGATATTTGCTTTTATTCTGGCTTCTTCTATATTTAGTCCGGCTTGTTCGGTCTTTGCTCTGGCTTTTATGCTGGCTTCTTCGGTATTTGCTTTTATTCTGGCTAGTTCTAGTTTGAATAATTGATCAACGGTAAAACCAGGTGGCAATTGTTCATCAAGTTGGCTAGGTTTACTCGAGATCCCACCAACTGCTCCGTTACCCTCCTCGCCTTCTACAGGGAAGAGGTGGGTTTTTATGGTCTGAGCCACCTCTACTTTGGACATGTTTGAGACAGTTAACTGGAGATGCGAGGCAAGCACTTTCAGTTCGGATTTTGACAGACAGTCAATATCAGGGGCTGTGGGGTCTGATTCAATGAAAACTCGAGCATCTTCGTCATTAATTAGATGAGGCATTATTATTGATTAATATTTTATTTTTAAGTAGTGAAACGGTAATGAAACTGAGTGAAACTGTATGAAACGAATCCTGGCGAGGTCGCCACTCTTCTGTTACGTATCTTGATCCTCAAGTGGTTAACTTGATGAATCTAGATAGCACAGAGATATATATTAAGGTATCAGTCAGCTGAAGGCAAAACAAAAGTAAAATCTAATAAAATTATTTCCTGTTGTTGCTTCCTTTCCTTTTGGATCTTAGGACTTGGTATCCTTTATTGACTGATACTCTTTAATTATGAAAAATACTGAAACTAATTAAAGTCATGTAGTATTTATAAAGAATTATTATTTAACCGAAGCTTAGTAGACTAACTATGGTTATGAACCGAAGAAGTTATATCTAAAGAAAGACTATTAATTCTATAAAAAGTCTTGAAAGATAAATATTAAAGTAAGAATATTTCTGTCTCTTACCCTTTTTGAAATGAATAGATAGTTTTCTTATATGTCCTTTTATTTATATTTAATGTAGTTATTATTCTTGGTTCTTGTCTTACGTTAATAGTATTATATTATTATTATCATCAGGATTAATATCAAAGTCACATAAAAAGTTAGATATATATTTAATAATTAGTTAAATGTATTTCTTAACCACGTAACATTGAGGTTTGATTATGAGTAAATTAAGTTACAGGATCGCTTCATAGATTCGATTCAGGTCTCACTCAAATAATATGAAAAGCAAAATATTATTTTGAAGCTAAAAGAATTGTCTTCAGCTTAGGAAATCACTAGAAGTATCATTAAAACAGCCATGTTAGTCTAAGGCGATATTACTAATAAGAGACAATAGCATCACCGTACTAAGCACCGTTAAGCAATGTAAGCTTAATTAAAAGAAAATGAAAGAACTCGTAAGTATTAATATAAAACAATAGTATTACTTTCATCATAACCCAATTACTTAAAGAGTTGCTTTAGTCCACAAGTCAGTCAACTAAAATAGTTAAGTACATAATAGTAGCATTAACGTTAATTCCCAATCACATATCTCACTAACCAACATAACGTAAGTGTTTACACCGAACACACTTAACACACACTTATATAATCTGACTGACAGTCACAATCCCATTATAATACTTCACCCCGTCTTCCTCCAGCTGCAAGTTCACCTTCCCAACTCCAAATGAGACTGATTTGAATGCCCACTACTCGGTCTTATATACTAAACAATGATGGTGTAGGAACGATTCAGGAGGCGGGTGATGGTGCGCGCCCTAATCACAGCTCCTCTAGTTGCGTAAGAGGTGCGTGGTCCAATGGATTCTCCTGGCGTCGATCATACGTCATAGCGTCGGGTCATCGAAGTAGTTTGCAGGGTCCCCTATGACGCACGCAGGTGTGAAGGCTTGTTTGCTGGTATGCAGACGAGCTGGTTTCCCCCTCGCTGGTTCGCTCGCTGGTCTGCTTCGCCGCCTGGGTAGTTTGGCACTCCTTCAACTCTTAATTCTAACTCTTAAATAAACATACAGGGCTCCATATGTCAGAATATATATATATATATATATATATATATATATATATACAGAGAGAGAGAGAGAGAGAGAGAGAGATAGATGTATAATGACTAATAACATCTATTATAATTTTATGAAATGTATGTACAATTTATGATACAAATTTACGCTTAGTCAAAAAATCTTCGGAGCAGTGCAAGTCAAATAATATTAAGCTAAACACTGTCGTTCTATCTCTCTCTCTCTCTCTCTCTCTCTCTCTCTCTCTCTCTCTCTCTCTCTCTCTCTCTCTCTCTCAGTGAAGCTGTTGTCTAAAGTGAGAGGGAGTTTATGCATGAATGTCATTGTTGAGAGCAAGACGGATAGATGGGGGGTGTGGCAAAATTGATGAACCCGTGAATCAGTTGGAGTGGATGGTTGGATAGATGGAGAGGATGGATGAATGGCTCTATGAGTGGATAAGTGAATGGATGATTAGATATGTGGATATTTGGAAAGATTGATAGTTAAGGGGAGACTGACCGTTTGTTTGGTCTATTAATTCATTTATTCATATATTTTTTTTAGTTTCCTCCGTAGACCTCCATCAAGCTTAGAAAAACACCCCGTAGACCCCCCTTCAAGATAAATTTGTACATTTTTCGGTAGAAAATGTCCCGGCCAAAGGCCGACTCCTCTTAAAATTGCAGGCTCGCTATCGTTCGCCAGGAAAAAATCGACACCTAAATGGCACGAAAGGTCTTAAAATTGACAACGAAAATGGGGCGACAGGTGTTAAAATCGCCAAACCAAATGGGCCGAACGTCTTATAATCTCAAAACTAGTGGGGCTAAACATTAGGGAGAAGAGGGGTCCAGAAAAATGGTCAAATGGGTCGTTACACAGATGGATAGGTAAGTCAATCGTGGACTAATGGATAAATGGACCAGTGGATTAGTTGGAGTGAATTTTTGGATGGATAGATGCATGGGTGTTGTTGTTGTTGTTGTTGTTGTTGTTCCCCAAGCTGCCTGGCCGAACAGCCCCAAGTCCCCGAGTAAGGCCAAGGCCATAAACGAGCGCCCCCACAGAACCCTCCCTGCCGACCACAATAAAGCCTGGGTGACCGAAGCCACTCCATGGCGGGGAGCTGAGAGGGTGCGTAAACGCCCGGGAAACCAAAGCCCCACCCAGGGCCCTGTGCCCCTCAGCAATTATGAAGAGAAAGTTGAGGGGCAAAGGAATAATGTGACGCTTTAGCTTCCAATCTTGGTAGATTGGGAGGTCAATCTACGGAAGAGACGCCGTCACTTGAGATCTAGAAAATATATAAGTAAAAGGAACAGTCAGAGTAAGCTATGGGTATGGCAGAGATTGCTCAGGTCTCACTCTGATAGACCAGCCCATCACCAGATGCATGGGTGTACTAATGGATGGATACTTTGATGGATCAGAACGGATGGAAAGATGGATGCTCTATGAAGGGATGGGACATGAAGGGTAGATATGTGGATGGACAATGACAGGATAGAGGGTCGAGATAAGGAGACGGTATATTATTTATATATTTATTTTGTATTATTACCGGTATATACAATTCTTTTAATTTTGATCCCTAGACCTCTATCAAGCTTGTAAAAAAGACATTCGGTAGAAAAATGTCCCAGCCAAAGGCCGGTTCCTCCTAAATTACAGGCTCGCTATCGCTCGAAAGGGAAAACAAATCGACATCTAAATGGCACAAAAGGTCAACATATTCACAAAGAAATGGGCGGCGAAAGTTTTAGACTTGAAAACTAATGGGACTGAACATGTAGGAGAAAGGGGTCCAGAAAAATACCTCCCCTTAAGGATGGATGTATGGATGGAAATAATCATGGCTGGATTGATGGATGGATAGATAGGTAGATGTATGGATTACGGGTGGAATGGATAGATAGATGGATAGATGGAATATTTAGATGAGAGAGAGAGAGAGAGATCCCTCCGGAAGTAATAACGATAATATGCTCTTAAAACTGTCTTTGTACATGCTTTTGACGACATTCTTTAGTTTTGGGATGTGACATAAACGGGTAATTGGATATCTTCTCGACTTTTCACTATGGCCGGGTTTGTTTGTTAAGGGGACAGTGCTAATTTTTGAGGGTCTATTTATTTATATATTAATTAATTTTTTAGTTTCCACGGTAGACCTTCATCAAGTTTAAAAAATCACTTTCTAGACCCCTTCAAGATCAATTTGTAAATTTTTCGATAGAAAAATGTTGCGGCCGGTGGCCGGTTTCTCTTCA
This sequence comes from Paralithodes platypus, assembly GCA_032716605.1. Classification (NCBI taxonomy): domain Eukaryota; kingdom Metazoa; phylum Arthropoda; class Malacostraca; order Decapoda; family Lithodidae; genus Paralithodes; species Paralithodes platypus. The sequence goes on along the minus strand of CM064496.1, from coordinate 32,580,464 downwards.
AATTACAGGCTCGCTATCGCTCGCCCGGAATACATCGACATCTAAATGGCACGAAAGGTCTTGATATTGATATAGAAACGGGACGAAAGGTTTTAAAATCGACAAACTAATGGAGCGTACGTCTTAAAATCTGAAACTAATGGGGTTAAACATGAGGAAGAAGCGGGACCCAAAAAACTACCCATCTCCCCTTAAATGTAATAACTCACCTTCTCAGATATCCCCAGAATCATCATTGACTCCATGTGAAATATACCACATGTGAAACGTTAAGCCTGTATCACACGAGAGCTTTTATAGTCAACATTCGATGTTCAAAATTTTTCTGGAAACATTTCTGAAATATTTTGCACTGGTATCGAAAACTAGACTGATGGTAGATGAAATTAGGTGACAAAAATATTGTAAGTATTGACCTCATAAGCTGCCAGATAATTTGTATTTATATTTTTACAGTGTTGAGGATAAATGTTGAGGGAAAAAGTGCTCGTGTGATACCGGCTTTGGGAGGCTGGGTTCCTTATGCAATCAAATATATGCACTTTTGTATTTTGATCTTTTGGAATACCAATTATAAAGATATTACCGCCCCGGAACAGGCCACTGGGTGCCATCTTGAGTTCCAGTATCTTCCTTTCAACCGTAGTAGTCAAACACTCGATAACACTTAGATATATAGACAGTGATAGAGAAAGATGTGTAAGGTACTTTTAGCATTATTTTTTTAACTAACAACTTTTGCGAACGGATCTAGCAGTATTTTTCTTATATTAGTATTATAATAGTATAATTATATTTGTAGAATATGCTTAATAATGAAGTGTACAAAGAACGACGTATTATAGGATACAGCGTGAGTATGAGTCAAGATGGCTTCTATATGTTTGCCAGACACTGCGTTATCAGCTGAAGTTATGGACGGTCATCGCTCACTTCCTCAGCCTATCAAATCCGGTGTTCCTCAGGGTTCTGTCCTGTTTCCAATTATCTTTCTATTATTCATTAATCATCTCCTCAACTGTACCTCTAGTCCTATTCACTCATATGCTGACGACTCTACTTTACACTATTCAACTAGTTTTTCACATCAACCCAGCATGCAATCACTCCAAAACTCACGTAACAGGGCTATGGCACGCCCATCTTCTGATCTATCAATTATTTCTGATTGAGGCAGAGAAAATCTTGTTACTTTCAACGCCTCCAAGACCCAATTTCTCCCTCTATCTCTCCATCGCACTCTTCCACAAGACTATCAACTATTCTTCAACAATCCACAAATCAACCCCTTCATCTTCTCTCATTATTCTAGGTGTATCTTTTTCATCCGAACTTTCTTGGAAAGATCATATTACCACTCTTGCTAAAACAGCTTCCCAAAAGTTAGGCGTATGTCAACCGATACCGTGGGTTCTTCACCCCCGCACAGCTTCTTGTTCTGTATCAGGGCACAGTTCCCCCTGTATTGTGTATTGTTCGTATGTGTGAGGAGGCTCCACCCATACCGCACTTCTTGAAAGGGTAGAGTCAAAAGCATTTCGCCTCATTAACTCGCCTCCTCTTACTAGTTCCGTTCAATTTCTTTCTACACGCCGCAATGTTGCATCTCTTTCACTCTTCTATCGCTATTACAATAATCAGTGTTCTTCAGAACTCTCTCAGTGCATACCCGCTCCCTTGCAGCGAGTGCGAGGCACCCGCCCTTCAACACAGTCCTACTCCTATTCTTTCAGGCTCTCCAACCCAAGAATTAGCAAGTTTTCTGTCTTTCATCTACTCAACAAGTGAACTCTGGAACTCTCTCCTTCAATCAATCTTGTCTTCATCCTATGACTTAAACTGCTTTAAACTTTGTGTGTCCCGGCATTTGGCTCTGTCACTCTTTGGGCTTTGGGGCAGACACTCGTTACAGGCAACCTGCCTTTTGTCTCCTTCCTATACATAGAACAATGTTAACCCTCTCGCATTCGGTAACTTAACCCTCTCACATCCTTATGACGCAGAGGTTGCCAGATTAGCAATAAGAAATAGATTACTCTCACTCTTATTATTACCTCTCCAAAATTAGTTTTCTGCCCACAGCTAACTCAAAGACAACTGCAGAGGTTGAAGTAAATAAACGAAATGTTTATAAATACCCCTGACGGTAACAAAGGCTTTAAAGTATCCTTAATAGGCTCAAAATTGCATCAAGGACGTGAGAGGGTTAAATATGTAACTTATGGTAAGGCCTTCTCTAATTTGCCATGAAAAATCAGGCTGGGTGAGTTTTCGAAGCCTTGTGTTTTTCTGTATTTTCATCCACCAGAATGCTGTTTATTGTGATGTATCATATGTCAATGGAAAGAGGAATATTTATATTACATGATAAAAACAAAAAATGTAAATAAATCGAAATATGAAAGTGTAAATGAGTCCGGAATACAATTATTTCCCATGCAATTGTCTTCACACCGTCCTAGCTCTAAATAGTGAGTGATGACCATATTTTTTTTTTGCTCAAATAATAGTATTTTTTCTCCTCTTTCCAAATCTGGAAACAGAAATTGTTTATCTTCAATAGTTCTCAAGCAGTGACCGAAAAACAAAGCTATGATTTTGATTAATATGGTTTATAACATTTTCGATTTATTTCGTTGCTACAAAATGTATGGTTTTAAATTTAGGCTGTATGAATAGGGAAATGCTGATGAGTATAAAACAAACTAGAAGTTCCTAGGACAAATACTTTTTGCGCTATGAATATTTGAAATGAAGAGCCAAAATGCGAATATTTACGCTTCACCCATCTCTGTTCCAGGGATGCTAGCCGGGTTCCGAGCTGTTCCCCACCTCGTGGTTGCGTTATTTGCTCGGATACGTATATAACTGTTTATATCACCGTCATCGGAAAATTATGCTCTTTCTAATGGTGAAAACTAAAATAATATAGCGTAATTGGTTCGCGAGCTATGCGCAATTGTTTCCATGCAGTGACCGAAAAAAAAAATATATGATTTTGATTGATGTGGTTTATAACATTTTCGATTTATTTCGTTTGCTACGAAGTGTATGGTTTTAAATTTAGGGTGTATGAATACGGCAAATAATGCTGATGAGTATAAAACAAACTAGAAGTTCCTACGACAAATACTTTTTGCGCTATGAATATTTGAAATGAAGAGCCAAAATGCGAATATTTACGCTTCACCCGTCTCTGTTCCACCGATGCTAGCCGGGTTCCGAGCTGTTCCCCACCTCGGCGTTGGTTTATTTGCTCGGATACGTATATAACTGTTTATATCACCGTCATCGGAAAATTATGCTCTTTCTAATGGTGAAAAAAATAATAATATAGCGTAATTGGTTCGCGAACAACGCGCAATTGTTTCCATGCATTGTTATTGTTATGTAAATATATGAGAATGTTTATTCAGTTATATATCTTTGCCACAATGTACAACACTTATGTAAATATATATATATATATATATATATATATATATATACAAGGTGTCAAACAAAATATAATGAATGGTAATAAAAATATGTGTATGTGTGTGTGGGTATCTATATATATATATATATATATATATATATATATATATATATACTGTATATATATATATACATATATATATACCCGGTATATATATATATATATATATATATATATATATATAAATATATATAAATATATACAGAAAAATACGTGTAATGGTAGATGGCCTTTATTCTCAATTTCACTCAATAAATGCTGGTGTTCCCCAGGGATCAGTTTTGGCCCCAACTCTGTTCCTCATTCATATCAATGATCTCATATCTACCACTCATAATCCAATACATTCCTACGCAGATGACTCAACACTCCACAGTTCCTTCACATTTACCAATTCTTTCACCCAACCCGATCTTATAAATTCAAAAATAAACACTGCAATTTCTCTGAACCGGGACCTTTCTAGAATTAATGAATGGGGACAAGAGAATCTAGTTTCCTTTAATGCACAGAAAACCAAGTACATTCAATTTTCTAACCGACAGAATCTCACTGACTCCCATATATTTTTTAATGATGTAAATATTCCCACTTCCCCTAGTACTGACATTCTCGGTGTAACATTAACTACTAACTTGAGCTGGACACATTATGTTAGAAGCATTGCTAAGAATGCCTCTAAAAAACTGGGACTCCTGTACAGAGTTCGAGAATTCTTCACTGACGAGCAGTTGGCCGTAATATATAAAAGTCATGTGCGCTCTCAGATGGATTACTGTTCACCTCTGTGGGGTGGAAGTGGAGTGGTTGCATTGAGGCAGTTGGACAAAATTCAAAATAAAGCTATTAGATTAATCAATAACCCTGCAATCACACAGGACCTTCCTACATTAGCCATACGAAGAAACGTTGCATCCCTTGCATTATTCTACAGATATTTTCACAGCAATTGTTCCGAGGAACTTGCTTCAATTGTGCCGCCTCTCCACATCTTTCCCCGTAGAACTAGGGCAGCTGAGAGCGCCCATGAATTTACACTTTCTCCTCCACAATGCAGAACTTCTGCTTATCAGAATTCATTTATCCCCAGAGCTACTACTCTTTGGAATTCACTTCCCTCGAATTGCTTTCCACAAACTTACAATCAACAAATGTTTAAATCCAGTTGTTACAAACATTTTATGAATGGAGGATGCCTTTAGGCACATGGACCTTTTTGTTTTATCTGTGTTTTTCCTTCCTCCGTTCATTGTCTCTTAAAAAAAAAAAAAAAAAAAAAATACAGTATACATACAAGGTGTCATAAATATATATATATATATTTATGTGATATATATATTTATATAAAATAAATACAATAAAAATATAAATAAAATAAAATAAATAACAACAGTAATAAATAAAATAAATAAATATATAAATAAAATAAAAATATAATAATAATATAAATACTCGATTATGGGCCTTGGGCTTGCTCGGGGCCTTGGGGCTGATCCGCTAGATACCCTGGGCAACAGGAATAAACAAAAAATATATATAAATATATATATATACAGTATATATATATATATATATATATATATATATATTCTCTTTTAAACAGACGAGGTTAAAGGCAATAGCAGTTTCAGCATTCAAGATTTTATTGTTACAGCTTTCAATAGTTCTAACAATTTTCCTCTGGGGTTCAGAGATGAGGTACAACAGGTTAGCAAAATTCATGGTGGATCCAACGTTTCACAAGTAAACATCTTGCATCTTCAGGGAAAGGAGAGGTAATGATTAGAATAAGGACAAAGCAACATATTTATACAAAATTCGAGGATCAAGAATAGGTAGTACATACGAAGAAACCACCGATGGACATCTACCCTTCCTCGACCTCCTTGTCTCCCTCCACGACCACGGCTTCAAAACTACAGTGTACACCAAACCTACTAACAATGGCCAATGTCTTAATGGGGAAAGTGAATGCCCTAAACGATACCATCAGTCCACCATCGCCGCCTATGTCAGAAGAGCCCTCACCCATTGCACCACCTGGAATGACACACACAATGAATTGGAAAGGCTCACCCAGGTCCTAGTCAACAATGGGTATTCCAACACTGACGTCACCAATGCCATCAACCACCAACTAGAAAAATGGTACAAACAAGACCCCCCTAGCACCAACCCGGCCAATGACATTACATTTTTCTACAGAAACTACATATCTTCCGACCACACAACAGACGAATCCATTATGAAAGAACTAATTCACAAAAACGTCCTCCCCACCAACCCTGACAATAAAATAAAACTCATTATTTACTACAAATCTCCTAAGACCTCCAACCTTGTCCTCCGTAACCGCCCCATTTCCACCAACCAACCGAAAGACGATCATGTGATATACCAGCATATTTTCACCTCTCGGGACTGTGGACCCCTATCCTATGTTGGAATGACACAGACTCGCCTTTCCCGTCGACTAACCCTCCACCTTCAATCTGGCGCTATAAAAGATCACTATCAAGCCCCCCACCATCTTGCCCTAACTCGCGCCGACCTAGACAAACAAACTACCATACTCGACAAAGAATCAGACCCCAGAAGACTAGCTATTTTAGAAGCTCTATACATCCAAACACTCAACCCCAGCATCAACAACCAAACACAAGACCTTCAAATTCTTCCTTCAGGCAAGCGCTACAGGCATACTGCCTCCCTTCCTCTCTCCCTGTGCCCCCCTCCCTTACCTTTCCGCGCTCAGCACACAACTGACAACACCAACCAATCACAGCCATCCACAGCCAACAACCAACCACCGATAAGATTTAGTGCCCGTCTCGCGAATAGACTGCCTTCCACCAATGAACAGCCACCCCACACCCAGTAGCTCCGCCCACCTACCTATTCTTGATCCTCGAATTTTTTATAAATATGTTGCTTTGTCCTTATTCTAATCAAACATAACAATAATCAATACGGTTTCAGACAACACAGAGGCACCACACACGCACTTGCAGTAATAACAGAACAAATTGCCTTAAGCAAAGCAGACAGGAGACAATGCCACCTAGTCCTGAGAGACATTACAAAGGCTTTTGGCAAAGTATGGCACCAAGGACTAAAGTACAAAATTCTACATCTGGACTTGCCTGTCATCATAGAAAAACTCATATGCAATTTTCTTGATGACAGAAAAGCCAGAATTAAAATAAACTCTTACCTTGGTGAGTACTTTCAATTAAGTTGTGGAGTACCTCAGGGCAGCGTCTTGTCACCCACTCTCTTCATAATATACACCAGAGATACACCTAATTCTCACACAGGACTAAATATCAGTTATGCGGACGATATCACCCAGATAATCCATTATCAGGGAATATCCAAGCACATGATGAACGCAAGAACAAAACTAGAAGTCGAGACAATTAATACATATGAACAAAAATGGAAGATTAAAACTAATGTCAATAAGTTCGCAATCATTCCAATCGGCTCCAAAAAAAATGAAGACTTGGTAATAAATGAAAACCTAGTTAATTTCCAACAAAATGGAAAATCCCTTGGACTTAAAATCTCAAGTACAAGCTATATCACTAACGTAAGTGAAAGAAAGGGAAGAGCTATCCATGCCCTGAGCAAACTCTTCCGTTTTAGAAACCTCAGTACACCTATTAAAATACATTTAATAAAAGCCTTAGTCCTCCCAATCCTTGAATACCCCCCAATACCTACACTGGCTCTTAGCAAATCACAAATACTAACATTACAACGAGTACAAAACAAAGCTCTCAGATTTGCAACAAATACAAGATACCCTTATTTACATACAACTCAAGATTTACACCACATAGCAAAAATAAGCCCATTAAATGTTAAACTGTACCATAGAGCGAAAAAAGATCTGGGAAAGAATTGAACTAATAAATGAAAACTTATACAATGATTTAAGAGAAAGACACCAACATATAAACAATTTTAATAGGAACTTTCCTAGCAGCCTAACTGCTATAGGAAGAAATGAACCAGATCCACTATACACTTAATAATTAAGTTCATAACACTGTAAATCCAATACATTATTATAATGATAATATGTTCACCTAAACCTAAACGAATCCCAAAGTACATCATGTAAACACAAATTTTAAGAAAAATTTAGCTAGCTTAGCTTTACCTGCCTAAGGCAAAAGAATTATGTAAACATATGCAAAAACCTAAATAAATACAGCAAGGTGGCCGGCCCACTAACCTTCTCCCTTCTACTGTACTTCATAATTTCCTACTTTACCTTCCTGACCAAGCCTCTACTTATTCCCCCTCTATCATAAAAAAAAAAAAAAAAAAAAAAAAAAAAAAAAAAAAAAATCTAATCATTACCTCTCCTTTCCCTGAAGATGCAAGATGTTTACTTGTGAAACGTTGGATCCACCATGAATTTTGCTAACCTGTTGTACCTCATCTCTGAACCCCAGAGGAAAATTGTTAGAACTATTCAAAGCTGTAACAATAAAATCCTGAATGCTGAAACTGCTATTGCCTTTAACCTTGTCTGTTTAAAAGAGAATCTATTACCTGGCTATACTAACATATGTATATATATATATATATATATTAATATATATATATATATATATATATAATATATATATATATATTAATATATATATATTATATATATATTAATATATACATACCGGTATATATATATATATATATATATATATATATATATATATATAAATATAACCCGTTATATATATATAAATATATAGCTACACATACAAGGTCTCATAAATATATATATATATTTATGTGGTATATATATATAAAATAAATAAAATAAAAATATAAATAAAATGAAATAAATAAAATGAAATAAATAACAACAGTAATAAATAAAATAAATAAATATATAAATAAAATGTAAATATATTAATTATATTAATACTCGATTGTGGGCCTTGGGCTTGCTCGGGACCTTGGGGCTGATCCGCTAGATACCCTGGGCAACAGGAATACAAAAACAAAAAATATATAAATATATATATACAGTATATATATATATATATATATATTAATAATATATATATAATATATATATATTATATATATATATATATATATATTATGTATATATAATATATAATATATTATATATATATAATATATATATATATATATATATATATAATATATATTAAATAAATGAAATAAAAATATAAATAAAATGAAATAATTCAAATCAAATCAATAAATATATAAATAAAATAGAAATGTAATAATAATATAAATACTCGATTATGGGCCTTGGGCTTGCTCGGGACCTTCGGGCTGATCCGCTAGACACCCTGGGGAACAGGAATAACAAAACAAATATATACGGTATGTACAGTATATAAATATAAAATAAATAAAATAAACATAAATAAAATGAAATAAATAAAATTAAATTAAATTAAACAATAATAAATCAAATAAATAAATATTTAAATAAATTACAAAATATAATAATAATATAAATACTTGATTATGGGCCTTGGGCTTGCTCGGGACCTTGGGGCTGTTATATACTGTATATAGGCTATATATAATATATATATATAAAATATATACTGTAATATAACTAAAATTCCATAGAGTACTTCCCATACTTCCTGTAAGCATTCCTGTGACATCTTCGTGATTATAATGTATTTATTTTGTAGGCAGTATTTATTGATAAATATATTTGTCCTTCAAGCAAAAAATAGTGTAAAGTCATCAATGATACCTAGATAAAACTGCATCAATACTCAACGGGTTAACCAAGATTCACTCCCCTCAGTCACCAAAAGTCACAAGTAACATCTTATATACATAATATATAGTTCGAATTATTCACTAAACACTTTCACTGGGTAGATGAAATAATCCATAATTGCCTGCCTATAGCTAGGTGGGCCAGAGGGAGGGAGCCCAGAATTTAAAGGGCCGGGACCCTGCCTCACAGTCTGGGGGCCGAGAAACTACTGACTTTACAAAGGCCCGGGCTCCTCAGAGAGGGACGCTATGGGGTTGCTAGATACTTCCATTTGTAACTTACTAATGCCTAACTTACCAGTCCAAATTGCGTCAAAATCGAGTCATAAACTTATTTTTGGCGAATATTTCTAACTTACAGGTGGCATTATGACGCGATTGCGTCATACGAGCACTCTTCGAGGGGTGGCGTTATGACGCGATCGCGTCCTAAAGATGCGGGAGGGTTAAAGAATTTGGTGTTGATGTTTTTCCTGGCAAGTGATAGCGAGCCTGTAATTTAGGAGGAATCGGACTTCGGCCGAAACAGTATTTTACCGAAAAATTTACAAATTTTTCTAGAAGGTGGTTTTAGGGATGTGATTTTAAAGCTTGATGGAGGTCTAGGGAAGAAACTAAAAATAGAATAATTAGATGAATATATCGACCAACAAATAAACCTTTCCCCCTTAACCCCTCCAGCACCATGCCGCCTTTTTACCTCTGATTCTGGCTAAAAAAAACAAAAATTGAAGTTTAAGAAGGACCTATGTTACTATAAGGGTTTATTAATGTCGTATATACCCATTTGAGTCGCATAGGCAAATTACATACTAAAGAAAATCGTCTACTGGTAACCAGAATATGATGACAAATACGGCATGGTGGTGAAGGGGTTAAAGGTATATTGGCGGTAATAAACCTATATAATACAAGGATAGAAAGGTAAATCACTATTAATATACCCTATGGTTCTATTTACCCTTTTCTTGCTCCCTTATTTGTACAGTCGACCTAATAAGTGATGTCTCGGCACAGATTATGTTTTGATCAAAAATTGGTATCAGCAATATTTACACATGATTTCTTCTTTTTGAGCGAGATATACAAACATGTTCCTACACTTACCCACCCTATTCAACATCTGACAGACATTAATACAGCACAGAGAGAGCCAAGCGTAAAGACAGCCGAGACATGACTTATTGGCGCCACTGTACCTAACTGGCTTGTATCTCTTCGGCCCCATTCAGCCAACTGTTTTAAGACGTTTATCCCTATCCAGGTGTCGATTTCTTCCTGGCGAGCGATAGCGAGCCAGCATTGTATGGAGAAATCCGGCTATGCCGGAGACATTTTTCTATCGAAAAATGTACAAATTTAGCTTGCTGTCAAAACAAAAATATATATATGCTGGCTCGCTACCGCTCGCCAGGAAAATATTGACACCTTGATGGGGGTAAAGGTCTTAAAACAGTAGGCTGAATGGGGCTGAATAGATAAAAGTCAAAGAGAGAGGGAGAGAAAGAGAAAAAAAAGCGAGGTGGGCTCCTTTATTTGTACCTGACTGAGAACATAAGGGCTGCTTTTTCTGACTTTGTATGACTGTAGCGGGAGTTTGTAACATCAGAAGCTGTTGTTGCAACCATCAAAAGATGCAATTAATTACTGGGGGAGGGGCTGTGTGTTTGTTTGTTCATTGCTCGTGCGTGCGTGTGTGTGTGTGTGTGTTCATGTGTTTATTATTGTCAGTGTGTGTGTTATTATAAATGTGTGTGTGTGAATGTGTGCTATTGTCAGTGTGGTTGTGTGTGTGTGTTATTGTTAATATATGTGTGTGAATATGTGTTATTGTCAGTGTGTGTGAATGTGTGTCATTGTTAATATGTAGGTGTGAATGTGTGTGTGTTATTGTCAGTGTATGTGCGTGTGTGTGTTAATGTTAATATGTGTGTGTGTTATTATCAGTGTGTGTGAATGTGTGTTAGTGTCAATGTGTGTGAATGTGTGTTAGTGTTAGTGTATGTGAATGTGTGTTATTGTCAATGTGTATGAATGTATGTTATTGTCAATGTGTGTGAATGTGTGTGAATGTGTTAGTGTCAATGTGTGTGAATGTGTTATTGTCAATGTGTGTGAATGTGTTATTGTCAATGTGTGTGAATGTGTTATTGTCAATGTGTGTGAATGTGTTATTGTCAATGTGTGTGAATGTGTTATTGTCAATGTGTGTGAATGTGTGTGAATGTGTTATTGTCAATGTGTGTGAATGTGTTATTGTCAATGTGTGTGAATGTGTGTGAATGTGTTATTGTCAATGTGTGTGAATGTGTTATTGTCAATGTGTGTGAATGTGTTATTGTCAATGTGTGTGAATGTGTTATTTTCAATGTGTGTGAATGTGTTATTGTCAATGTGTGTGAATGTGTTATTGTCAATGTGTGAATATGTGTTATTGTCAATGTGTGTGAATATGTGTTATTGTCAATGTGTGTGAATGTGTGTTATTGTCAGTATATATGAATTTGTGTTATTGGCAATGTGTGTACGTGTGTGTTATTGTTAATATGTGTGTGTGCGTGTGTTATAAGGAATGTATATATATATAATTATATATATATATATATATATATATATATATTCTCTTTTAAACAAACAAGGTTAAAGGCAATAGCAGTTTCAGCATTCAGGATTTTATTGTTACAGCTTTCAATAGTTATTATTTCAATAGCTATTTAAAGCTGTAACAATAAAATCCTGAATGCTGAAACTGCTATTGCCTTTAACCTCGTCTGTTTAAAAGAGAATCTATTACCTGGCTCTACTAACATATGTATATATATATATATATATATATATATATATATATATATATATATATATATATAATATATACTGTATATGTAGCCTATACATACCAGTATACATATATACAGTATATATATATATATGTATATACAGTATATATACATATATATTTTTTGTGTTTTTTTTATTGGGTGGGGGGAAACCCAGAAAAGAGCTTTAATTCATTTTTCTCTAACATCATCATTACTACTACAACCATAGCCACTTCTACTACTACCATTATCATCACAACCGCTAGAGAATAAAACAAATTACAGGTCTTTCCTGTGTTTTCCCCCACCCAATCCATCTACCTGTCAGTATGAATCATCCACATATACACACACACACATACACACATATATATATATATATATATATATATATATATATACATATATATATATATATATATATATTCTCTTTTAAACAGATGAGGTTAAAATCAATAGCAGTTTCATCATTCAGGATTTTATTGTTACAGCTTTCAATAGTTCTAACAATTTTCCTCTGAGGTTCAGAGATGAGGTACAAAAGGTTAGCAAAATTCATGGTGGATCCAACGTTTCACAAGTAAACATCTTGCATCTTCAGGGAATGGAGAGGTAATGGCGTTAGGCAGGGTTGCCCGATTAGAATAGGGACAATGCATCATATTTATACAAAATTCGAGGATCAAGTAGAGGGAGGTGGGCGGAGCTACTGGGTGTGTGGTGGCTGTTCATTGGTGGAAGGCAGTCTATTCGCGAGACGGGCACTAAATCTTATCGGTGGTTGGTTGTTGGCTGTGGGTGGCTGTGATTGGTTGGTGTTGTCAGTTGTGTGCTGAGCGTGGAACCGTAAGGGAGGGGGGCGCGGGGCGAGAGGAAGGTGGACAGCATGCCTGAAGGAAGAATTTGAAGGTCTTGTGTTTGGTTGTTGATGCTGGGGTTGAGTGTTTGGATGTATAGAGCTTCTAAAATAGCTAGTCTTCTGGGGTCTGATTCTTTGTCGAGTATGGTGGTTTGTTTATCTAGGTCGGCGCAAGGTAGGGCAAGATGGTGGGGGGCTTGATAGTGATCTTTTATAGCGCCAGATTGAAGGTGGAGGGTTAGTCGACGGGAAAGGCGAGTCTGTGTCATTCCAACATAGGATAGGGGTCCACAGTCCCCAGTGGTGCAAATATGCTGGTATATCACATGATTGTCTTTCGGTTGGTTGGTGGAAATGGGGCGGTTACGGAGGACAAGGTTAGAGGTCTGAGGAGATTTGTAGTAAATAATGAGTTTGATTTTATTGTCAGGGTTGGTGGGGAGGACGTTTTTGTGAATTATTTCTTTAATAATGGATTCGTCTGTTGTGTGGTCGGAAGACATGTAGTTTCTGTAGAAAAATGTAATGTCATTGGCCGGGTTGGTGCTAGGGGGGTCTTGTTTGTACCATTTTTCTAGGTGGTGGTTGATGGCATTGGTGACGTCAGTGTTGGAATACCCATTGTTGACTAGGACTTGAGTGAGCCTTTCCAGTTCATTGTGTGTGTCATTCCAGGTGGTGCAATGGGTGAGGGCTCTCCTGACATAGGCGGCGATGGTGGACTGTAGGTATCGTTTAGGGCATTCACTTTCCCCATTAAGACATTGGCCATTGTTAGTAGATTTGGTGTACACGGTAGTTTTGAAGCCGTGGTCGTGGAGGGAGACAAGGAGGTCGAGGAAGGGTAGATGTCCATCGGTGGTTTCTTCGTATGTGAAGTTGAGTCCGGAGGCGGCCATGAAGCACTGCTGGAGGTCCCTGAGTTCGCCCAGGTCCTTCACCCGCACGAAGATATCATCGATGTACCTGCAGTAGACAGTGGGCCGGTGGGCAGCCAGGAGTTCCTCTTCTATAGTTCCCATGAAGAAATTGGCGAACAGGACCCCCAGGGGGCTTCCCATCGCTACACCGTCGATTTGCTGGTACATATTCCCGCGGGGGCAGAGGAAAGGGGACTCCTTGGTACATAGTTCCAAGAGCATCTTCAGGGCCTTCTCCGGGATGTCCAGGGTATTAGGGCAGTGGAAACTCGACGTAGGATAAAATCTATGGTCTTGTCAACGGGCACGTTGGTAAACAAACTCTCTACGTCGAGGGAGGCGATGATGTGGTCATTAGCTGGGGGGGCATCTCGTAGAATTTCTAGGAAGTCATAAGCAGAGTTGAGGTTGTATTGCCGTGGAACAAAATGGGTGAGGAGTTTGTTCAGGGCCTTGGCGGTCTGGTAGGTAGCAGTAGGGATCTGTGATATGATGGGGCGGAGGGGGTTCCCAGGTTTGTGAGTTTTTATAGTACCGTAAGCATAACCTGGGGTGAATTCGCCGATGAGTTTCTTCAGGTGTACTCCATCGGCTTTGGCGTTGATAGCAGTGATAGCACGGCTTCAAAACTACCGTGTACACCAAACCTACTAACAATGGCCAATGTCTTAATGGGGAAAGTGAATGCCCTAAACGATACCTACAGTCCACCATCGCCGCCTGTGTCAGGAGAGCCCTCACCCATTGCACCACCTAGAATGACACACACAATGAACTGGAAAGGCTCACACAGGTCCTAGTCAAAAATGGGTATTCCAACACTGACGTCACCAATGCCATCAACCACCACCTATAAAAATGGTACAAACAAGACCCCCCTAGCACCAACCCGGCCAATGACATTACATTTTTCTACAGAAACTACATGTCTTCCGACCACACAACAGACGAATCCATTATGAAAGAAATAATTCACAAAAACTTCCTCCCCACCAACCCTGACAAAAAAATCAAACTCATTATTTACTACAAATCTCCTAAGACCTCAAACCTTGTCCTACGTAACCGCCCCACTTCCACCAACCAACCGAAAGACGATCATGTGATATACCAGCATATTTGCACCTCTGGGGACTGTGGACCCCTATCCTATGTTGGAATGACACAGACTCGCCTTTCCCGTCGACTAACCCTCCACCTTCAATCTGGCGCTATAAAAGATCACTATCAAGCCCCCACCATCTTGCCCTAACTCGCGCCGACCTAGACAAACAAACCACCATACTTGACAAAGAATCAGACCCCAGAAGACTAGCTATTTTAGAAGCTCTATACATCCAAACACTCAACCCCAGCATCAACAACCAAACGCAAGACCTTCAAATTCTTCCTTCAGGCAAGCGCTACAGGCATGCTGCCCCCCTTCTTCTCGCCCCGTGCCCCCCTCCCTTACGCTTCCACGCTCAGCACATAACTGACAACACCAACCAATCACAGCCACCCACAGCCAACAACCAACCACCGATGAGATTTAGTGCCCGTCTCGCAAATAGACTGCCTTCCACCAATGAACAGCCACCACACACCCAGTAGGTCCACCCACCTCCCTCTACTTGATCCTCGAATTTTGTATAAATATGATGCTTTGTCCCTATTCTAATCATTACCTCTCCATTCCCTGAAGATGCAAGATGTTTACTTGTGAAACGTTGGATCCACCATGAATTTTGCTAACCTTTTGTACCTCATCTCTGAACCCCAGAGGAAAATTGTTAGAACTATTGAAAGCTGTAACAATAAAATCCTGAATGCTGAAACTGCTATTGCTTTTGACCTCGTCTGTTTAAAAGAGATTATATATATATACAGTATATATATGTGTGTGTGTGTGTGTGTGTGTGTGTATATGTGGATGATTCATACTGACAGGTAGATGGATTGGGTAGGGGAAAACACAGGAAAGAACTTTAAACAAAAATATTCTCTAGCGGTTGTGATGATAATGGTAGTAGTAGAAGTGGCTATGGTTGTAATAGTAATGATGATAGAGAATAATGAATTAAAGCTCTTTCCTGGGGTTTCCCCCACCCAATAAAACAAATATATATATATATATATATATATATATATATATATATATATATATATATACTGTATATGCGTGTGTGTGTGTGTGTGTGTGTGTGTGTGTGTGCGCGCGCGTGCTAGTTTGTTTAGTTGGATGAGTACGAAAAAGTATAATTAATTTTTGGGTCATAAATTACCTGCCTCTGTAATTTTGTTTTGTGTTGTATGTGTGCGTGTTATTCCTTGTGTCTGCTGTGTGTGCATGTGCATCCGTGATTGTTTCTGTGTGTGTATCCATGTGTGTTTCTGCGTGTTTCTGTATGTGTGGGTGCGCATGTGTACCTGTGTGCATAGGCCTATACATTATATGTGTGTGTGCGTGTATATATGATATATAATAAGAGGTCACTAGAGGTATGTGACAGAAAAAGGGAAAACAGGAAAATAATGTATGCATATATTGTTGTATTTACTGTACTATTAAACATTTGTATTTAGTAATAGTGTCACTGAGGACCACATTAAATAGAGTAGACGTGCCGTTTCCTCCAAAATCAAAACGGCATACCCAACTCTGCGATGGGTCACCATCATCACTACTACTACTTTCACCATCAGCACTACTACTCTCATCATCACTACAACTTTCACCATCATATAAAGATATACAGATATGCAGATATTTCTTGACTGAACAGACAACAAACTAACTTAACCTAACAAATGCGGGCGCGTTTTTTTCCGCCCCCCGAATGATGGCGTTCTGTGTGAGTGTGCCCCTATGGGGCACACACACACAGAACACCATCATCATTGATTGGGAATAGGTAGAGGGTGGGGGGTGGGGTTCTGAGGGGGGGGGGGGGGAATTGAGGGGGGAGGGGGGGGGCAAAACCATATTTTGGACCTAAGATCATAACTATTGCACAAATTCAAAAAATATTGTTTTAATTACCGTCGCATTCACGCACCGAAGGTTCGTGTGAAGTTTGGTGAAAATCCGTCAAACGGGCTAGGAGGAGTTCTCGGACGGACAGACAGACAGACAAACAGACAGACATTTCGGTTAGCATGTACCTCTATACGGGGGGCGATACCACTCTGCTTACGCAGAGTTGACAAAAGACAATCATTTAGGCCTAATGGTAAACAGAATATGATGAAAATAAAGTAGACGTGTCGTTTCGCCCAAAATCAAAACGGCATACCCAACTCTGCGATAGGTCACCATCAGCATTACTAGTCAATCATTACTATCATTATCACTACTACTACTACTCTCACCATCATCACTACTACTCTCATCATCACTACAACTTTTCACCATCATCGCTACTACTTACCAACATCACTAATACTGTCACCATCATCTTACAATCATCATTACTACTGTCACCATCATTAATACTATTATGACCATCATCACTACTACTAGTACTGTCGCCAACATATCTACTAAACACTCGCTCCCGCCAACTAACCTGCCTACACCGTTGATTCATTTAAACCCCGCTTAGACAAATATCTCGCATCATATCCCCCTCAGTTACTAACCCATCTGTCCCCTACTATAGGTAGCGCCAACGAACTTGACAATCATCTTGATCCCTGACCTCTCTGTAACTCAAAAGGGCCTAGAGCAAACTGGCTGTAAAGATGCACACCTATTTCCTGGTGGACTCTTACCAAATGATTGAAATGTCAGACCGATTGCTTTCATTCATTTCGAGTTTTAAGAACTTAATGGGTCAAGATTATTGTCAAGTTCGTTGGCGCTACCTATAACTTCCTAATCCTGCCACGGACATTAGTTCCAGGGCAGTAGTTCCCTTTCCAATGTTCCCTTACCCACTCTAAACCACTGTTTGGACACTTGATCCTCAGTGTTTTGGAAGACAAGCAGCCTAGAAGGGTCACTAGAACTGTTGTTGCTTGATTTCCTTTGTACTCCTTTGTACTACTGTTATCATCATCACTACCATCATCACTACTGTCATCATTATCACTAAATCTACAACCATCATCAATGCTATTATCACCATCAACAATATCCCCACTATTACTACCATCACTTCTAATGTTAACTAAACTAAACCTAACAAATGCGGGCGAGTTTTTTTTTCGCCCCTTGATCGATAGTGTTCTGTGTGAGTGTGCCCCTACGGGGCACACAAACACAGAACGCCATCATCATTGCTTGGGAATAGGTACAGGGGGGGGGGGGGGGGTCTGTGGCTTGGGGGGGGGGGGGGGCAAAACCTTTCTTAGGACCTAAGATCATAACTATTGCACAAATTCAAACAAATATTTGCTTAATTACCGGCGAATTCACGCACCGAAGGTTCGTTTGAAGTTTGGTGAAAATCCGTCAAACGGTCTAGGAGGAGTTCTCGGACGGACAGACAGACATTTCGGTTAGCATGTACTATATATTTTGGGCGATACCACTTACCTGGTGGTGATGGGATTAAAATAAGTGTTCACTTTGATTAAAACAAAATAGAGTCGATTCAGTTAGCGATAATTATAAGTCCTCTGTGTCAAATATAAGATATCAAGGTTAGATTGATTCAGTGACTGTGAGAGGCTGACATGGAGGTAGACTATTTAGGGATGGAAGGCACGGCTATAGTATTGGGGGAATGAAATGAAACGGCGACCACGGTATCTAGCGGATTGAGGCGGAACAAAGGGAGAGGATTGACGATCCCCATGATATCGTCTTGCGTTTCTGAAAACTGGGCGCGGCAGCATTTACAAAGATGGTGGGGGAGAAGCCGAATTGATGCACCAAGGGCCTGGAGATTTTGGTCCTGCAGGAGACGGAAGACCTGGCCATAGGTGCAAGGCCTTCTGATTTCTACATGCACCATCGCCTCTTCTTCCACCAGTTTCGCCCAGCCTTGCACCAGACGAGGGTCATCACACGCAGCCTTGATTGCCGCTGATGCTATGACACTCGAGTTGACGAAGGTAGGGCAGGCATGAGGACGGCCGCCCAAGATTAATCCAGTCCCCGTCAGCTTGCCGTGCGCTACATTGGTCACCAAACGATGCGCCCCCGCCTCCTCCCTTACCTCCAAAAACCTATAGTAATCTTGAGTCTTGCTGCCAGAGGATGCAAAGAGTGCCATGGTTGGTACGGCTGCTGTGTCTAGCACTCCCTGCCAGCCCAGTCTATTCTTGAGTGCCGCAGACCCCTCACCTTCTGGTACCTGCACAACCTCCTTACCCTTCACTATCTCACAAACTTCCTCCGGCACAGGCTCCATTGCCGGGTTTACTGGCTATGTTGGCACCAACAACAGCCGACCCTTAGCAGAAGGGAGGCAGGAGGGGAGTATGATTAGGGGATCTTGACTATCCAGGTGACCAAGTAATACAGCACCCCTCTGTGAATAATTCCGCATGGCCCCCTGCGAAAAGGTCTCTTCGGGATGATTTTCTGAATCGATCTGCAGCTCCTGTGCCTCGGAATTTTGGTATGTTTCTCGCAGCTTGGCCCAACACCACTTCCCACAAACGCTCACATCACTCTCATCAACCTCCCTTGTGTCATGCAAGATGGGAAGGGTCATCATGTTGGATAAAATAGATGACGCTCCTATGGCTGCTATGGAGTGTGTGATAAGAGCAACGGTGATGCTCTCCCGACAAAGCACTAGGTCCGTCGCCCGCCACCCCTCCAGGACCTCTATGGCTTTTCGTGTGGCCTCTCTCTCCACCACGGCCACCACCCCTGCCGTAACTGTCCCCTCCGTATCTCCATCCCATAGCTGCCGTAAAGTATGAAACACCCTAACGTCGCCGTCCTCACTTTCAGAAATCAACAAGAGCCGATCGTGTTTGCGTGCAGAAGGCAGACACGCCCTAAGCTGTTTTGGTGTCAAGTTTCGACACATAATGGATACCTTACCCAATACTCTAGAAAGGTGAGAATCTAAGGTGACTATTCCCTGGCTGCCAGAACGGTTTGGAGTTAGCTTAGAAGGCGCGAGCCTCCCCCCACCACCAGGAGACGAGGAGTGTCTTAGATTGCGGGAGGAGGGGCCCCTATCCTAAATCGCCTTACATGCCGTAATTGATTTAGAAACCCCTCACATCCGCCGGCAAAGAGGCCGATGGCAAGGATAATGGAGATAAAGACTACGGCACGGGAGGCGACAGTAGAGGGCAGAATGTCACCATAGCCTACAGTGGAGAGGGTGATCACAGCCCAGTAGACATGGTCGAAGTAAAAGTAGGGCAGGGAGAGGGTGGCGGCGGTGTCAGCGTTTAATGTGGCCCTGCTTCCCCATTCCTCGCTGGTCTACAGAGCACCCCCTACCACCAGCAGTAACACAAGTACACACAGCACCACCCGTGTAGCACCAAACCATTGGCGGCAGAGGGCGGCGGTAGAGTTTCGGGGGTCCGGGTAGAGGAGTCGTAAGGTTACCAGGATGAGGTATTCGTGGTTGAAGACGCCCGTGTTCAGGGACATCACCACGCCCACCATCAACCACGCGTGGCCAGCCCATGAAGCCACAGAGGTAGCGTCTCGCCCGTCAACCAGCAGTATTTATAACCTAAGTCCATGATGATCCACTTTTATTTTATTATTGTTTATTTTGGCTTGAAAATTATGATGAAGTTCGCAGAACCAACAAAACCAGTACTCAACCCAACCATTTTCACACTATCTTAAATGAGGATATTTTCTTTTTCGAACGTACTGTATGTATGAAGTTTGGTGATAATTCATCGAACTAGAAGGTCTAGGAGGAGTTTTGGGAGAGACTGACGACGACGACAGACATTGTCTCCGGCAGGGAACCAGTATACAGGGGGAGGGGGGATGCCACTTTGCTTACGCAGAGTTGATAAAATAGAAACAAATATAGCCTGAAGATGGGTCTAGGGGGCGTGTTTTATTATTTTGTTCAACTTTACGTAAGCAGAGTGATATCCCCCCCACCCGTATTGTGGTAACGAGCTTGACAATAATCTTGACCCCTTAGCTTCTTATAACTCGAAATGACTGAAAGCAATCGGGCTGGCATTTCTATCATTTGGGAAGAGACCACCAAGAAATAGGTGTAGATATTTACATCCAGTTTGGTAAAGGTCCTTTGGAGTTACGAAGAGGTCAGGGATCGAGATTTTTGTCAAGTTAGTTGGCGCTATCTATAGTAGTAGTGATGATGGTGACAATAGTAGAGGTGATGGTGACAGTAGTAGTGAAGATGGTGATAGTAGTATTCATGATGGTAATAGTAGTGATGATGGTAACCCATCGCAGAGTTGGGTATTCCACTTTGATTTTGGGCAAAGCTGCACTTCTACTTTATTTTGTATATATTTATATATATATATATATATATATATATATATATATATATATATATATATATATATATATATATATATATATATGCAGTATACTGTATATCTCACTCGAAATAAAGAGATCATGTTTAGATAACACTGACACCAATTATTGAGTCAAATATAATTGGTACCGAGACATCGCTTATTTGACCGACTGTACGTTGCTCGAAATGGCAAATCAATCAAAACATAATTATGCTACACTCTTCAGATAATAGGAAAAACTAGAAAATAGCTACGAGGTGCCGTTGTAAAGGCTTATCCCTCAATACCTTCACCTGACCTGACCATCGATAATAACAACAGATAAAATAGAAAAAACACCATACTATACCTTGTTCCAAATGAGTAGGCCAAAACTCTTGATCAATAACCCCTATAACTCACAAACGACTAGAGTAATCGAGCTAATACGTCTACCATTTGGGAAGGGTCAGTCAGGGAATAGGTGTGGCCAAAATTCTTGAACATTAACCTATATAACTCACAAACGAGTGGAGTAATCGAGCTAATATGTCTACCATTTGGGAAGGTTCGGCCAGGGAATAAATATGTCTACCATTTGGGAAGGGTAGGCCTAAGCCCGGGAATAGGTGGGGAAATATACAGCCCATTTGCTCTAGCCCATTTTTAGTTATGGAAGTTAGGGTTCACGATAGCTGGCCTACTCATTTGAAACAGGGAATAGTACCTAGTGTTTCAAATTATTAAAGTGTTCAGTTAACCCTATTTGATCCGAAGGGGGACTTTTTAAATTTCCTCTGTTTCACTTCAGTAGTTTGGATGATTTTAAGGCGTTGTCACCTCACAACAGTGTCATATCACGGGCAACCATCACCATAGACAGCCTTCATTTCATCATGGATTTTCCGGGCACTGTAACCTTTAAATGCAGGAACTTAATCAGGCTGCGAGCCTCAATCGTCTCCATCTTGCAGGTTACTGACATCTAGCGCCACCTGTAAAGAAAGTAAACGAACTTAGGAGAAAATTTGTGCACCATCATGCGCATAAGGACCAGTCATTACACTGACAGAAATGTCATCGACATAGCTCAATAATTTCCGGCTGATAATTAAAAGGATATCCCCTCGTATACTTAGCAGTGTGTATGCCTAGCAGTGTGTATACCTAGCATTATGTATACCTAGCAGTGTGCAAACCTAGCAGTGTGTATACCTAGCATTATGTATACCTAGCAGTGTGTATACTTAGCATGATGTATACCTAACAGTGTGTATACCTAGCATTATATATACCTAGCAGTGTGCATACCTAGCAATGTGTATACCTAGCATTATATATACCTAGCAGTGTGTATACCTAACAATGTGTATACCTAGCAGTGTGTATACCTAGCAGTGTGTATACCTAGCATTATATATACCTAGCAGTGTGTATACCTAGCAGTGTGTATACCTAGCATTATATATACCTAGCAGTGTGTATACCTAACAATGTGTATACCTAGCAGTGTGTATACCTAGCATTATATATACCTAGCAGTGTGTATACCTAGCAGTGTGTATACCTAGCATTATATATACCTAGCAGTGTGCATACCTAGCAGTGTGTATACCATGCAGTGTGTCTACCTAGCATTATATATACCTAGCAGTGTGTATACCTAGCAGTGTGCATACCTATACTCCGTTCAGCATAAACAGTCCGTTGGTAGGGCAGAACTTGACAACACTGTTTTACCCTCGCTATCAGCTGATAAGTTGATAATGGGGGCGAGAAACTATTTGCCCTCTCTCTCTCTCTCTCTCTCTCTCTCTCTCTCTCTCTCTCTCTCTCTCTCTCTCTCTCTCTCTCTGGGAGATGAAATTGTACTAACTTAATTATTAACGTGATTTTTATATACCCTAAATCTCTCTCTCTCTCTCTCTCTCTCTCTCTCTATATATATATATATATATATATATATATATATATATATATATATATATATATATAATGTCTTAAATGATAAAATAAACTATTGGTAAAAATATTCTGTGTGACAGACTTTAAAGTGTTTGCTTTTATTGTACGGTTTTTTATAGTGTAATTATTTTGGAACTTAAGGGGAGATATGGCGCTTTTCTAGACCACCTTCTCCCTCATCTTTAGCCCCATTATTTTGGCGATTTTATGAACTTTCGCCCCATTTCTGTCAATTTTAAGACCTTTCCTGCCATTTAGGTGTTGATTTTTTCCTGGCGAGAGAAAGCGAGCCTGTAATTTAAGAGGAACCGGCCTTCGGCCGGGAAATGTTTCTACCGAATAATGTACAAAGTTGTCTTGAAAGGGGGTCTAGGGGGCGTCTTTTTAAGCTTGATGGAGGTCTAGCGAGGACACTAGGCAAATCATAAATAAATGAAAAACTCGACCAAAAAGTGAAGGATCTGCCCTTAAATCTTGAAGCTGCCAGACTACAATTGCCCGTAAAATTGACGGAAAAAGCCCTTTTGTGACACCGCACGATATCCGCCCGCCTGTCTGTCTGTATGTTTGTGTGCCTGTAATTGTGACTGTCCTTGAAATGGTGTATCTATTCATCAGATGAAGGTATTGAGGGATAAGCCTTTACAACGGCACCTCGTATCTACATTCTAATTTTTCGATTTTTCTGAAGAGTGTAGAGAGAGTAGAAGTATGGCGCTGATGGTAGCCTCCCCTCCCCCCTATCCTCCCACCCCACCCCCACACATCCTAATGATTTTTAAATTGGTGCATTTGATCCCACAGGTTTAACACCTTAACCTTTCCACCCATGACTCGACTATTGTATATGTATTCATATACAGTACATACCGGTACTGGGGAAACCTCTATACAAATAAACGCACCTAGACTTTTACCTCAATGGTGGTGTGGAAAAAAAAAGTCATAACATCAGAAACACTGGATAATTTTCTACTATAGAGAAGTATCCCATTCGTTATGATTACAGAAAACCGTACAATAAAAGCAAACACTTTAAAGTCTGCCACACAGAATATTTTGACGAATAGTTTATTTTATCATTTAAGACATTATATATATATATATATATATATATATATATATATATATATATATAGAGAGAGAGAGAGAGAGAGAGAGAGAGAGATTTAGGGTATATAAAAATCACGTTAATAATTAAGTTAGTACAATTTCATCTCCCAGAGAGAGAGAGAGAGAGAGAGAGAGAGAGAGAGAGAGAGAGAGAGGGCAAATAGTTTCTCGCCCCCATTATCAACTTATCAGCTGATAGCGAGGGTAAAACAGTGTTGTCAAGTTCTGCCCTACCAACGGACTGTTTATGCTGAACGGAGTATAGCAGTGTGTATACCTAGCATTATATATACCTAGCAGTGTGAATACCTTGCAGTGTGTATACCTAGCAGTGTGCATACCTAGCAGTGAGTATACCTAGCACTATACAGTATATACCTAGCAGTGTGCATACCTAGCAGTGCGTATACCTAGCATTATATATACCTAGCAGTGTGTATATCTAGCATTGTGTATACCTGTCAGTGTGTATACCTAGCATTATATATGCCTAGCATTGTGCATACCTAGCAGTGTGTATACCTAGCAGTGTGCATACCTAGCAGTGAGTATACCTAGAATTATACAGTATATACCTAGCAGTGTGCATACCTAGCAGTGAGTATACCTAGCACTATACAGTATATACCTAGCAGTGTGCATACCTAGCAGTGAGTATACCTAGCATTATATATACCTAGCAGTGTGTATATCTAGCACTGTGTATACCTACCAGTGTGTATACCTAGCATTATATATACCTAGCAGTGTGCATACCTAGCAGTGTGTATACCTAGCAGTGTGCATTCCTAGCATTATATATACCTAGCAGTGTGCATACCTAGCAGAGTGTATACCTAGCATTATATATACCTAGCAGTGTGCATACATAGCCGTGTGTATACCTAGCATTATATATACCTAGCAGTGTGCATACCTAGCAGTGTGTATACATAGCAGTGTGTATACCTAGCATTATGTATACCTAGCAGTGTGCATACTTAGCAGTGTGTATACCTAGCATTATATATACCTAGCAGTGTGTATACCTAGCAGTGTGTATACCTAGCAGTGTGTATACCTAGCATTATATATACCTAGCAGTGTGTATACCTAGCAGTGTGTATACCTAGCATTATATATACCTAGCAGTGTGTATACCTAGCAGTGTGTATACCTAGCAGTGTGTATACCTAGCAGTGTGTATACCTAGCATTATGTATACCTAGAAGTGTGCATACCTAGCAGTGTGTATACGTAGCATTGTGTATACCTAGCAGTGTGTATACCTAGCATTATGTATACCTAGCAGTGTGTATACCTAGCAGTGTGTATACCTAGCATTATATATACCTAGCAGTGTGTATACCTAGCATTATATATACCTAGCAGTGTGTATACCTAGCAGTGTGTATACCTAGCATTATATATACCTAGCAGTGTGCATACCTAGCAGTGTGTATACCTAGCATTATATATACCTAGCAGTGTGCATACTTAGCAGTGTGTATACCTAGCACTGTGTACACCTGTTGACTTCGTGCAATCATCTACTTAGCATGTAAACCAACTTGCGCACATCTGCTTCCATGGATGTTATCCTCATGTACGTATTGTTACGTACACCTGCATAGTTTCATGTACATGTACGGTAGTTTGTGTACACCTGCTTCCATGTGTACGTTATCTTGTGTATACCTAGTACGTACGCGTGCCATGTACACTTGCACGTCTCCATGTACGTCAGCTGTGTACACCTTTTCCATGTATGCTAGCCTATGTATACCTAGCTCCATGTATGCTTAATGTAGCTCAATGTGCACCTGCACAGCTTAACCCAGGAGCTGCAGGAAGACTCTTAAGAGTTTCCCCGGGCGACTGCGGGAAGACTCTTAAGATCCCGGGCCTAAAAAAATCCATTTAAAACACTCCTAAAAAAAATTGATTTTTTTTTTTTTTTTTTTTTTTGCCCCTGGGCCATGCCAAGTATCACTCCTCCACATCCCCTCCTTCCCCACTTCCCCCCCCCCCTCCTTCAATGATCACCTATTTTCCATGTTATTCCCCTATTCTGTGGTCTATTTTCGTGCTAACATTAGCGAGTTGCTAGCAGGGCGTTATCAGTGTTACCAAGCGTGGGAATTAGGGGAGAAGTCAGGAAGAGAATTGAGAGGTACCTCCAGTGTCTCTCAAAGCTTCGTGAGTGGAAGGTTGGCTCACACTCACTCACACACACTCTCGCTTTCATTTCGCGATTTTGACCAGCCAAACACTGTTTCCACTTGTTTTATTGTTGTAACTGGTTAATATCTTCATATTAATGGTAAAATAGGCGCATATGAATAAGTATTAATGATATTTATGGTAAAATAACAATGTTAGTGATGGGAACAGATCAAATACGTGCGCACAGGTGTGTGGTGTCTCATACCCCCCCCGATGTGCAGCCGAGAGGTTAATGTACATGTACTTCCATGTGTGCTAGCCTGTGTATGCTTAGCTCCATGTACACCTACACAATTCCATGTATACCAGTTTATGTACACATATTTTCATGTGTGGTAGCCTATATATGCTTAGCTCCATGTATACCTGCACAGCTTAATGTACACCAGTTTGTGTACACCTACTTCCATAATAAGCTAGCCTGTATATGCTTAGCTCCATGTACACCAATTGTGTACACCTACTTCCATGTATGCTAGCCTGTGTACGCTTATCTCCATGTACACCGATTTAGTAAACCTACTTCAATGTATGCTAGCCTGTGTACGCTTAGCTCCATGTACACCAGTTTGTGTACACCTACTTCCATGTATGCTAGCCTGTGTACGCTTAGCTCCATGTACACCAGTTTGTGTACACCTACTTCCAAGTATGCTAGCCTGTGTACGCTTAAGGGGAGGCAGACCGTTTGTTTGGTCTATTAATTAATTTATTCATATATTTTTTTAGTTTCCTCCCTAGACCTCCATCAAGCTTAGAAAAATACTCCCTAGACCCCCCTTCAAGATAAATTTCCCGCCCAAAGGCCGGTTCCTCTTAAAATTGCAGGCTCGCTTCCACTCGTCAGGATACAATCGACACCTAAATGGCACGAAAGGTCTTAAAATGGACAACGAAATTGGGCGAAAGGTGTTAAAATCGCCAAACTAATGGGCCAAACTTCTTACAATCTCAAAACTAGTGGGGCTAAATATTAGAGAGAAGGAGGTCCAGAAAAACGGTCTGCCTCCCCTTACCTCCATGTACACCTGCACAGCTCCATGTACACCAGTCTATGTGTACAAACATTTGTTGGCCGTCAATAATCCCCGACAAAGGCGTTACTCAAAGCAATATTAAGGGAGCCCACCTCGTTTTTTTTCTCTTTCTCTTCCTCTCTCTTTGGCTTGTATTCATTCGGCCCCATTCAGCCTACTGTTTTAAGACGTTTACCCCCATCCAGGTGTCAATATTTTCCTGGCGAGCAGTAGCGAGCCAGCATATATATTTTTGTTTACAGCAATCTACATTTGTACATTTTTCGATAGAAAAATTTCTCTGGCGAAGCCGGATTTCTCCATACAATGCTGGCTCGCTATCGCTCGCCAGGAAGAAATCGACGCCTGGATGGGGATAAACGTCTTAAAACAGTTGGCTGAATGGATACAAGTCAGGGAAAGAGAGAACATGAGAGAAAAGATAAAAAAAAAGCCCGTGACCCCCCTTAAGTCCCTCTAAATACCCGCTCTATCTGTAGTCTGTTTATTTTCAAATGACGATAAATTGAATCCTTTAGCAGCTAATTTATCGATACTTATTGGAAAAATATGAAACCACAATATGTCTCTGCATCATATTAAGACCAAGTTTATATAATTACCACCATATTTCACGACATAATCTTCAAAATAACTGAGAGATCTTTGATAGGAACTTTGCATTTTACCGTCAGATGAAATGAAACCGAGGTAAAAATTGAAGACAACCAGGACAGGTGGGATCTCATTTCTAATGGTAGTTTTGGGTTCCTATCATGTTATGCTTCATTGCTATATACTTTTTATCCACCGGATTTTTTTTCTTTTTTCTTGGCTTTATTTTTTTTTTAGCATTAACCTAACCAAAAAACCTAATCTAACCTAACCTAACCTAATAGCCCCCAAATACATTTAGGTTAGGTTAGGTTAGGTTTTTTGGTTAGGTTAATGCTAAAAAAATAAAAATAAAGCCAAGAAAAAAAAAAAAATCCGGTGGATAAAAAGTATATAGCAATGAAGCATAATATGATAGGAACCCAAAACTACCATTAGAAATGAGATCCCAGCTGTCCGGGTTGTCTTAAATATTTACCGAAACCGATGCTAGTGCCTTATTCAATCTAGCTCAATAGTTTTAATCTTTATGTCCTTATTATTTCTATAGTATCTATCTTTGTGTTCGTAGTGCTATCTATATTATATTTGCGTTCATAGTGTTATATTATATTGTATTGATGTTAAGGGGAGGGGGGTCGTTTTTCAGGTTCCCGTTCTACCTCATGTTTAACCCCATTAGTTTTCAGATTTTGAGATGTTTGCCCCATTTGTTTGTCGATGTTAAGACCTTTCGGCCCATTTCTTTGTCAATTAATATTAAGACCTTTCGTGCTATTTAGGTGTCGATTTTTTTCCAAGCGAAAGAAAGTGAGCGTGTAATTTTGGAACCGGCCGGAACATTTTTCTACCGAAAAATGTACAAATTAATTTAGAAGGGGGATATAATGGATGCTTTTTAAGTTTGATGGAGGTCTAGGGAGGAAACTAAAAAAATAATAAATATATGAAATGATCGAACATAACGTCTTAAAACAGTTGGCTGAATGGATACAAGTCAGGGAAAGAGAGAAAAGAAAAGATAAAAAAAAAACGGTGACCCCCCCCCTTTAATTAGACGTGCCGTTTTGCCCAAAATCAAAATGGCATACCCAACTCTGCGATGGGTTACCATCATCACTACTAATACCATCATCAATCACAATCACCATCATCACTACAACTGCCACAATCATCACGACTACTGTCATCATCACCATTACTATGATCATCATCACTACTACAATTACAATTATCACTACTACTCTCACCATCATCACTACTACTGTCACCATTGTCACTACCATCTTAATCACTAGTAGCATCATTGATACTACAACTATCAACCATCATTACTACTATCATCACCACCATCTTACAATTATCATTACTACTGTTAACATCATCACTACTACTATAACCATCATCATTACTACTGTCACAAGTATTACCATCATGTATCCTACTATCACCATCATCACTACTACTGCCATCATCACCATTACTATGATATTCATCATCACAACTATTGTCATCATCACTACTACTCACCATCATCAATAACACTCACACCATCGTCACTTCCATCATCACTACTGTCATCATTATCACTACAACTATCATCATTACTTGTCACCATCATCACTACTATTATGACCATCATCACTACTACTAGTAGTCACCATCATATCTACTACTGTCACCATCATATCTACTACTGTCATCATCATCAATACAACAAGTTGTCAACCATCATCACTATTATCACCATCACCACTACTATCACCATCAATCCCACTATTACTAACATCACTTCTAATGCCAACTAAACAACTTAACCTAGCAAATGCGTCGGGGGGGGGGGGGGGGGGGGGGGGGGGGCAGGGAGGTGGGGGGGGGGGAAACCATATTTTGGACCTAACATCATAACTATTGCATAAATTCAAAAAATCTTTTTTTACTGACGTTCACATTCACGCAACAAATGTTCGTGTGAAATTTGGTGAAACTCCGTCCATCGGTCTAGGAGGAGTTTCGGGACAGACGGACAACAACAACGACGACAGACATTTTTTTCCGGTGGTACCCACTATACGGGGGGGCGATACCAAACTCTGCTTATGCAGAGTTGATAATGTGTCGTCATTCACGGTGTAAATTTATCTGTCCTTGCCATCAAAACAAGGAGAACATAATATCAGTTCGTTATGCAGCTGCTATTGAATCGTATTTCCCGATGATTGTGAAGAATGTTAAGGGGTGTCACCGTTTTTTTTTGTATCTTTCTCTCCTTTTCTCTCTTTCCCTGGCTTGTATTCATTCGGCCCCATTCAACCAACTGTTTTAAGACGTTCATCCCCATCCAGGTGTCGATTTTTTCCTGGCGAGCGACCGTGCCAGCATTGTATGGAGAAATCCGCCTTCGCCGGAGGCATTTTTCTATCTAAAAATGTACAAATTTAGCTTGCTGTCAAAACAAAAAAATATATATGCTAGCTCGCCACCGCTCGCCAGGAAAATATTGACACCTGGATGGGGGTAAGCGTCTTAAAACAGTAGGCTGAATGGGGCCGAATGGATACAAGCCAAAGAGAGAGGGAGAGAATGAGAAAAAAAGCGAGGTGGGCTCCCTTAACCCTTAAAAAGCGGCTCACCACATAAGTCGAGTTGAAAAAACTGGCAAAAAACGGGTGAAAAAAGGGTGGAAATCGAGTGAAAATGGGTGGGATAGTAATGATCCATACGTCCGACATCTGTGGCTTCCAGGCCCACACTAACTCCAGTTCCCCCACCGCGCATGAGGATGACAGTGTAACCAATAGTTCGCTAAAAGTGAGCAAGGTAGCAAAATCAGCTAAACTTCCATCTTCGAGGTAACACTGTCAGTGCTCCACGAGTGCTACGTAGCTGTATGTGGCGTCATTGTGTAGCGATTTCCACCTAGTTTTCGGCGCAATACAGTTCCTTTCATACTGATGGTTGATATAGCAGCCAGAACGGCCCAGAAAGGCCCAAAACGGCCACAGAGCACCCGCTAGAGGAGGGTTGATACCTCGACAATGGTCGGCACGTGTCAGGGCTATAATTAAGGTATGTCTATATCAAGGCACTGTTAGGTAGCTCTGTTATAATTAGTTTCCTGTTTTCACACCTCTCCTTACCCCCCTCCCCCTTTATCTCTCTCTCTCTCTCTCTATATATATATATATATATATATATATATATATATATATATATATATATATATATATATATATATATATATATATATATATATATATATATACCGGTACATCATTAACCACCAAACTACTATTGTCGTACAGTGGCTTTTATAGTTTGAAATGCTAAAAATATATATCTCTACTTTCAGCTCCCTGGGTGGAGAGAGTAACCAGCCAAGAACTTGAGGAAGATGATGTCCCACTAGATCCCACAAGCAGATGTTTAGCCCAACCTGACCTGACCTTACCGGAGATCATTAGCAGCCACTTTGAGTATCACAGGCTTCTACAGGAGGGGGTTCAGTTTGTGAGAGCGGTGGACCCGCAGCAGATGCCACCCACCGAGGAATTGGAGCCGATGATGAGAATGCTCAGCGACTGTCCTGACCCTTTCGTGTCCCTTGGCTATGGCGATTTTGCGCTCGAGGATCTGCAGAAGTTTAAGGAGTTTCATAACATCATTAAACTCCGTCGGGAACTGTCTGAGGAGGAAAAGTTTTTTACAGGGGTTAGGTTTTCATATAATCCTCTAAAACCCCCAGAGAATATTGAAAATATCCTAGGAATGATTCAGAACCATTCTGAGGATTATGAACTGGAGAAAGAGCTACCTGGACACTTCATGATAACAGTTAAGGAACTAAAGAGCTTGAATTGTCAACGATGGCTGAGTGATGTAATCATGAAATATTTTGACTTGTTTGAGTGGGACGAGTTCAACTGTCAGACCTTTGCCTTGTCTCTAAATAGCATTTTAGAAGTAGAGGCTTATGTGTCCCTGTTAAAAGAATTCTACCCAGGCATACAAAAGTTTGTGCTCGCCATGTGCGTTCGGCTGGAGAAGTTATCCAATGGCCACGTTGTTGTCTATCTTGGTGGAAAGGACATGGACATGGAACGTGGGACGCCAGTTATTGGAAACCACTTCACCTTCTGTACTTATGACCTGGAAGCCAAGAAGCTGTGCTACTTTGACACCTTGGGTTACCCTCTACCCGAAAATCTACTTGACAATCTAGATGAAATTGTGAGTGGGTACCGGATTGATTTACAAGGTGACGTTCTGACAGCTGAAACAATTGTGGCTCATGAATTCACTGGACATGGAAATCCCCACAAATGTACATCAAATTGTTCCATCTATCCACATCAGACCTGCAGTAATGTATGTGGTCCGGCTGTCCTGATGGGCACAACTATAGTCGTTCAGAATCCACGGCTTCTGGAACTTCTTGTGTCCACCAGACGCAAACAGATGAACCTTGTTAGCCAAGAAGTTGCCAGCTTCAGGCATTTTCTACCTAAGTTTTCTCCACACTCTAAGGAAATTCGTTTTGCTGTCATGAGCTGGCTAATGGAAAGAAAGAATAAACAATATTTTGCAGGATAATGCTGTTGAAACATATACTGAAAATGTAGAAAAGTACAGTGAAATAAAAGAGCACTTGCCAAAGAAAGTAATGCATGACAAGTACAATGCTGAAGTGATGAGAATTAAAATGGTGTATAAGGGAAAGAAAAACAAAAGAAAGAAGTTACTAATCAAAGGTGAGATGGGTGAAGATAGCGATATACTAGAACTTATCCCAAAACATAATGAGGGTCTTCTTATCCAAAACACCAACTCTCGTAATGGAGCAGGGGAAAGCAAAGACCCTAGTGCTAGGTGTCTATGTTAAGGGATCAGACAAACCAATTATTAAGAGAATATCCTGCTCTGCTCGTGGAAGACAGTGTAAAGCTGCCACAAAACTTCTCAAAGATTATGTGCATAGTCAAGATTTTGAAGACAAATTGAAGGAGAAATATATGGAGGAAAATGTTGAGGAGTTTTACGAGTTGCTGAAGTCGAACACAGAATTAAGCTTGGTTGATCTTATCTCTGCAAAGCCACAGGTGTCATATCTCGGAGCATCTAGGAAGGCTAAGGTTACCTTCTTCCTGAAAAATAGCCGATTTCTTTACAAGTACTTCAAGAGCAGTGGTGAAGGGGACGGGGAAGATGCCATGTCAGAAGCTCATGCTTTTGTCCAGAGTCAAGATGCCATAGAGCTTATCAAAAGAAGAGCTACAGATCCCCTGAACATCCCCTTTACCAAGCAGTTAAGACAATTGTTAACAAAAACTACCAGGGTCATTTTCTGTAAACCAAAGAAATTGAGATTAACATGCCACTTAAAAAGTGGTAAGTCTATAACAAGGCAGTTCCAATGCTCCTCTGAAGGAATACATGACACGAAAGCCACGTTTGCCTTACAAAGTTTCTTGCAGAGCACAGATTGCCTGGACTGGATTTCTAATCACCTGGAGTGTGGGTCAATCTGGACACCATCAGGGGAGGTGGCTGTAGGACTGGAAACAAAAAACTACTTCGACCAACTTGGCTTTGACTTTAGGAAGAGCATAACCTTGGCTTCAGGAGTGCTAGCAGTAATACCAAGGCAGCAATACCATGAAGATTTCAGTCACAGAAAGTAAGAAATTGGGTCGGACATATCGTTTTGACGAAACATACGAGTTTGAGAAACAACCAGAAACAAACAAGGTGTTCCCGGCTGTAAGGATGTACATCACCTGTTCCTCCCGTACCTCTACATGTAGGGCTCAGTGCAAGAAGTTCTTATTGAGAGATCTGAATAGTAGTGAAGATATTTCCCCACATGAAAGGTGTCCTGGGTGCCATGAGGATCTTGCAGCGGACAGACATGTATGCTTCATGTGTTCAACTGAAGTCAGCCCTTCGTGGTATCTTATAAACGGCCAAGACACCTGCAATGCCTGCTACCTGTACCAGAGAAAGTACAATACAGCCAGACCAGTGAAGCCAAGCCCCTCCTCCAGCAGTGCCCCCAAGACCTACCACCCTCACTACCTCTGTGGATGGAAGCTGAAGTTTGAGGTGTACAGTGACAACCTCAATGTCTGGAAGATTTTCACCAAAACCTCCAACGACGAGTACCACCAGGAGCCTATCATCGAGATCACCAAAAAGTGTCCGAGCCTCTCCACCCGGGACCTGTGGGACCAGCTCAGGGTTCGAACTCGGGCCAAGCCTAAGCAGATTCTAACAGCAACAAATAAGCAAAGAGACTTGCACGTTGGAGATGAGGAGGAGGTACCACAGGGCAACATTTACTCCCTCAAGCAAGTTCAGAATAGGCTTCGTTTTGTGGATGTTCAGACGGGTTCAACGCCAGGTAGAGACAGGAAGAAGAAGCAAAAGAAGGAAGGAATGCCAGGTAGAGACAGGAAGAAGAAAAAGAAGGAAGGAAACAAAAGCAAAGCAGGTAACCAGTCAACAACCTGGTGAAGAGAACAAAAATATTGATTGTACAGTCTCAGTCAAGTAGTGTAACACTTCATAACTCTGACTTGAGTTTTCTCTCTAGTATTAACAAAAAAGAACTCACTAATACACCTGAGAAAATATGTTATAGTGAAGCTATATTCAGGTGTATTAAAAGAAATAATTTTAAAATGGTGATAATAAATAAATTGACAGTGTAGAGGTGTATATGAATATATCATGAAAATAGTTTACTAATGCAGACTGAGAAAATCGCTTGAAATATATTGCTGAGTGATTGCATTGTTTTATCTTTTTATCCACATTCTATGTATTAATTATTCAACCTCTTATTTATTTTCGTTTTCTCCAAATAGTAGTTCTGCCAATATATTTTTGTGTGTGTAAGGTCTTTCAAATAGTTCAAATAGTCCGACTGTATGTATAGTAATATTCACAGATCGAGTTGCCAACGGCCACTAGCTTTTTAGCCTTGGCTCGAATTAATCTACGTTAATTTTCGGTTATTTCGTGACATATTTCATTAACACTTCGTCCACAGATACATTATAATATTATCTAAGCGCTAATTACTATTTTGTGTGATACAATAATGGTAAAATATGAAAAATACTTTGTATGGACATGCAATATGTTAAATATGTTTACACAAGTTTCCTATGATTAGAAAATTGCTTTAGAGAAAGCTTTATATTATATTTTTGTTCAAATGTAGAAGGTAAAATTGTTGAAGCAGTTAGACAGATAGACAGTGATAGAAACAGATAGTCTAATTGTATTAGAGGTATAAGCTTAGTTAAGTGCAGAAACAACAATGTATTCTATAAAATACATGTAGCCTACCGCGGAGTCAAGATGGCGTCTGTATGCTAAAACCTAGCGGTAACCTACAATATAAACTTACTCATAACTGTCTTTTGAAAGGGCTAATCCATTTAACCCGTTCAGTACCAGCGACGGCAAAGAGCCGTCAGTAGATAAATCACTCCCCAGTCCCAGCAACGGCTGCCAGCCGTCAGTAATATATGATCCTTTTAACTGCCAGTATCAGGCAGTATCTGGTACCACGACGTTTGAGCAATGCTCTAAGACCATGGCAACACTTTTCAGCTTATATCCAATCCCCCACATGCTGAGAGAGGTAGTATTCCTCCATCTTTTGAGGTGGGAGGTTGTTATATCTTGCCTCTGAAGCCATTTTGGCCACATTGCTTGGGATTGGGGGGGGGGGGGGTACATTTATGCTAGTACCCTATGGTACAGTAGGGGTTAACAAACAGTAGTGCCAATGTAGCATACTTTTTTTTTCTATGTGAGTGAGGGTGGCAAAAGGCAGAACTGCCTGTAGTGAGTGCCTCCCCCAGAGTTAAAAGAGTGACAGGGCCAAAATCAAGGGACGTTCGAGCCAAAATGATAGGACACACAGAGTTTGAAGCAATTTAAGTCTTAGAAAGAGGGAAAGACTGATTCTGGGAGAGAGTTCCAGAGCTCAGCTGTTGAATAGAAAAAAGTCTGAGAGTAATGTTTCACTCTTGGGTTAGAGAGTTGCACAGAGTAGGGGTGGGATTGTGTTGCAAGACGGGTACGATGTGCCCTACGTAGAGGAGGTGGTATACACTGGGAGAGCTCTGAGGAAGTTAAGGAACACTGATTATTATAGCGATAGAATAGCGAGAGAGATGCAGCATTGCGGCGGAGAGAGAGAGATTGCAGAGAGTTGGTGAGTGGACGGGAGTTAATGATGCGAAAGGCCTTCCTTTCCACTTTGTCTAGGAGTGCGGTGTGAGAGGATCCTCCCCACACATGTGAACAATACTCAACACAAGGACGCACCGTGCCCCTGTACAGAGCGAGAAGCTGTGCAGGGGTTAAGAACCCCTTGCTGGGAGGCTGCCTTATCAAGACTGGTAATATGGTCCTTCCAAGTGAGAGCAGAAGAAAAAGAGACATCAAGAATATTGAGAGAATAGGAAGGATTGATTTTTGTATTGTTGAAGAATAAGGGATAGTCCGCTGGGAGTTCCGGACCGGTAGATAGATGGAGAAATTGGGTTTTGGAAGCATTAAAGGCAACAAGGTTTTCTCTGCCCCAATTGGAAATAGTGGTTAGATCAGAAGTTAAGTGTTATATTGCTTCATTACGTTTGTCTTTGAGGGATTGCTGGCTGGGGCATTCTGGCAAAATAATTGAGTAGTGTAAGGTACAGTTGTCTGCGTATGAATGGATGGGACTGGAGTTGCAGTTGAGAAGATCATTCATGAAAATTAGAAAGAGAATAGGAGATAGGACAGAGCCCTGAGGAACACCGGAGTAGATAAGATGAGGAAGTGAGCGATAGCCATCCACAACCGTAGCTATGGAACGGCCGGAAAGGAAATTAGAGACAAAGGCACAGATGGAGAGATAGAAACCGAAGGAGGGTAGTTTAGAAATTAAAGATTTGTGCCAGACTCTATCGAAGGCCTTCGATATATGTCTAGTGCAATAGAAAATGTCTCACCGAAGTCCCGAAAGTTGGATGACCAAGAGTTAGTAAGATATGAAAGAAGATCACCAGTAGAGCTACCCTCGAGGAAGCCATATTGGCGATCTGAGAGTATTGATGAAAGAGTGCTTGGCAAGTCGAAGAACAGATTTGACTTGATTCCGGGCAGAAACATTGGAAGTATGAGATTCTTGAGTTTTAAGGCATCGGTACAGTTTGAATGCTTCCTCCTTGTTGCGGACAGCAGTAGAACAAGCTTGAGTTTTCACAGATTTTTTTGCATTAGGCTGAGAGAAAGAAAATGGAATGTATGCTTCCATGCTCGAGAGGATTACCTCGGTAATGCGTTCAGCACTCGCCGAAGGTTCCCGACCACGGAAGCAAAAGTAATTCCATGGGAAATCAAAGAAGTATAGCTACATCTAGAGGTATTTACTTCGATCTAGCAGCATTTTCTTGCATCTAGTGACATGAATTCTAGTTATATTTTAGGAATATTAGCGATATTAAACGATATTATAAAGATAATGGTATTATTCTATACATTTTTGCCAATAGTTTACTATCTAGCGATATTCTAGCAATTTTAAGAATGGATCTAGCGCTATTTTTATTTTTATTTTTTGGGACCGAACTGGTTATTTTTTTCTCTCTTAAATATTAATTATCAACTGTCCGAGGGTGTGGGTGGGTACAATTGTCAAGAGTGCAGGTAAATCTAGAGCCATACATAGTATAAAAGCTAATTTAGCAAGGATTGGACCTGGCATGAGTATAACTTTAGTAAGTCTGTAAAACAAATCTAGGCTAGCCTGTGAACCACTGTGAACTGGTCTTACTTTCGGCTCTGTTTTCAAAGGTGGCCCTTGCTGATGTCTTCACGCTCCCTTAAAATAGAAATATCTAATGTGAATTTGTTTGCTATTTTAGGGTAAAAATTATAACAAAGTAAAGCAAATGTGCATTATATGTCAAATTAACATGCTCTGAAGAGTTACATAAACAGGATGTGATTTTTGGCGAGTTATGCCCTTTAAGAGTCCCAGGGTGAATAATGAATGATTGCACAATCGTGCATGGCCATACAAAGCCCATCGTGAACTGAGTTCTGAGCTGAGTGAGCTTGCATCACATGTATCTGGTAATCCTGATAGATTCTTGGTGGCACTGGGAACATTATTTAGCCACGGGATATACAAAGAAACACAGTCCCTCATATGACAGCCCTCAGTGAACTACAGAATCTCCCAGGGCCTCATACATAGTGACCCGCCATGTAGGTGTTAACATGTCAATAATAGTCTACCCATTTAAAGGTATATTGATGGTAATAGATCCATCTAATACAAGGATAGAAAGGTAAATCACAATCGATATACCCAATGATCTTGTTTCCATACCCTTTTGTTTACCTTTGATTTTTTACAGTGTAGTATGAATAGGTTGAAAAGTAGCTATTGTCTTTTTAGTTCCAGCAAGTGGTAAATTGAATCCCTTAATACTTATTTCTTGATAACTAATGGAATAATGTATAATCATTATGTCTATGCATCATATAAATACCGATTTTCACTATCAACAATACGTTTTGACACAAATTCTTCGTAATTGGTAAATAATCATGATGAGGATATGAACATTTACCGTGAAGCGGAAAAATATAATTAGCATTGCCGAGTTAATTTTTATTCTGTGTTTATCTGTAAGCTAATTATGCTGTTTGAGGGAAAGAAGATCATCTCTTTGAAGTTAACTAATATTCATTATCAGAGGCTGGTCCTGATTAACTTCTTTGTAACTTATCATTTGCACAAACTAATTAAC
The DNA here is from genome assembly GCA_032716605.1 of Paralithodes platypus. Taxonomy (NCBI): domain Eukaryota; kingdom Metazoa; phylum Arthropoda; class Malacostraca; order Decapoda; family Lithodidae; genus Paralithodes; species Paralithodes platypus. The sequence goes on along the minus strand of CM064496.1, from coordinate 32,541,460 downwards.
GTTTACAATTTTAGTATTTACAGTATAGTATATATACAATATCTATACAAACATTACAAATAGATCATTATGCAAAACATTTATTACTACCTACAATACCGGATATCTTCTCCATCAGTTCACAGTGCGAGGGTTTGACTCCACACAGAACAGCTAAAGTTTGAAGAGGTGATCTCTTCACTATAATTAGGTTGGTAATTTTGACTGGCAATAACTGAAAAAGGGATAGAACAAATGGGTTATAAATTTCCATATCTATTTGCTGGTCGACTTTCCAAGTGGTATACATATCGGTTTAGTCCTGTTTGAGTTATAAGAGATTAAATTACTAGATCTTTTGACTAATTATCGTGAATAGGCTATAATTTTTCAGACCTATAGGGTTCTACAAAGATCTAACCACACCATTTTGTACAACAATACTTCCCCTTATCACATACTCACAACACAATCAATACGTGGATGTGTTCGGAAAAGTATGACGATGGCATGGTAACGATCATCAAGCAACACTGGAAGTTGTGGCATGTTTAAGTAAAGTGCCGCCATCTATAGTCTGTTTGTTTCCAGATGACGGTAAATTGTCATATCCCCATCTTAATTATTCTAGTATGAAGATTTTGTAGCGACATGTGTTGTTCTTTATGAAATCTTAGCATTCATATGACACACAAGAATAGTAGCTTCATATTTTTCAAATTTGAATTGAAAAATCAGTTACTAAGGGATAAAATTTATCGGGAGGTTCGCCCCAACAGTGTTTGTGGTAATCCTACGGGAGAGTGGAGGGAGGCAGTCAGAAGGCAGTTGGGAGGCAGTTTTTCTATTGGGAGGCAGTGTGTTGGCTGTATCGTATTGTAGGTTGGCTGTTTCTTGTTGTTGGGAGACATGTAGGAGAATACTTATTACATTGGATAAAGGGTTTCTCAGGTTCAACCAACAATGAGATAGAAAAAAGTAAGAAGTATATCGAACAAAATATATTGAAAGATCCGTACAAAATATTCAGGCGCCAAAACATCACAAAAGCAAATTAGAAGAAAAAATAATTTAGTGAAACAAACAGAATAATTAGATATTATGTTTATGGCTATCAAAACAAATGACTATAAGCTGCTACACATACAAGCAACCACAAAAAAACATAACGGGAGACAATGACACATACAACTACACACACACGCACAAACACACACACAAGGCACACATATGCACATACAGACATTTTGGCTCGAACATTCCTTTGTTTTGGCCCTATAACTCCTTCAACTCTGGGGGAGGCACTCGTCACATGCAGTTTTGCCTTTTGTCTCCCTCATCCACAAACAAAATAAAGACACTCACTGGCTTACCATCGCACACACACATACAGTACACACTTGATACTGACACACACAAGCACACCGACACACTCAACCACACCGACACACACACAAGGCACACATATACACATACAGACACTCCCCCCCCCCCCCCCCACACACGTTCATACTAGCGACTATCATTCAACTTTTTGGGACACACTTGTTACAGGCAGCTTTGCCTTTTGTCTCCTTCATACACATAGAAATAATAAGCATCATCTCCATAGCCAGAACCATAGACTACAATAGATCTGGACTGGACACGAAAATGGAACTTTGCAGTAAGGGACCCAAAATCGGAAAACGAACCCGCAAGTTCGAACCTCGAAACCGCGAAAATGTGATATTTTCGCGGTCTCGAGGTTCGAACTTGGGGGTTCGTTCTCCGATGTTGGGTCCCTTACTGCAAAGTTCCATTTTCGTGTCCAGTCCAGATCTACTGTAGTCTATGCCAGAACAAATAAGTATCAATTCCATAGTACCAAGGCTTTGGGTACTAGAAGGACCCAAACAGACTAACAACCAATTTATACAACTTTATTAATATATAGACAACAAAGATCTCCTTAACACTTCTTGCAATATCTGTCAATCACATCAAAACAAGACTAGCAATAATGTTCTGATATTAGATTAAGTAAATATCAACACCCTTACTCCAATGCTGGAAGGCCTAATCCGTAACGGCCATTTTTTTTTTTTTTTTTTAGGATATGCACGTATTGACAAATAATATTCACAATTTATTCTCTGAATTTTTCATTAACGCCAATGCAACATGTTGATAGTTTAAAACTTTGCAAAATATTTGTGCAGGACATTTCACTTAATTTATTCACGCGTAGAACACAGTTATTAAATGTGCACTGAATTGTTTATGTATATACTGTATATCAAATTAATAGTAGGCTAAATAGTATGTTATAAAATAGTCTTGCTGTTTTAATAGGTCATTGTACAGTACACATAATTAATGATTCCATTGGCGACTTATTATTATGGATTCCGAGAATAGCTACTGACTAAGTAGATTTTATATATACTTTTCTAATAGACTAATGCACATGTAGATTATATGAGCTCATTACACTGCCGTTTATAAGTATTGAGAATAGGAGCGTTCACAGATGCGGGCATTGTGTTTAAGTAATGTGATAAATTACTTGAAATGAGGCAGAGGTGCTTCCCATTTTTGCATTGCCTTAACGAGATCATCCAAGATCAATAGGCAGAAATAGTAAAGATTTTAAATTACACTGAAGGGCCCGGGCAAGATGTTGGATGGTTACAATGGCCCTTATATCAGTCAAAAACATTAGACATAAATCGTCGGACATTTGGCTACTATGAGCGCGTATACAGTATGGTATTACTGAACAAATACTGCATAGTCCATTTATTACAGTTTTATACTATTTCTTAACTCCTTCTGTACCGGCGACGTCTTTATAATTTTGTTCTAGCTATATTTAGCTATATTTGTGCGGTTTAATAAGGATCCGTGGACAAAAAATGGTCAAGTGAGATAGTTCGAAGCATGTTCATTGCTGGAGGCCCTTTTGAAACTGAATAAAGTCGTCTAATAGTAGCCAGAATAAAGTTAAGAGGACGTCACCGGTACTTAAAGGGTTAATGCTCCCCACTGTGTTCATAGATGAGTCCAAGCATAACCCTTGGCCCAGAGAAGGAAGGCACTGAAAACAATTACATAAATAAATAGATAAATAAACATACAAATAATAAACAAAAAGAAGTGCAACATTATGGCTTCATTATATCTACCGTACACTTTAACGTTAGTATAATTAGTAGACTATTGTACTACACTGTGCAGTCACGGTCAAAAGTCGTAACCTACCTCCATAATTTTATCTATGTTTATCTCTAGTTGTAAGTGACTGAAAACAATATCCTTTTGTTTCCTTCATGCATATAGAAAAGAGTTAGGAAAGTAGGCCACGCTTATATCGGTGGTTATACTGTAGGCTATATGATACAATATTTCAACCAAGGCTCCTGGCAATAGATAGCCTAGAAGTAGATAGATAACATTTTAACCCCTTCTGTACCGGTGACGTCCTATATGATACAATATTTCAACCATAGACTACATATAACCTAGATACGAAAGAAGACGCCACAAATCTGTAAATAGTGAGCCGCGCGTTCGAGAGATGGCAGCACGATCGCAAAGGACAATGGGAGGGGAGGGTCCCCACACAGACATTATATTGACTATCCTTGTCCTTGGTCCTCATTAATTCGTAATAATCCCTGCCTTGTACTAATAACGCTATTAATAAGCAATTGAACATTATCCAGAGACTCTGCAGACATGACATATTTAAATAGACATAAGTAGAGGCTACTGTAAAGGCGCCAGTCATCGTGTAATTGTCGTCATTATGAGGAGGTACACAAGCAAAACTCCTCCAACACCCGCCATTGTTGATGTGAGATTCGGGAGTTGCCAACGTCAATGGTGGGACAAAATATCCCTAGATGTCATAAGTATAAATGTCCAGTTTTAGTGCTACTTGACAAATTAACATCTACATAACATGTAACATACTAATATATATTCAAAATTACAATTTAATTCTTGTTGTGTTGCTTGAAGGTATACAGCTTGCATCATATATGAGTAGCCTATGTTTTATAGTGTATAATAATGTATACTTAATGTTTTCATCTTGCTTATATATATATCTAATTTATACTAAATAATTTACAAGTGTTTTTACCAACATTAATTAACTCTTAAATACGTTCCCTCTTTAATCTATTGCTCCCTCGTTTTGCGGATATTCCCTTAACTTTGGAAACACTGCAGCAAGCCAGCTGGCAGGCGCGCACGGCGCACAGACTATCTATATAATAAGGACAAGCCACTGAGGTGCTTTGCTACAGTATAATACAATAGTGCTGCCACCAAATCCCTAGGACGCGCGGCAAAATAACCGTGTGACGTCACGCTTTCGTATCTAGGTTATATGTAGTCTATGATTTCAACTAAGGCGCCTGGCAATAGATAGAGAGATAGATAGATAACATTTTAACCCCTTCTGTACCGGTGATGGCCTTTTAACTTTACTCTGGCTACGATTGTATTCAGTTTAAAAAGGGCCTCCAACAATTAGCAGGCTTCGAACTATCTTCACTTAACCATTTTTACTACCACAGACCCTTCTCAAACTGCACAAAATCGTCTGACTGTAGCTAGACAAAAATTAAAAAGACGTCGCCGGTACAAAAGGGGTTGAATAAGGAAAACCACCTACACATGTTAGTTGGTTCGTAATGTTGACCCTTAATATTTCAGGCTACTTTATAAACAGATGTCTTCAATAATCTCTAAGTAATTATACGGTTTTGAAATATGAAATCCAATCAGAAAATGCCCTGTTGTATGTGGTCTGCACTCGAGAACACTTTAATATTGAAAGCAATTTAACAAATAATTCCCCGTAAATTACTGTAGTTGGCATCCCATTTTCTTAGACTTGCCATGGCATCTAGAATGTCCGATCTCACACCGGCATATAAATAAACGAATTAATACATCAGCATTTATTACGTAATCAAATATTTACAGATATTGAATTTAATTATAATAAATATTCGATGCAGATAAGTTCTAATAGTTCTAATATATTTAATTACTGTAGCCTACTATGGATATGAAATATATTTATCCGAGACGGTACATCGTCAGTCTCCCGACTCCCCGTGGTGTTCGACGTCGGTGGAGTGTTGTTTTGGTTCTTGTGTGCGAATTTTCGTTATTTTCCCGTGTAAATACTCGTAATTACCAATGTTCCTGTCGCCAGTGACTCTATAAGTTATTCAACTAAGTGTATGGAGGCGAGAAGTTAGTGGATGGTGACGATTATTGGCGTATGGAGTGGGAAATAAGGAAGCCTGCGTTATTCCATCTGGACCAGCTGATCTTGCAAGGTAGGTACTCTGGTGGTTTTCATGCCGATTATTTACGCCTGCAGCTTTACTCGTTTCTCACATACAGTAGGTCTGCCTGTTTGTCTTACCACGCATGGAGTAATGAAGTAATATGGCATGTCGGAGAGTAGGCTATTTCAATGCCATAGGGTATTAAATGTCCTGATTAAATCACTGGGACCTGCCCGATTCGAGTTTATAAAGTAATAGGCCTATATTTGTATTTGGTAAATCTACAGTTATACTACCCCTCCCCCACTACCCACCACCACCTCCCCCCTTCAAAACACGCCTTTTAGCGTGTTTTTGGATGGTTCAGCAGACGCGGAAACTGGAAAAAAACGTATTTTGATAAGAAATGATCACCAACCAGATAAGAGTTTGTCAGGTAATTTGTTGTTGTTTTTAATTTTTTCTTTGACATACAGCCTTGTTTAATACCGAGGACCGTCGCATTTTAGTATTTTTAACATTAGCCTAACCAAACCTAACTTAACCTAACCTAACCGAAAAGTAACCTGTCTCCGCGACGGTCTAAACTCCCCCTCACGTTCCCTGTTTATGAGTTTGCGAAGGTTTGTAATACTTCAATGTATCTATTTCAAGTCAAATATACATTTCCGCGCATCATCAAACCATACTAAGTCTACTACTAATAATATTAACTCATTAGTACCAACAGAATAGTGACAAAATAGGGGTAGTATAACTGTAGATTTATCTTGTATTTTTTATTTGGTCAATATACAGGAGACGCAACAATATAGGTAGCCAATTTCTAATGGTAGTTTTGGTAAATATTTACGAGCCGCACCACAGCTGGGATCTCATTTCTAATGGTAGTTTTGGGTTCCTATTATATTATGCTTCATTGCTATATAAATTTTATCCACCGGATTTTTTGTTTTCTTGGCTTTATTTTTTTTTATTTTTTTTATTTTTTTTTAGCATTAACCTAACCAAAAAATCTAACCTAACCGGTACATTTCTATAATTGCACCTATACGAGCTAAACAAAATATTATTGTATTTAACAGGAAGGTACAACGAGGTAAGTGATGAGGTATAGGTGGCAATATGCGGAAATGGATTATAAGGGCAATCCGTCCTCTCTGACAAAACTCTATCAATCTAGATGTGACACGGATTTTACATTGTTTCAGAGACATTAGCCTAACCTAACAACCTTACCTAACCTAACCTAGTATTATGGGAGGCGGCTGCTGCCCCCACACCCCCGCTGGTTGGGTAAAACAGTAGAAATCCAGTAGGGGTGGAGTGAGTAACCGTAGATTTTCGTAAGGGGGTCAGAGGGGGCGGAATGCCCTTATAATCCATATCCGCATATTGCCACCTATACCCGATACCACATCACTTACCTTATCATACCTTCCTGTTAAATACAATAATAATTTGTTTAGCTCGTATAGGTGCAATTATAGAATAATACCCAAATCACATTCAGTTTCGGGCCGTGGCATTTTCAAAACACACCACACCTTTGAATCGCCTATACTCCACTACGCACGTCACTCCTCACTTCTTAGGAATGGCGCTAACTCAAGTGTCTACATTAGTATTCAACACGCATATTTCAATGTTCTATATACTGTATTTATATAGACTATATGCGACTATAATACACTTGTATGCAAGCAGTTAGGCCTATATCATACTTTTACATTGCATATCTGCTTGTTAAGTCTCTCCACATACACTGTTAACACTATTGTCAATGCAATATTGGAATATTTCTAGATCAGCTGACCTTACGTCACAAACAGCTGACCATATACGTCACGACCCGGCTCTCTCAAGAGATCTCAATTCCAATATGTCTGTCGAGTGTGCCGGGTGTTCTCAAAATTTGACTGAACTTGCGGTAGCCCTTCAAAAACCGGAAGATGTTTGGAAATTTTTCATCTACTCTGTGTGAAGTGTACAAACTGTGATAGCGTTATTAACCATTCTGAAAGACGATTCAGATGTGACAAGGTCAAGCAGGTCCAGCATGGAAAAGCGTATCGTAAATCAAGATGTAGATTTAATATTAGTGCGTAGAAAGGCACTTTCTTTGAACGTATAGGACTTTCATATGACACGGTTATCAACATTGCATATTGGTTTTGTGCCAATTCAGCTACCTACAAAAGAGTTGCTCATGAGGGCCGTGTTTCGCAACAAACGTTAGTCGACTGGTTTTCCTTCTGTCGAGAGGTCACTATTAATTATTGTCTAGAATTTTCCCAGAAAATTGGTGGCCCAGGGAAAGAAGTGGAAATTGATGAAGCCAAGTTTGGCCAGCGGAAATATCATCGGGGAAGGGTACTCAAGGAAAATTGGGTCTTTGGGGCGTTTGAGAGGGGCACCAAGAAGCTTTATATCATTGCCGTTGAAGACCGATCTAAAGAGACCCTCGTCAACATCATCAAAGACTGAATACTGCCAGGGACTCACATTAATTCTGATTGTTGGGCTTCATACGAACATTGTCCCTCGAAGGGTACACGCACACCACAGTCAATCATTCACAAAATTTTGTTGACCCTGTCACCGGCTCCCACACTCAAAACATTGAACGCTACTGGAGGGACGTTTGTGCATCTGTACCCCGCTTTGACCACAGACAGGAACACTTCGAGGGATACTTATCACAGCATCTCTTCATCAAGGCCTTCCCGGACATACAGTAGACACCCGCTTACACCATTTCCTTCTCCTCGCTGCAAAACTCTATCCTCCTGCCCTGTCCCTTTAAAGTTAGTACTTATTATGTAAAAGGTAGCATAAACGATACACATTTTAAACCTAGTGCCATCACCCGACTAACATGAGCTCACCAAACGTCACGACCAGCTGATCATATAGGCCATGTAGTGACGTCACAATCAAACGTGGCCGTACAGAGCGGCTCATTTTTGTTCATAGCTGATTGAGCTTGATTTAGGGCAATATGACCCTATTGCCTGTTTTTTGTTGGTTGCTCACATACTTCGGATAATACAAAGGAGCCGGACCACAGCTAGCTCGGGAATCTTAATGGGTGATCGCAAAGAAACATAAAGTAAAAGATTTTTTCGCATAGGTTTAAACTTCCGGAAATTAATTGGTAATAAATACGATAATGGATTACTTTAACTTACGTCTGCCGCCGCACTAATGTTATTGTTGTCTACCTCTCGCTGCCGTCGGACGAGTGTGGCAGAGAGCAAGGGCTAGTTTTGTATCCCACGTACTGAGTACTATGAACCCGTAGTAGCTGGCATGCAAGGGCTAGTTTTGTATCCCACGTACTGGGTACTATGAACCCGCAGTAGCTGGCATGCAAGGGCTAGTTTTGTATCCTACGTACTGAGTACTATGAACCCGCAGTAGCTGGCATGCAAGGGCTAGTTTTGTATCCCACGTACTGAGTACTATGAACCCGCAGTAGCTGGCATGCAAGGGCTAGTTTTGTATCCCACGTACTGAGTACTATGAACCCGCAATAGCTGGCATGCAAGGGCTAGTTTTGTATCCCACGTACTGAGTATTATGAACCCGCAGTAGCTGGCATGCAAGGGCTAGTTTTGTATCCCACATACTGGGTACTATGAACCTGCAGTAGCTGGCATGCACGGGCTAGTTTCGTATCCCACATACTGAGTACTATGAACCCGCAGTATCTGGCATGCAAGGGCTAGTTTTCTATCCCACGTACTAGGTCTAGGTTAGATTAGGCTAATGTCTTCTCAATTTTTATAACATCGGCTATTACTCAATCCACAATACGGTTACCCAACTAGCGGGGGTGTGGGGCAGCAGCCCCCACCCATAATACTAGGTTAGGTTAGGTCAGGTTGTTAGGTTAGGCTAATGTCTTCTCAATTTTTATGACATCGGCTATTACTCAATCAACAATACGGTTACCCAACTAGCGGGGGTGTGGGGGCGGCAGCCCCCACCCTTAATACTAGGATAGGTTAGGTAAGGTTGTTAGGTTAGGCTAATGTCTCTTCAAGGTTGACTCTATTTTTCAACTTTCTTCAAAAGTTGGTTCGGCTTTTCAAAAAATCTTGTATTATGGGTTTCGAAAATGCACAAACCCGAGCCAACTTACGATATTTGGTTACTGTGATTTTAAACTATGAAAACATGGAAAAGCCGAGCCAAATTTCTAAATTACCTTTCTGTGTTTTTGGATTTTTCACACTAGGAAAACACGAGCAAACTTTCAAAATTGGATTACTGTCTTTTCTAATTTTTCTGACTGAAAATTTGGACAACCCGAGCCAACTTTTGAAAACACAGTAGGTTACTGTGTTTTGGGAATATGCACAATCTAGAAACCCGAGCCAACATTTGATATTTGTTTACCGGTACTGTGTTTCTTTAATCTGAAAATTCGGAAAACCTCAGCCAACTTTTGCCAAAACTTGGCTCGGATTTCCAATTTTGGGGGTTTTATGCAAGTCATATACAGGAAAACACGAGCCAAATATATCTTACACACCTCATTTTTACCTTTACGCCTTTAACCCCACATTTGCCCTGATCCTCATAGCTCTTGGGGGGGGGAATATCCTAAGATTGTTGGAGTAATAGGTAAGCTACGGCAAATCCTCCAATCAAAAATATGATGAACAACAATAAAACACTATATTCAGTGAAAATAAAATAAAAAAACATGCTAAATAAGGCTGCTCTACTTGTCTTGAATTTTACCAATGGGGAGATTTTTCGTGTTTACAGTGTTAAATATAGCCTAGTGCCTATTTAATGCATTTCGGACGGTAATTGCGATTTGACTATAGGGACACGCATTTGCCAGGTACCACCACGTATTTATTGGAAATTTAATTTAGGTTTCAACGCCTCCATCAACAACCTACACCCTTTTCTGGTCTGATATTAATAATAGAAACGATTTAATAACGTTTTTAATGTGGTTTTCGACGATATTGAAGAAGCTCGTTTGGGCCAAAAATCGGGAGTTGATCGCCACTTCCAATCGTCGGTGGCTTGTACTTTGTTGACACTAGCCCAATTTATAGTTACGTTTGCGGTTGTGTTTTTGCCAGGGCCATGAACATGAGGATAAGTGTAGGGGGGGGGGGGGGGGAAACCCCCCCCCCCTCAACACATACAGTGTATCCCACGGCTTAAATTTTAATTGAGCCACCAATATTGGGAAATTAGTTTATGTGAGAAGTAGCCTACTATAACCTGGAGCGCTACGTCAACAAACGGGTATTCTGCAGAACAACAACAAATCGATTACGGGATTCCTGTCTCATGGAATTATTTTTGGTAAGATTAGGAGTAGTAGCGGTTGTGGTACACAACCGACATACAGCATAACTCGTCTATAAAATGTAAACCTAACCAAACAACCTAACTTAACCTAGTAGGCCTATTCATGTAGTAATGAGAATACTAGGCCAAGGTTAGGTTACGTTAGGTTAGGTTAAGTTTTTATAGATGATTTATGCTGTATGGTGGTAGTGGTACGCCCACTACTCCTAATCTTACCCTTGAGTTTCACTCCCTCATAACATTAGGCCCTATCAGAGTTATTTTTGTACAGCCTGTCCAGGACACTATGTTTACATTCTAGCCTCCTTGGAGGCTCCTCCCCGATGTTTAGTAGCCAATCAGAGTGGAGCTTCACCTACAAGAAGTCAGTACATTTTTATTGGTACTTTCCTGTTATCGACAGCCATAGCTTGAAGATTGAAGAGTAAACACCATAGACTTTATCCCATAATTTTGTTATAGTTATAATACCCAATCAGCGGGGGTGTGGGGGCGGCAGCCCCCACCCATAATACTAGGATAGGTTAGGTAAGGTTGTTAGGTTAGGCTAATGTCTTTTCAAAGTTGACTAAATCGAGTAAACTCCTAGATTGTTGGGGTAGCCTATCTGAATTACAATTAACAATGCAAATGCTAATAAAAGTGCTTTCCACACTTTCTAACAATAAAATACACACTTACAAAACATTAAAATACACAAATCAAATAAATAAACCCTAAAATAGCAGGAGTTGTAGTTATGCAGAATTACCTCGGCGGATTCGGGGAGCCGGTGCTTGATGAATCAGACTATTCGAGGGAGCAGGTATCTCCCCTGCGAATATAGCTGATCAGTCACCGTCTTGAGATGATTGGCCAAGGCAGGAATCCTGTAATCGAGGAGCAGTTGTTCTGCAGAATACCCTTAGGTTGAGGGGGGCTTTGCCCCCCTCACCCACATGACTTATTTCCATCATCATATTAAATTACCAGGAGGGGACAAATAACAGCTGGCCGTGTGATAATTTTCGTCAAATTAGACGCGAATGTAACTGCGAGCGTATAATGCGTACTGCCGTTAACACATCCATTACTGGCTCTCTTAACCCATGGACTGCAATGTTACTCTCAGAATGTTTTACTGGGCGAATGCGACGTTCCTTCTGGAAAATTACACTTAGAAAAAAAAAAATGCACCAGTGCCAGTGAAATGGAAGCAATATGTAATTAGGTAGCATGTCTCGGTAAGATCCTATGTAGCGGGAGTAACCGTATTTTATTTTCCCATTACCTAAGGATCTTGATTTATATCCTCATATCTTAGTTATTTACTTATCATCAATATTAATCCCGATAGCTGGGGAGGGTATGAAGTATATTGGGGAAGGAGAGGGGTTGAAACACGGCGATTAACTAGAATATAGCCATGTTAATAAAGAAAGCCAAAACGTTGTGTATCCTTGCTTGTGATTGGTTGGTGACTATCGTGACATCATCAGCCAAGGCGGGCCTCAGCGATGACGTCATTCCAGACCACGGCCAACATGGCGTCATTACACCCGCTTAATCTTACACGCGCTTAATTATACATCAGCGGTGTATATGTTTCACACGTGTATTATAATGTCATTAGTGCACTGTGTAATTTGCGTCTTGATATTCAATGCATTTCTATTTATCAATACTAAGGGTAATTATAAGGAATAGGCTCGCACCCTTATTTTTCATGTTTTTTCCTCCGGATTTTGAGAAATTTGTGTTTTCATGGTCTTGGTTATAATTCGAATGTGGGATACACGATGGATTGAGGGGGGGCTTTGCCCCCCCTCACCCCCCCAATGAATTATTGAAATCGGCATCTATGTTGCCAGCTGGGGGTAAATATCGATTATACTGCATAAAGAAGGCGTTTGTAAACAGTGAGGATGTCCGAAAGAACTCCGAGATTGATTAGAATGGGCGTTTTTTTCTATTAATATCGGGTTTTATAAATATGATCAAAATTATTCTCCCACAGTCGATTATACATGAGTACAGTAGCCTATAAGGATTCCATAGACCTACATTGTCCATAATAAATTATATGTAATAAGGCTGCGAGCCTATTCCCTATAATTAGCATACTAAGTATACAAGCCCCCTTCCCCCCGTATTTGGCTCGTGAACGGTAAGGTTTATCTGCGAGATCGGGATCGTCCCAAGATGAACTGATATACTTGGATCCTACTGCACTAGACTCGTGAGCGGTATCAGTAAAATTAGACGCGAACTTAGTTAGCCTAATTGCAGGCGTGCGATTTTTTATGTAAACAGTGACGGTACGCCCGCTACCAAGAAAACCCCTACCAAACAGACATTAGATTTTCAATGTTGTTAAGCTCTTAAATTGTCATTAGCCTAACCAATCAAGCCAACCTAACCTAACTTAGTGTATGTAGTGGGGCTGCCGCCCCCACACCCCCGCTGTTAGCAACTACAAATCAGACTAACCTTGGAGGATTCATGGTCAGCAAATACAAACTAGACTAACCTCGGAGGATTCATAATCAGCAAATAATAAGGTAAACATTGAAAAGACCCCGTAGGCCTACAGCCTTTTGACTAGCCTATTTTTTTTTTTTTTTTTTTTTTTAAACATTACCTTAACCTAACAACCTTACCTAACCTATCCTATCCTAGTATTATATACAAACTAGACTAACCTCTGAGAATGTATTGGTCGACAAATACAAATTATAATAACCTCGGAGGAATCATGGTAAACAGTGACGGCCGCCCGCTAACACTAAACCCCTACCAAACAGACACTAGATTTGCAATGTTCTTATGCTCTTAAATTGTCATTAACCTAACCAATCAAGCCAACCTAACCTAACCTAGTGTCCGTAGTGGGGGCTGCCGCCCCCACACCCCCGCTGTTAGCAACTACAAATCAGACTAACCTCGGAGGATTCATGGTCAGCAAATACAAACTAGACTAACCTCGGAGGATTCATAGGGAGGATTCGCAAATACAACTAAAATACAAATACTAACCTCGGAGGATTCATGGTCAGCAAATACAAACTAGACTAACCTTGGAGGATTCATGGTAAACAAATAGGCCTACAAAATAGACTAACCTGTGAGGATTCATGGTCAGCAAATAGGGCCTACATATTAGACTAACCTCGGAGGTAAATATTACCTCGAGGTTAGTCAATATAAATCAGACTAACCTCGGTCATTCAATTACTGTTTGAATATTAATATACGAATTACAGTGCATTAATTATGTCATAATACTAGGTGTGTGAAAAATATACAAATCCACAAACGGAAACCACCTCCTAAATACTAAGTACCTAAATACTGGTACTGTAGATCTGTTCCACAATATTATATTAAGTGGGCTAAGAGTTGATCAACATGGCTAAATTGCAGATAATGTTTCAACATAACTTTTTCTTTGATATAATTCATGCCCTCTGGACCTATATGGGTTATTAGTGACGAGGTAAGTGAAGGAAATAAGTCTGTATTGACGATATACATCAAAGATTCCGTGGTAAACGTAGCCTAGGCTTGGACCCAAATAACGACGGTATAAAACCCTTACCCTTGGTGTAGTGGAGAATAATGGTCTGCAGCCAAATTAACAAAATGCAGCTGGAAGCTCCGTTCATAATCCCGTTAAATAGAAGATGTTGTAGGTGTTTTCATAAAGCAAAATCACTTCACTATTCATTGAACAACACTTCCAAAATTTCAAATATGGCCGACTTCGAGATCTTATAAATACCAAGGACGATACTATAATAATAAATGAATCAATGTGACATCGTAGAGGGATTGAGAAACAAAAGAGGCACATTATATGGACTGACGTGTATTTCTACAGCCGTTCAAATATCGCGAGAGTTTGTGACGTTACCGTCTACACACCTGTACAGTGACGTACTCCCGCAACAACCATTCATATGCCAACATCGTTCGTGACGTCACACCCAGTTTATTGACCAATAGAATATCAGTTTACAATTCGACTCGCCTCCACTCGTCGTCCTTCAGCTGAGCTGGGAAATTGTAGAAAGTGAGTCCACAGACACTCTGTAAACATTAATTTATTCAGTATATTTTCCACCTCTAACCATCTCCGACGTAACATTCATAATAGATATACAAGTACAAACAAAAACAATTATACTGTAACAAGGCCAAATTCCTGAGACATAATTACTCCCGCTACGCAGGATTATACCCATTTCTCAATACCACCACCACCTCTCTTCCCCTTACATGTGTCTCACCCCTACTTTTCCCTCCCCCACCCCATATACTTCCTACCTCCCACCTCAAATACATTTTCACCCTCCTCTACACTTCCCCTACTTCTCCCCTCCCTCATACATGTGCGGGGCAAGATCAAGAGCTGTCAGTGTCTCGAGAGACTTCAGAGAGAGCACACCTATGTCGCTCTGCCTTGTATGCACTCGTTGCCCTTTCATCACAATAATACGTTTTGTCACTGGATATTTCTCTTTACACCAATTTTCTGGTTCTTCAATGTTCACATTCTTATTATGCAAGTAAAATATGCGCATATGGTGTAGTAATATTGCTTTGTATGGTAAATATATCAAATTTTGTCCAAATTGAAGCTAAATCTATTGCACTGGTAGACCAGTAAAATACATGTCAATCACATTCCTCAGGTTTATGAGTTCCATAGGCACGCCTATCACGTGCCAAATACATCAGTATGCATAATTTTGGAGTGCGAAACAGTTTCAAAAATTTCAAGTAGGGTAAGACGGGGTAATTTCGCCGCGACGCTAATAATTTTTATTCAAACGCCAATATCTCTGAAACTATTGTATGGATTCGGCTGCAGTTTGGCTTAGGTTGCAGAGCTAGTTGGCTTAGGTTGTAGAGCTAGTTTGGTTTAGGACTTTAGGTTGTAGAGCTATTTTGGCTTAGGTTGTAGAGCTAGTTTGGCTTAGGTTGCGTTGCAGTTTGGCGAGGCCTGGCTCCGCCGAGGCGAGCGGCGCGTCTGATGGTATGGTCGGGTGTGTGTGGGTGTGTTTGTGGGTGGGTGCGTTCACTGTGGTGGCGTGTGTGACACAGTGTTGGCGTCGCCGTCAGCTGCTGCCTGGTACTTCGCACTAGCACCCTCCACGCCGCACCCGCACGAGACACGTCCACTCCAGCACTAAATACGTCCACACGTATTGGTTTTATCTTGCTTTACTTATTCTACTAATTTATTGTCATGTTCTTCTTTAGCCTATTTTATCATTACCTGTACTTTATTCTTCTGCCTTTTGTAAGTCTCAAAAAGTTCTTTCACCTAAATGTTATTCATGTATTTGTTCTCTCGGATCAGGTGAAGCTGAAGGTATTGAGGGATAAGCCTTTACAACAGCACCTCGTATCTACATTCTACTTTTCCTATTTTTCTGAAGAGTGTAGATAGGGGAGAAGGGATGTTGGAGAGAGAGGAAGCTGTTGAAGTGGCTTTGTTATGCGTGTTATTAGTCTGTAGGCTATATGTCATCGAGGTGTCCCTCAACTAGGTGCACACATTTTTTTACCATGCGTCGGTAGTAACTTTCGAGTCTGCGTGAAATTCAGAACATAGTTATAATACAACTATTAATAATAACTATTAACTATTAAGAGCTCATGTTAACTATTAAGAGTGGTCATGCCACTGGATTGGTAATCCAATGGACCCGGGTTCAAATCCCGATATGTCAATGGGAAGATATTATTGGGATTGAATTTGTGCTGTACCTAGTATCAGTGCATTACCACAAAACCCACCGAAATGCCAAAAAAATACCCTCATTGTTCCCTGATTAAATAACACTGTATGAATATTCCCATATTCAAAATATGTTACAGGGGGACAATGCCTAGTGAGTTCACTGCTCAATAGGTGGCGTTCTGAGAGTGAGGGTCTGAGTCTCGAGGGTGAGACGGTGAAGCACTTGAACGAAGCAACCAGCCGCTTCAGAGATGGAGCTGCTTCGAGCCATGATGGATGCTTCACATGTCTCACTCCCCAGACTGGAACAAGACCTCACGGGCTTCACCGTGTTGAGCGGTGGAATGTACAGGCTCTCAGCCTATGCCCGAGAGAGAGTAGTTGGAAAAAAAAAAAAAATAAAAAAAAAAAAAATATATATATATATAATAATAATAATAATAATAATAATAATAATAAGCATTGACAAATTTAGAATAATATTCTATTATACTTACACTAATTAACAATATCAGTAACTTTAAAGTAAAATTTTCTTTATGCCATAAAGGAAAACGGAGATGGCAGCTGACCGACTAGGGATAACTATAATGTTTTATTTATTTCTGGTAATACGTAGTCTTGGTTATTTAGTTACATGTTACATAATAGCTCGGGTAAAGCCCAATTAACATTACATTATCCATTGTGTACATTATCAAGGAGTCAAAATTCCATTACCAGTTTTACCACATTAACACAATAAGCACAACATGATGTCAACATCGGGCACCGGGATAATTGTCAAAACAAGTTAACAGGTGCTCAGTTGACAGACAGTGAGAGCTGTAGCTGTGGATGTTTATTTTTTGTATTATATTTATATATATATATATATATATATATATATATATATATATATATATATTAATTACTTGTCAAACATACAGTGGCTGCTTAATCCCGAAACTCAAATTCGTTCTCAGGTTCAATTGAACACCACTCTAGAAAGAAATATGGTGAAAGGTAATATCGAAAAAAAAAGGCAATGAAAACCTAACTGGCCATTGTCTCATGGATACCTTTATTGTTTGGTACAGTAATTATTAAATATACCGACGTCACATAAGCCTTTTCTGTGTAATCTAATTTAACTAATTACTATCTTATGTTTGTTTGTGTGAGATTTATTTACTGCAATAACACGAAAAACATAAAAGGATAAATATGACATTCTGGTACGGGATTGAGTACTTTATGATCGACATAGAAAACTAACCTAGTCTCTCTCTCTCTCTCTCTCTCTCTCTCTCTCTCTCTCTCTCTCTCTCTCTCTCTCTCTCTCTCTCTAAAATACTTAATGGGGTTGACAATGTGAATTATAGCCAAATGTTTAGCCCCAATATGAATATAACACGCAACCATGGCTGGAAATTAAAATAGAAAAAGCTCAGCAACAGTATTTGTGGAAACTTTTTCACATATAAGTATTATACTGAAATAATGTGGGTTCTACAGTATGTGAGGGAAGTTTTATAAATCAGACACATATGACCTATTCATACATATTTATTTAGGCTACCGGTAGTTAAATATAAGAATTGAGTCAGGTTTCCGATAAGAATAATGGACCGGGTTATTATGGAACACCGTTGTCCGAGCAAGTTTAACTAGTCTCTGTAAAAGACACTGACTTCTGCTGTCGAGATAGGACCGGCAGATAGTGACAACAATTAAGAGTTTATATGCAAGTATTTACAGCAATAATAACAATGATGGGAACACAGCAGTATCAAAGTCGAGGAGATGTACACTCACGCGTACTAAAAGCTGCTCAGGGGTGGGACCTTCCTTCCCCTACCCCACCCTGGACAGGTGGAAGGGGGGAGTCGTGTCCAAGTCTACCCCACCTTCCACCCCCAAACTATCCCCAACTCCCCCACCTTTCTCCTCTAGCTGCTAGTTAGTGATCAGCAACGTATGTTCCCATGTCTTGTAAATTATAGCTAAACCATCATTGCACACTCTTACAATGGCCAACATTTATAATGTATTAGGAATTTAATACAATACGTAATTGTATTCTCAAAATTAGTTTACATAAAACATCGGTTTGAATTTCGGCTGTTGGGGTCTTCTGCCTCTCTCTCTCTCTTGAGAGAACAAAGAAAGAGAGAGAGAGAGAGAGTTATCTGTTTTAATATCACGAGTTTACTTGCCTCTCTCTCTCTCTCTCTCTCTCTCTCTCTCTCTCTCTCTCTCTCTCTCTCTCTCTCTCTCTCTCTCTCTCTCTCTCTCTCTCTCTCTCCAACCAAGGTTTACTGTGATTTGAATATGATGATACCGTAATTAAATCCAATCTCATTCAGTATTAAGGATGATATATTCACTATCATTGTCATACACATCAACATGCTCTCTACCATCTAAAATCATAGGTTTTCAAGTCACTTACAGCAGTCGGGCCTATTTACCAAATAAGGAAAGGACAACCGGCATAATTATACTGTATTAGCTGGGAATAGTGTTGCTACTGTTACTGATTGTTTGGTTTATAATTTCATTCAGATTGTCCCATTTATGCAATACTGTACAATGCATACTATAAACGGTATATGTTTCATTCTACGTGTCCTATACACTCATTTTGCAATCAATTATATCTAGAACTCGATGTCAATTACAATAAAAGTCTGTGTTAACTTAAAGTAAGGTTGAATATCGAGCCCCTGAGTAGCAGTGCTCACCTTCTCACTACCCCCTTCTCTGTCTCTGTCTGTAATCCCAGCCTCTCACCTCTACAAACCCCCAACTAAAGATTAAGATTTAATAGACATTTCTACCATTAACTCTCCTCTATGTTTATCGAATGTAGGCAACATTCATGACATACACAAATGAAGGGATACAGTATATACCCCATTCAGACCTGTTAAATCTTGGTCTTAGAGAAAGTGTATGTTATGAGAGACAGAGTCACAGCCGTATTCTTAGACGTGTGGGGTGGGTGTCACCCAGCCTATAATTAACGAATATATTGAAATTGAGTATCAATTAATGAAAGAGAACTTTCCAATTTTTTAATGGCTAACCATTTATCTCGTCTTATTTCGTTCAGTCAAGAGTAGGGTTTCACGGTGGAAAGGTTTAAATATTTTAAAAACTTCAATGAACTGAACTCGTAGGAGAGAGAGAGAGAGAGAGAGAGAGAGAGAAAGAGAGAGAGAGAGAGAGAGAGAGAGAGAGAGAGAGAGAGAGAGAGAGAGAGAGAAAAGAGAGAGGGAAGGTGGAAGACCCCTACAGCCGAAATTGGTGTAACTAATTTTGGAGAATACAACATATTATACTAAATATCTAATACACTTTAAATGTTGGCCATTGTAAGAGTGTGCAATGATGGTTTAGCTATTATTTACAAGACATGGGAACATACGTTGCTAATCACGAACTAGCAGCTAGAGGAGAAAGGTGGGGGAGTTGGGGATAGTTTGCGGGTGGAAGGTGGGGTAGACTTGGACAGGACTCCCCCCCCCCCCCCCCTTCCACCTGTCCAGGGTGAGGTAGGGGAAGGAAGGTCCCACCCTTGAGCAGCTTTTAGTACGCGTGAATGTACAGGGCGTCTCTAGACACTTGGAGACAACGTAAAATATAACTAACAATTCCTCAACGACAAACGGAATGAAGCCATAGAACACTTAAATTCTGATCTAACTACTATCTCCAATTGGGGCAGAGAAAACCTTGTTGCCTTTAATGCTTCCGGGGCCCAATTTCTCCATCTATCTACCCGTAAGAAACTCCCTGCGGACTATCCCTTATTCTTCAGCAATTAAAAGATCAATCCTTCATCTTCTCTCAGTATTCTTGGTGTCTCTTTTTCTTCTTCTCTCGGTTGGAAGGACCATATTGCCGGTCTTGCAGGGGCAGCCTCCCAGAAGCTGGGTGTGCTCAACCGCCTTAGGGGGTTCTTTACCCCTGCACAGCTTCTTGCTCTGTACAGGGGCATAGTGCGTCCTTGTGTTGAGTGTTGTTCGCATGTGTGGGGAGGTTCCTCTCACACCGCTCTCCTAGACAAGTTTGAAAGGAAGGCCTTTCGTATCATTAACTCCCGTCCACTCACCAACTCTCTGCAGTCTCTCTCTCTTCGCCGCGGTGTTGCATATCTCTCGCTGTTCTGTTGCTGCTATAATAGTCGGTGTTCCTTGGAGGTTTCCCAGTGTGTCCAACCTCCTTTACGTAGGGCATGTGGTACCCATTTTGCAACACAATCTCACCCCTGCTCTGTGCAGCTCTCCAACCCGGGAGTGAAACATTACTCTCAGTCTTTCTTCTATTCAACAGCTGAGCTCTGGAACTCTCTCCCAGAATCAGTCTTTCCCTCTTCCTATGACTTAAATTGCTTTGGACTCTGTGTGTCCAGGCATTTTGACTCGAGCGTCCCTTGATTTTGGCCCTGTCACTCTTTCAAATTCGGAGGAGGCACTCGCTATAGGCAGTTCTGCCTTTTGCCTCCCTCACTCACATAGAAAAACAAAACAAAAACAAAAGTTGGGGTTCGAGTTTTAGGATTGGGGGGGTATGGATAAAGGATGATGAGAGGGGGCGAATCTTAGGACCCGGGGATGTATAAGGGCACGAAAATGCGCGATACAAGCGTAAGATTGCCACACTTGATATAATTAGGTTTTTCAAGAATGGGGAGAACTAACTTGAGTTTAACAGTGTGAGTGAATGTTGGTAGGTACTGGTCATTTAGCAAAATCCGCGAGTCTATTAACTGAGTGGTTACTTAGAATTGAACAGATTTAGTTTCACGAGAATTTACGTTAGGACAGGGTTTGTATTGTAAACAATATTGACCTTAACTGGTAATTAAAAAGGAGTTAAATATATTAACTTTCGTAACTGGACGGGTCTAATTTCATATATCCGGTACGAAGCTTGTACCTGGGTAAGATGAGATCAAGTAGGATCCTCTTTCCTGATTAAATACTTCCTTGTTACCCACGCCGGTCAAAGGTGAACACTATGGAGACTTGTCGAGAATACCCCTGGCAAGGCAACAAGTTATAATAATGTGTCTGTCTAGCTAGAGTCGCCCTGCGTACTTGGTGAACTTATGGCTACGGTAGAGAGCAGAGAGGTTTTATTTAATAAGGGGTCACCTTGGCTTCGTCTAGGTTGACCTTAGGCCCATCTTCCCTGGTTCTAGCCGTTGAGTGGGAGAGGCGGGGCAGTTTGGCCTTTACCCTCGGCTTGAGCCCTTCTAGGGTCCAGTACCCGAGGCTTGACCCTGCGGCCATTTTGTTTGGAGAGTCAGCCAATGAGGGTAATGGGGCACATGATGACGTCACCGCGGCTTGAACCAATGGGCTGGTTTGTTGTGGTGGTTCCTGATCTTTATCTTCTTGCCTCTTCTTGTTGTCCGCCTCGCCTCTCTATTTTCCTTCGCGCGCTTTGTAGTGGTAAATGGCCTAGTTGGCCCGGTTTTCTTATTTGCACTAGGGGATACTGGGGTATTTTTTAACATTGGGGGTTGTTGTAGGCATTACCACTCTGGTAAGGCTAACCTTCATATTTTGCGCCCTTCGTTGCTTGGGGTCTTTCGAGGGTCCTTTAGCACAGTACCTTTTCCCGGGGGCGTCAGTCGAATCAGGGGCACTTGGGCGACTCCCGGGGGTGCAGGGGCGACACGGTGTACGTTCTTCCCGGGGCGCCTCCCTGGCGTCCATTGGGTTTGGTGGTCGTTGTTGGGGGTTTTCCTCGTCTCCTATGGTACGTGGCGCCTTGGGTGGCACCTCCTGGTGGTTGAAAGGCGTGGGCGGCTCTTGTTGGCCCAAGGGCACTGGTATCACAATAAGATCTGTTCTACCTGAAGCAAACTTCCCTCCGAACTTGTAAACAGTTCTTCAGTACAGCAATTCAAGAAGAGAGTATATAGTATTTTGCACACTCTGTAATGAGTGTAGTGCACTAAACAGTCTCTCCTTCCACTTCGAGTTTCTCCTCGGAATGCACTGCAAGGTCTCTGAGATACTAACTATTCCTTGCAACTCTCTCTCTCTCTCTCTCTCTTCAGGAACATTATTTAAGATTACATTCGCGACGTCATTGCTCATATTTATCGCTCCATAAATTTCAGATTGCATTTCTGTATTGGTTAACGCATAAAACGGCATTTTTTTATTAAATTATTGTTTATTTATGCATAGTTGGTAAAGCTGTAGAATTCCCTTTGGTATAATTGCAATTTCAACCAGTATGGATTTTTAGTTCACAAGTTGGTTACGGTACTCCAATGGTGTATGTTGTGATTCATTTGATTGTGATGGTTGTATTATTAGGAATTGATTAATTTGTGAAATATCTACAATCCTCAAAACGTGCAGCCAGATAGTGGGGAGGGCTACGGAGGAAGGGCTCATAAGGTCAGGTCAGGTGACGGTATTGAGGGACCACGTAGCTACTTTCTACTTTTTTTCTAGTTTTCTGAAGAGTGCAGAGAGGGGAGAAGGGGTGTTGGAGAGAGATGAAACTGTTGGAGTGGGTTTTTTATGTGTGTTTTTAATCTGTATACGTCGTCGAGGTGTTCCCCGACTGGGTGCGAGCATGTAAAACACGCTAGGACGTATTACCACACAACTAAATGTCCGCCTTGGCTGGGATAGAACCCAAGTCAAGCAGATTGGAAGGAATTTGAGAAGTCAGATGGTTGATTAGGCTAGTTTTACCCCTTTGATTCCTGGAGATGCCTCATAAACTGCATAAAATCGTTTGTTAATAGCCAGAATTTAATGAAGAACGCGTCATAATACCAAAGGGGTTAAAAGCAAAGTCCACATATCTTGTGCTTCAATTGTCCTCCACGGTAAATTTACTCAAACGAATTTAGTATTATTATAGTTAGCTAGTACCGTATATAATGAATTAAGGGGACAGTGGCTGTTTGTTTGGTCTATTAATTCATTTATTCATATATTTGTTTAGTTTCTTCCCTAGACCTCCATCAAGCTTAGAAAAAAAAACCTAGACCACCCTTCAAGATAGATTTGTAAATTTTTCGGTAGAACAATATCCCGGCCAAAGGCCGATTCCTCCTAAAATTACAGGCTCGCTATCGCTCGCCAGGAAAAAATCGACACCTAAATGGCACGAAGGGTCCTAATATTGACAAAGAAATGAGGTGAAAGGTCATAAAATCCCCAAACTAATGGACGGAACCAACGTCTTAAAATTTCAAAACAAGTGGGGCTAAACATTAGGGAGAAGAGGGTCCAGAAAAATGGTCTGTCTCCCCTTAATGGTATTGTTATAATAATAATAAAGATTATAATTACACATAATGATAACGGTGCCGGTATATACTTATAAACAATAACAACACTAGTAGGTAAAGGGTTGGCTACCGGGTATTCCAGTATTTACAGTGTAGGGCTTGTAGGCAATAAATAGCCTAGTCTATATTTCCAGCCGACGCCCTATGGTAACTTGAATCGCTTAAGGGGGGTCACCGTTTTTGTTTTGTTATCTTTCTCTCCTTTTCTCTCTTGCCCTGGCTTGTATCCATTCGGCCCCATTCAGCCTACTGTTTTAAGACGTTTACCCCACATCCAGGTATCGATTTCTTCGTGGCGAGCGATAGCGAGCCAGCATTGTATGGAGAAATCCGGCTTCGCTGGAGACATTTTTCTATCTGTGACGCCTACCAGCGTTTGCAGAATCGCCTCCCGGTAGCCACTAGCACTCGCCAGAGCAGTGAAATGGGCTACAGTTATCAGAGAATGTTATACTTTCTTTCTTGTGAATCGTCATGTCACAAGCAGTATAGAAGTGGCCTTTATTTTTGTCTGTGACAATGCATTATATTTTATATCATCAGTTATAAGTTAAATGTATAAGACTGAATGATACAGCTAGAGAGTGTGAGTGAGTAAGTGCAGGAGGCAGAGGGTTGTGCACGTAGTGTTACGCGTTGTCTCGGTGACGTCATGCCACGGCCGGGCCGTCTGAGTGGCTGGCCGCTTTGCCGCCCTTTTCCCGCAGCAGAAGGTAGTCCCCCCACACTCCTTGCTGCCTTTGTGCCTTCCTCGCTCAGAGCTTGCTTGACCAGCATAACCTTCACACCTTCCTTGCCATCTGTCCCCGACTTCCACTTAAAGAACACTGTGACGCATGTCCACGTGTGAGCATGCTGTACAGAACGCCTAGTCATGCCCCACTCTCGCTAGGATCGTCAGGGCAGGAACTTTGGCTGTAGTCTATGTAGAGTTTCCTAACTCAGTTCATGTGAGCCGTTGTACTATAAGTATTATGAATATGTATTTTGTTTTCATCTGAGTCAACGAGTTCTATTTTATATCATTAGTTATAAGTATTGTGTGTAAAACTTATTTGTAATGATGGGAAGAGGCAGCCACAGTTAGGTGTCAGTGGGTACGCCAGGCAGGAGGTAGGCCTAACTCACTAGCACTCCTCCCTCCCTCAGTGCTAGGGGGAGCCTTTGTGTATCCCAGAGGAGAGAGAGAAATTACGTAATGGTTGTCAGTGGGCGGTCCTTAGTAGTTCACGTTGGGCTCACTAGAGGGCCGGGTATAAAAGGGAAGTTTAGCCATTTTTTCATCAGAACTCATTAGGCAGACCGACTTCTCATTTCCCTTGCTAACTATTTATATTCTTCTGACTGATGGGAACTTTCTCTACTACCTTACATTCTTATTTCCTCTTTTCCCTGCCCTGTTTAATTTCCATGGTCCCGTTGGTGCAGAGCTAGTCAGCCAACGTATTATCGCTTGAGTTCTCACGAGATACTTGCCTATTAGATAGCCTATTTTGGAAGGGTTGACTTAGAATAGGATTGATTTATGTTTGTTGCACTTGTATATGCATTTCCCTGTGTGTTATTATTATTTTTCCTGTTTTCTGCTAGTCTAGGTAATGCTAGACTGGGGTAAGGCTTTTCTGTGTTACGAGTTATTGTTTGATGCAGTGGTTAAGCGATAAACCTGCATACTCGTTTCGGTTCAGTGAAGCCTAGGTTGTCTTCGCGGCTGACTGTGTTGAGTTAATAATTTACAGTGCGTGAGGGCAAGAGCCTAACCACCCTGTATTTTATTAACAGTTTGTTTTTACTTTGTCAAGGAGCCGGGAGAAAACCAGATACAAGGGATCTGGATTTCTAAAAGTGCACTTGTTAGTTTAAACGTAATACTTTAAACAGTCGTGAGGACTTCGCTAGGCTACGAGCCGTTTTTGCTCAGTCACTGCTACCTTTTCGCCTACAGTACCCCAGCTAGACTTTACTCGATTAGTAGATACAGAATAGTTTGAAGCTTTCCTTATGTATGATATTGTTTATGCACTATTGATTTCATGTGTTGCAAGCTTGGCTACTTTAGTGATTAGTGGCCCACGAGCACAATCCGAGTAGGCTATTGCCGTTGCATTTGCGGAGTACTTCCTTTTAATGTTTGCCATTTACTATTGCATATTCTTTTAATTATTCTTATGCCAATTTAAGCCTTTAATAGTATTTAATTGCCAGTGTTTTTGCTTATTGAATTACTGTTCAAAATCCGATACGTACTTCTTACGAGCATCCGAGAAGCATCTAACTTTTTTCAGAAGATTCCTTGCTCGATGCTTAACACCTTACGAGCGCCTATGCGGTTTATTATGTGTACCGCACAGCGGGGTGTTTTTAGCCAAAATAGGGCTGTTTACGTGATCATTTTCATGCCTAAATAAGACCCAGAACGTAAAACAAGTACCTATCCCTGAAAGGGCATAAACAGAGCTTTCGAATGACACCATAACAATCCTTGTATGATGGATAGTTTTCTTGCAATAACCGTGCAACGCGAGTGCAAAAAGCAGGTAATTCGGTACTTTCAGTACATAATTGAGTATGTAGCGAGTGAGAGAGGGAGGAGGGAGCTGAGATTTGTGTCAGTAGGTTCGCCGCGGTGGTCTGGAGCAGTCATACGCTCGCTAGTCTCCTGCCACCACTTGTCTCTCTCTCTCAGCCACATTACGTGCTGAAATTGCCACTCGAGTTATGTCGAGCGCCGCCACATAGTCCAGCTTTATTTAACTCGACTTATGTTGCTCGCCGCTAATTAAGGGTTAAGGACTATTAATTAACGTAATAGTGCCGATCCGAAGTAGAGGGTGGTGGACTTCTTAAGTTCATAGTCAAGGGAGGATTACTTCGGCTTCGGCC
Organism: Paralithodes platypus; assembly: GCA_032716605.1. NCBI lineage: Eukaryota > Metazoa > Arthropoda > Malacostraca > Decapoda > Lithodidae > Paralithodes > Paralithodes platypus. Next base: position 32,514,918 of record CM064496.1, on the reverse strand, counting down.
AACACTATTCTTTTGTGTTGTTGTTTCTTACTTCATTGTTTGATTGTTGACCAGACTAGATAATTCCTGTCTCTTTATTAGTCTGTTGTTGAACACTAGTACCGAGTTCTTGTATACCCCGTTATAGCAGATTGAACTCTGGAGGGTATTGGTGTTTTTTGTTCGGCTGGCAGTACTCAGGGTTGGGATCGTGTGTTTCCGTTGTGGCAGCGAGCCGTATTCGAGTCCTGATTGAGAGCCCTTGTGTACCCGAGTGCCAGTTCGTAACAAATGGCGACCTTCCTTACGATTTTGTGAACAGTATAAATTTTTGCAGAGTTGTACAACATTTGTTTGTTTGTATTTTAGCGTGCATATTGAAGATTTTTTTTTGTATGGCAATTAGTAAAGCATTTAAGAGACTCCAGTTAATTTAGTAATTAGTGCTTGCATAGGAAGTTTAACACTTTTGTCTCGAGAATTTTTTTGTGGACTTCAGTATGTCGTGCATTAGCACTGACGATGAGCGAGAGATGTCATTTGAAGGTGTGCCGTTAGTAACCAGTGAGGAGGATGCTAGAGTTTTTGTGAGTAAGCGGTACCACGTGACGGAGGAGAGGCTGACGGGGGTGGATGTTTGTGGCTTGCACCTGATAGCCAAGGTTTTGGGCATTTCCAATGTAGCAGGGATGTCCAAGGGGAGCTGATTTCCTGGGTGTTGCGTGGGCGACATGGGGTTTCGGAGGACAACGGTATGGATTGGGATCTTGGATTGCCTTATGTGCTGTTTGCTGCTCGGGAGGTACCTGGTGAGAGCATGGGATTTACTCCAAACGAGCTGATTTTTGGACACCGTGTCAGGGGGGACTTAACATGCTGAAAGAATTTGGGAGGGGACTGTGCAGCCTTGTCCATTATTAAAGTATGTGCTTGAAAGCCGTGAGCGCATGCTTAAGAGTCTGGAGATGGCAGGTAGAAATTTGACAGAATCACAAGCTTTGATGAAGGACAGGTATGATCGCAAAGTGAGGCTCCGGAAGTTCACTGTAGGACAAGACGTATTAATTTTGTTGCCTTTGGTTGGTAACCCCCTCTCTGCGAAGTACACTGGACCTTATAAAATTGTAGAAAAAATGTCAGACTTAGATTACCTTGTTGCCACTGCAGACAGGAGGAAAAAGAACCAGTTATGTCACGTGAACCTTATTAAAGAGTATGTGAGGCGCCCCTCTGAGCCTCTCACTGTCCCTGTGTTGGCTTTTCCCGCAGCAGAAGGTAGTCCCCCCACACTCCTTGCTGCCTTTGTGCCTTCCTCGCTCAGAGCTTGCTTGACCAGCATAACCTTCACACCTTCCTTGCCATCTGTCCCCGACTTCCACTTATAGAACACTGTGACGCATGTCCACGTGTGAGCATGCTGTACAGAACGCCTAGTCATGCCCCACTCTCGCTAGGATCGTCAGGGCAGGAACTTTGGCTGTAGTCTATGTAGAGTTTCCTAACTCAGTTCATGTGAGCCGTTGTACTATAAGTATTATGAATATGTATTTTGTTTTCATCTGAGTCAACGAGTTCTATTTTATATCATTAGTTATAAGTATTGTGTGTAAAACTTATTTGTAATGATGGGAAGAGACACAGCCACAGTTAGGTGTCAGTGGGTACGAGGCAGGAGGTAGGCCTAACTCACTAGCACTCCTCCCTCCCTCAGTGCTAGGGGGAGCCTTTGTGTATCCCAGAGGAGAGAGAGAAATTACGTAATGGTTGTCGGCGGTCCTTAGTAGTTCACGTTGGGCTCACTAGAGGGCCGGGTATAAAAGGGAAGTTTAGCCATTTTTTCATCAGAACTCATTAGGCAGACCGACTTCTCATTTCCCTTGCTAACTATTTATATTCTTCTGACTGATGGGAACTTTCTCTACTACCTTACATTCTTATTTCCTCTTTTCCCTGCCCTGTTTAATTTCCATGGTCCCGTTGGTGCAGAGCTAGTCAGCCAACGTATTATCGCTTGAGTTCTCACGAGATACTTGCCTATTAGATAGCCTATTTTGGAAGGGTTGACTTAGAATAGGATTGATTTATGTTTGTTGCACTTGTATATGCATTTCCCTGTGTGTATTATTATTTTTCCTGTTTTCTGCTAGTCTAGGTAATGCTAGACTGGGGTAAGGCTTTTCTGTGTTACGAGTTATTGTTTGATGCAGTGGTTAAGCGATAAACCTGCATACTCGTTTCGGTTCAGTGAAGCCTAGGTTGTCTTCGCGGCTGACTGTGTTGAGTTAATAATTTACAGTGTGTGAGGGCAAGAGCTAACCACCCTGTATTTTATTAACAGTTTGTTTTTACTTTGTCAAGGAGCCGGGAGAAAACCAGATACAAGGGATCTGGATTTCTAAAAGTGCACTTGTTAGTTTAAACGTAATACTTTAAACAGTCGTGAGGACTTCGCTAGGCTACGAGCCGTTTTTGCTCAGTCACTGCTACCTTTTCGCCTACAGTACCCCAGCTAGACTTTACTCGATTAGTAGATACAGAATAGTATTGAAGCTTTCCTTATGTATGATATTGTTTATGCACTATTGATTTCATGTGTTGCAAGCTTGGCTACTTTAGTGATTAGTGGCCCACGAGCACAATCCGAGTAGGCTATTGCCGTTGCATTTGCGGAGTACTTCCTTTTAATGTTTGCCATTTACTATTGCATATTCTTTTAATTATTCTTATGCCAATTTAAGCCTTTAATAGTATTTAATTGCCAGTGTTTTTGCTTATTGAATTACTGTTCAAAATCCGATACGTACTTCTTACGAGCATCCGAGAAGCATCTAACTTTTTTCAGAAGATTCCTTGCTCGATGCTTAACACCTTACGAGCGGCCTATGCGGTTTAATTATGTGTACCGCACAGCGGGGTGTTTTTAGCCAAAATAGGGCTGTTTACGTGATCATTTTCATGCCTAAATAAGACCCAGAACGTAAAACAAGTACCTATCCCTGAAAGGGCATAAACAGAGCTTTCGAATGACACCATAACAATCCTTGTATGATGGATAGTTTTCTTGCAATAACCGTGCAACGCGAGTGCAAAAAGCAGGTATGTCGGTACTTTCAGTACATAATTGAGTATGTAGCGAGTGAGAGAGGGAGGAGGGAGCTGAGATTTGTGTCAGTAGGTTCGCCGCGGTGGTCTGGAGCAGTCATACGCTCGCTAGTCTCCTGCCACCACTTGTCTCTCTCTCTCAGCCACATTACGTGCTGAAATTGCCACTCGAGTTATGTCGGCCGCCACATAGTCCAGCTTTATTTAACTCGACTTATGTTGCTCGCCGCTAATTAAGGGTTAAGGACTATTAATTAACGTAATAGTGCCGAGCCGAAGTAGAGGGTGGTGGACTTCTTAAGTTCATAGTCAAGGGAGGATTACTTCGGCTTCGGCCAACACTATTCTTTTGTGTTGTTGTTTCTTACTTCATTGTTTGATTGTTGACCAGACTAGATAATTCCTGTCTCTTATTAGTCTGTTGTTGAACACTAGTACCGAGTTCTTGTATACCCCGTTATAGCAGATTGAACTCTGGAGGGTATTGGTGTTTTTTGTTCGGCTGGCAGTACTCAGGGGTTGGGATCGTGTGTTTCCGTTGTGGCAGCGAGCCGTATTCGAGTCCTGATTGAGAGCCCTGTGTACCCGAGTGCCAGTTCGTAACAAATGGCGACCTTCCTTACGATTTTGTGAACAGTATAAATTTTTGCAGAGTTGTACAACATTTGTTTGTTTGTATTTTAGCGTGCATATTGAAGATTTTTTTTTGTATGGCAATTAGTAAAGCATTTAAGAGACTCCAGTTAATTTAGTAATTAGTGCTTGCATAGGAAGTTTAACACTTTTGTCTCGAGAATTTTTTTGTGGACTTCAGTATGTCGTGCATTAGCACTGACGATGAGCGAGAGATGTCATTTGAAGGTGTGCCGTTAGTAACCAGTGAGGAGGATGCTAGAGTTTTTGTGAGTAAGCGGTACCACGTGACGGAGGAGAGGCTGACGGGGGTGGATGTTTGTGGCTTGCACCTGATAGCCAAGGTTTTGGGCATTTCCAATGTAGCAGGGATGTCCAAGGGGGAGCTGATTTCCTGGGTGTTGCGTGGGCGACATGGGGTTTCGGAGGACAACGGTATGGATTGGGATCTTGGATTGCCTTATGCTGTTTGCTGCTCGGGAGGTACTGGTGAGAGCATGGGATTTACTCCAAACGAGCTGATTTTTGGACACCGTGTCAGGGGGGACTTAACATGCTGAAAGAAATTTGGGAGGGGACTGTGCAGCCTTGTCCATTATTAAAGTATGTGCTTGAAAGCCGTGAGCGCATGCTTAAGAGTCTGGAGATGGCAGGTAGAAATTTGACAGAATCACAAGCTTTGATGAAGGACAGGTATGATCGCAAAGTGAGGCTCCGGAAGTTCACTGTAGGACAAGACGTATTAATTTTGTTGCCTTTGGTTGGTAACCCTCTCTGTGAAGTACACTGGGCCTTATAAAATTGTGGAAAAAATTCAGACTTAGATTACCTTGTTGCCACTGCAGACAGGAGGAAAAAGAACCAGTTATGTCACGTGAACCTTATTAAAGAGTATGTGAGGCGCCCCTCTGAGCCTCTCACTGTCCCTGTGTTGGCTTTTCCCGCAGCAGAAGGTAGTCCCCCCACACTCCTTGCTGCCTTTGTGCCTTCCTCGCTCAGAGCTTGCTTGACCAGCATAACCTTCACACCTTCCTTGCCATCTGTCCCCGACTTCCACTTATAGAACACTGTGACGCATGTCCACGTGTGAGCATGCTGTACAGAACGCCTAGTCATGCCCCACTCTCGCTAGGATCGTCAGGGCAGGAACTTTGGCTGTAGTCTATGTAGAGTTTCCTAACTCAGTTCATGTGAGCCGTTGTACTATAAGTATTATGAATATGTATTTTGTTTTCATCTGAGTCAACGAGTTCTATTTTATATCATTAGTTATAAGTATTGTGTGTAAAACTTATTTGTAATGATGGGAAGAGACACAGCCACAGTTAGGTGTCAGTGGGTACGCCAGGCAGGAGGTAGGCCTAACTCACTAGCACTCCTCCCTCCCTCAGTGCTAGGGGGAGCCTTTGTGTATCCCAGAGGAGAGAGAGAAATTACGTAATGGTTGTCAGTGGGCGGTCCTTAGTAGTTCACGTTGGGCTCACTAGAGGGCCGGGTATAAAAGGGAAGTTTAGCCATTTTTTCATCAGAACTCATTAGGCAGACCGACTTCTCATTTCCCTTGCTAACTATTTATATTCTTCTGACTGATGGGAACTTTCTCTACTACCTTACATTCTTATTTCCTCTTTTCCCTGCCCTGTTTAATTTCCATGGTCCCGTTGGTGCAGAGCTAGTCAGCCAACGTATTATCGCTTGAGTTCTCACGAGATACTTGCCTATTAGATAGCCTATTTTGGAAGGGTTGACTTAGAATAGGATTGATTTATGTTTGTTGCACTTGTATATGCATTTCCCTGTGTGTTATTATTATTTTTCCTGTTTTCTGCTAGTCTAGGTAATGCTAGACTGGGGTAAGGCTTTTCTGTGTTACGAGTTATTGTTTGATGCAGTGGTTAAGCGATAAACCTGCATACTCGTTTCGGTTCAGTGAAGCCTAGGTTGTCTTCGCGGCTGACTGTGTTGAGTTAATAATTTACAGTGCGTGAGGGCAAGAGCCTAACCACCCTGTATTTTATTAACAGTTTGTTTTTACTTTGTCAAGGAGCCGGGAGAAAACCAGATACAAGGGATCTGGATTTCTAAAAGTGCACTTGTTAGTTTAAACGTAATACTTTAAACAGTCGTGAGGACTTCGCTAGGCTACGAGCCGTTTTTGCTCAGTCACTGCTACCTTTTCGCCTACAGTACCCCAGCTAGACTTTACTCGATTATAAAATACAGAATAGTATTGAAGCTTTCCTTATGTATGATATTGTTTATGCACTATTGATTTCATGTGTTGCAAGCTTGGCTACTTTAGTGATTAGTGGCCCACGAGCACAATCCGAGTAGGCTATTGCCGTTGCATTTGCGGAGTACTTCCTTTTAATGTTTGCCATTTACTATTGCATATTCTTTTAATTATTCTTATGCCAATTTAAGCCTTTAATAGTATTTAATTGCCAGTGTTTTTGCTTATTGAATTACTGTTCAAAATCCGATACGTACTTCTTACGAGCATCCGAGAAGCATCTAACTTTTTTCAGAAGATTCCTTGCTCGATGCTTAACACCTTACGAGCGGCCTATGCGGTTTATTTATGTGTACCGCACAGCGGGGTGTTTTTAGCCAAAATAGGGCTGTTTACGTGATCATTTTCATGCCTAAATAAGACCCAGAACGTAAAACAAGTACCTATCCCTGAAAGGGCATAAACAGAGCTTTCGAATGACACCATAACAATCCTTGTATGATGGATAGTTTTCTTGCAATAACCGTGCAACGCGAGTGCAAAAAGCAGGTAATTCGGTACTTTCAGTACATAATTGAGTATGTAGCGAGTGAGAGAGGGAGGAGGGAGCTGAGATTTGTGTCAGTAGGTTCGCCGCGGTGGTCTGGAGCAGTCATACGCTCGCTAGTCTCCTGCCACCACTTGTCTCTCTCTCTCAGCCACATTACGTGCTGAAATTGCCACTCGAGTTATGTCGAGCGCCGCCACATAGTCCAGCTTTATTTAACTCGACTTATGTTGCTCGCCGCTAATTAAGGGTTAAGGACTATTAATTAACGTAACGTAATAGTGCCGATCCGAAGTAGAGGGTGGTGGACTTCTTAAGTTCATAGTCAAGGGAGGATTACTTCGGCTTCGGCCAACACTATTCTTTGTGTTGTTGTTTCTTACTTCATTGTTTGATTGTTGACCAGACTAGATAATTCCTGTCTCTTTATTAGTCTGTTGTTGAACACTAGTACCGAGTTCTTGTATACCCCGTTATAGCAGATTGAACTCTGGAGGGTATTGGTGTTTTTTGTTCGGCTGGCAGTACTCAGGGGTTGGGATCGTGTGTTTCCGTTGTGGCAGCGAGCCGTATTCGAGTCCTGATTGAGAGCCCTTGTGTACCCGAGTGCCAGTTCGTAACAAATGGCGACCTTCCTTACGATTTTGTGAACAGTATAAATTTTTGCAGAGTTGTACAACATTTGTTTGTTTGTATTTTAGCGTGCATATTGAAGATTTTTTTTTTGTATGGCAATTAGTAAAGCATTTAAGAGACTCCAGTTAATTTAGTAATTAGTGCTTGCATAGGAAGTTTAACACTTTTGTCTCGAGAATTTTTTTGTGGACTTCAGTATGTCGTGCATTAGCACTGACGATGAGCGAGAGATGTCATTTGAAGGTGTGCCGTTAGTAACCAGTGAGGAGGATGCTAGAGTTTTTGTGAGTAAGCGGTACCACGTGACGGAGGAGAGGCTGACTGGGGTGGATGTTTGTGGCTTGCACCTGATAGCCAAGGTTTTGGGCAATTCCAATGTAGCAGGGATGTCCAAGGGGGAGCTGATTTCCTGGGTGTTGCGTGGGCGACATGGGGTTTCGGAGGACAACGGTATGGATTGGGATCTTGGATTGCCTTATGTGCTGTTTGCTGCTCGGGAGGTACCTGGTGAGAGCATGGGATTTACTCCAAACGAGCTGATTTTTGGACACCGTGTCAGGGGGGACTTAACATGCTGAAAGAAATTTGGGAGGGGACTGTGCAGCCTTGTCCATTATTAAAGTATGTGCTTGAAAGCCGTGAGCGCATGCTTAAGAGTCTGGAGATGGCAGGTAGAAATTTGACAGAATCACAAGCTTTGATGAAGGACAGGTATGATCGCAAAGTGAGGCTCCGGAAGTTCACTGTAGGACAAGACGTATTAATTTTGTTGCCTTTGGTTGGTAACCCCCTCTCTGCGAAGTACACTGGACCTTATAAAATTGTAGACAAAATGTCAGACTTAGATTACCTTGTTGCCACTGCAGACAGGAGGAAAAAGAACCAGTTATGTCACGTGAACCTTATTAATGAGTATGTGAGGCGCCCCTCTGAGCCTCTCACTGTCCCTGTGTTGGCTTGTTGCGGCCGTGGTGGAGAAGGAGAGGGGGACAGTCAAGCTTCAGAGGAGGATAGCTGGGATCAACATGTTTCAGCGGATCAGTGGGCGGGGAACTCGAGCCTAAGGGCTGACGAGGCTATAGCTCATTTGCCTGAGCCGCAGTTTGATGCTATCCGTCAGTTGTTCGGTTCATACCCCACTGTATTTGCTGAACACCCAGGCCTCACTACTCAGGCTATGCATGATGTTGACGTGGGGGACCATATACCCTTTAAGTCAATCCCGTACCGTGTGCCCCCCATAAAACTACCAGCTCTGAGGGATGAGTTGGAGTATATGCTCGGTAGAGGGTTGATAGCGAAAGGCACAGTTCAGTGGACTTCCCCATAACACTGCAGCCTAAGCCAGATGGCAATGTACGCTCTTGTATTGATTTCCGTAGGTTAAACGGTTTGACTCCAACTAACCCATATCCTCTTCCTCGGGTTGATGATAGTGTTGACAAAATTGGTAATGCTCGTTTTTTGTCTAAAGTAGATTTAGTAAAAGGTTACTGGCAAGTACCTTTGTCCGAGCGTGCTAAAGAGGTATGTGGTTTTGTTGTGGATGGGAGTACCTACCGGTGCAATGTTATGCCTTACGGACTTAAGAATGCACCAGCAACGTTTCAGAACCTGATGAATGAAATTGTAAAGGACATTCCGAATTGCACCGTATATTTGGACGATGTAATCATTTATGATGACGACTTTGAGAGCCATTGTGAGCACCTTGAGACCTTGTTCCGGAAACTTAGTGAAGCAGGTCTGGTAGTAAATTTGGCAAAGTGTGACTTCGTAAAAGCCACTGTGCAGTACCTTGAGTTTGTAGTGGGAAGGGGACAGGTGTGCCCTCCTCAGAACAAGGTACAGGCTATCAATAAATTTCCGCACCCAACAACCAAGAAGCAGATTATGAGATTCTTGGGTATGATAGGCTACTACAGATGCTTCATAAAAGGTTACTCAACGGTATTGGCACTCTCACAGATTTGTTATCTAAAGACAAAAAGTTGTTGTGGGCACCTGAGTGTGAAAAGGCTTTCACTTTGGTGAAACATTTGCTATGTACTCACCCGATACTCAGGGCCCCAGACTTTAACAGGCCGTTTCAGCTGGCAACAGATGCTAGTGGTGTAGGGGATGGGGCCGTCTTGCTACAGACAGACAATGAAGGTGTGGAACACCCAGTAAGTTTCTTTTCTAAGAAGTTCAATGCTGCACAAAAGAACTATTCTACAATAGAAAAGGAATTACTGGCGATTGTGCTGTCGCTCAGGCACTTCGAGGTGTATGTTCCAGCCTATGGCCCAGTCGTGGTTATCTACACTGATCATCACCCTTTGAGATTCCTGAATCAATTTCACAATCGCAATATGAGACTGACCAGGTGGTCTTTGATGTTGCAGGAGTATAACCTGGACATCCGTCATATTGCTGGATGTGACAATGTGATCGCGGATTGTTTATCAAGGGTGGATGATCAGTCGTAGGCTATCACAGGTGTGTGGGTTTGAGTGGAGGAAAATAGGCTGCCCTTATAGTGCAGCCGGGAAAAACATATCAAAATATAAAAATCATATAAAAACTCTTTCTTTTGATATAGGTAATCATATAAGTTTGTCATAGCCTATAGAGTTTGAGTAGTCCACAAACTATCGAACGGCTGAGCTGCTGTAAGCTCGCTCTGGAAGCATGATATTGTGTCTTTTTGCTATTGTTGGGAGGAGTTATAAAATGTGAATTTTTTTTTAATAATAAGATGTGTTTGGTGATAAACTCAGCTTTGTTTTAGTGCCATGCGGTCGCTGGGTGTGAGGGGCTTGATGGGGTTCTGTGTTTGTCAGATTTTAGCTCAGGGTTGAGCGAGTAAAATCTTGGGGGAGGTGTGACGCATGTCCACGTGTGAGCATGCTGTACAGAACGCCTAGTCATGCCCCACTCTCGCTAGGATCGTCAGGGCAGGAACTTTGGCTGTAGTCTATGTAGAGTTTCCTAACTCAGTTCATGTGAGCCGTTGTACTATAAGTATTATGAATATGTATTTTGTTTTCATCTGAGTCAACGAGTTCTATTTTATATCATTAGTTATAAGTATTGTGTGTAAAACTTATTTGTAATGATGGGAAGAGAAACAGCCACAGTTAGGTGTCAGTGGGTACGCCAGGCAGGAGGTAGGCGTAACTCACTAGCACTCCTCCCTCCCTCAGTGCTAGGGGGAGCCTTTGTGTATCCCAGAGGAGAGAGATAAATTACGTAATGGTTGTCAGTGGGCGGTCCTTAGTAGTTCACGTTGGGCTCACTAGAGGGCCGGGTATAAAAGGGAAGTCTAGCCATTTTTTCATCAGAACTCATTAGGCAGAGCGACTTCTCATTTCCCTTGCTAACTATTTATATTCTTCTGACTGATGGAAACTTTCTCTACTACCTTACATTCTTATTTCCTCTTTTCCCTGCCCTGTTTAACTTCCATGGTCCCGTTGGTGCCGAGCTAGTCAGCCAACGTATTATCGCTTGAGTTCTCACGAGATACTTGCCTATTAGATAGCCTATTTTGGAAGGGTTGACTTAGAATAGGATTGATTTATGTTTGTTGCACTTGTATATGCATTTCCCTGTGTGTTATTATTATTATTCCTGTGTTCTGCTAGTCTAGGTAATGCTAGACTGGGGTAAGGCTTTTCTGTGTTACGAGTTGTTGTTTGATGCAGTGGTTAAGCGATAAACCTGCATACTCGTTTCGGTTCAGTGAAGCCTAGGTTGTCTTCGCGGCTGACTGTGTTGAGTTAATAATTTACAGTGCGTGAGGGCAAGAGCCTAACCACCCTGTATTTTATTAACAGTTTGTTTTTACTTTGTCAAGGAGCCGGGAGAAAACCAGATACAAGGGATCTGGATTTCTCAAAGTGCACTTGTTAGTTTTAACGTAATACTTTAAACAGTCGTGAGGACTTCGCTAGGCTACGAGCCGTTTTTGCTCAGTCACTGCTACCTTTTTGCCTACAGTACCCCAGCTAGACTTTACTCTATTAGTAGATACAGAATAGTATTGAAGCTTTCCTTATGTATGATATTGTTTATGCACTATTGATTTCATGTGTTGCAAGCTTGGCTACTTTAGTGATTAGTGGCCCACGAGCACAATCCGAGTAGGCTATTGCCGTTGCATTTGCGGAGTACTTCCTTTTAATGTTTGCCATTTACTATTGCATATTCTTTTAATTATTCTTATGCCAATTTAAGCCTTTAATCCTTTACGAGCGGCCTATGCGGTTTATTTATATGTACCGCCCAGCGGGGTGTTTTTAGCCAAAATAGGGCTGTTTACGTGATCATTTTCATGCCTAAATAAGACCCAGAACGTAAAACAAGTATCTATCCCTGAAAGGGCATAAGCAGAGCTTTCGAATGACACCATAACAATCCTTGTATGATGGATATGTTTTGCAATAAGTGCAACGCACGAGGTGCAAAAAGCAGGTAATTCGGTACTTTCGGTACATAATTGAGTATGTAGCGAGTGAGAGAGGGAGGAGGGAGCTGAGATTTGTGTCAGTAGGTTCGCCGCGGTGGTCTGGAGCAGTCATACGCTCGCTAGTCTCCTGCCACCACTTGTCTCTCTCTCTCAGCCACATTACGTGCTGAAATTGCCACTCGACCTATGTCGAGCGCCGCCACATAGTCCAGCTTTATTTAACTCGACTTAAGTGGTGAGCCGCTTTTTAAGGGTTAATAGTATTTAATTGCCAGTGTTTTTGCTTATTAAATTACTGTTCAAAATCCGATACATACTTCTTACGAGCATCCGAGAAGCATCTAACTTTTTTCAGAAGATTCCTTGCTCGATGCTTAAGGACTATTAATTAACGTAACGTAATAGTGCCGATCCGAAGTAGAGGGTGGTGGACTTCTTAAGTTCATAGTCAAGGGTGGATTACTTCGGCTTCGGCCAACACTATTCTTTTGTGTTGTTGTTTCTTACTTCATTATTTGATTGTTGACCAGACTAGATAATTCCTGTCTCTTTATTAGTCTGTTGTTGAACACTAGTACCGAGTTCTTGTATACCCCGTTATAGCAGATTGAACTCTGGAGGGTATTGGTGTTTTTTGTTCGGCTGGCAGTACTCAGGGGTTGGGATCGTGTGTTTCCGTTGTGGCAGCGAGCCGTATTCGAGTCCTGATTGAGAGCCCTTGTGTACCCGAGTGCCAGTTCGTACCAAATGGCGACCTTGCTTAGGATTTTGTGAACAGTATACATTTTTGCAGAGTTGTACAACATTTGTTTGTTTGTATTTTAGCGTGCATATTGAAGAATATTTTTTTGTATGGCAATTAGTAAAGCATTTAAGAGACTCCAGTTAATTTAGTAATTAGTGCTTGCATAGGAAGTTTAACACTTTTGTCTCGAGATTTTTTTTGTGGACTTCAGTATGTCGTGCATTAGCACTGACGATGAGCGAGAGATGTCATTTGAAGGTGTGCCGGTAGTAACCAGTGAGGAGGATGCTAGAGTTTTTGTGAGTAAGCGGTACCACGTGACGGAGGAGAGGCTGACTGGGGTGGATGTTTGTGGCTTGCACCTGATAGCCAAGGTTTTGGGCATTTCCAATGTAGCAGGGATGTCCAAGGGGGAGCTGATTTCCTGGGTGTTGCGTGGGCAACATGGGGTTTCGGAGGAGAGGGCGTTTGGGGCGGTTCCTCCCCAGATCCCCTCTCACTCGACTCCCACAGTGCCGTCCACTCAGTTACCGGAGGTTAGCACTCTCCCACAGAGGGATGAGAATTGGCAGATTGGAGTGCCCTCGGGTGGTGCACGTGGTGGTTCCCCAGTTTTTGCCCCCCCTCCTTCAGTAGTGGCAGCTCCCTCTTCCTGCCTGTCTCCAGATATGGTATTTAGACTTGAGCTTGCTAAGATTGAGGCTAGGAAGCAGGAGAATGAGACTAGGAGGCATGAGATTGAGGTTAGGAGACAGGAGGATGAGACCAGGAGGCAGGAGGATGAGACCAGGAGGCATGAGGCTGAGCTTAGGTACGACTCAGAGAAATATTGTGCTAAATTAGATTTAGATAAGACTCGTGCAGAGTCGACAGGGACTCGGATGGGCCGTGAGGGCCAAGTAAGAGAACAGTCCTTAGCCCACTTAGTCAAATTGGTGCCGGTATTTAGTGAAACTGAAGTCCCAGAATTTTGTAATCGTTATGAGAAGAAGTGTAGGGAGCATAATTGGCCTGAAGAGAAGTGGGCAGCTCTAGTCTCCTCAAGACTTACGGGTAAGGGTCTGAAGGCTTATGATGCACTGCCTTTAGAGTCTTGCATTGACTACCCAGAATTGAAGAGAGCTGTCCTACGGGCATACGAGTTGCAACCGGAAACATATCGATTGAAGTTTCGGGGTGTTACAAAGACTAGGGAGGCGACCTTTCTTGAACATGCCCGGGACTTAAAAGATGCACTTAAAAACTGACACGTTCTGAGAAAGCTGAGACGGCAGAACAGTTGACTGAGCTGTTTCTGCTCGAGCAGTTTTATAAGTGTACTGGTGCAGAAATGACTTTAACTATTAAAGAAAAGAACCCAAGAACTCTTCAAGAGGCAGCTGAGATGGCTGACTTCAGGTTGTCGCTAATCAGGGGATGTGAATCTGTAAAGCGTGTTGATGCAGTTCCCAAGGGGCGCGATACTCCAAACCCTCGAGCTCAGGACAATCACTATAGATATAAACCTCAGTTTAAAAGCCAAGATACCAGACTGAACCAAAGACTACAGCCGTCCCATTACAGAAGGGTCAGAACTCCGCCCCTTATCAGAAGAGACCGATAGGGGAAGTGGAATGTTTTCATTGTAGAAAGAAGGGGCATTATGCAAAATCTTGTCCTGGTAAGCTGCCAACTGCAGCCGTGTCTTTGGTGCACAGCATAGGTGTGGCTGAAATGTCGTCTGGATTTACCCAGGGTAGTTTGCCAGCGGCAGGGTCACAGGCTATGTATAAGACTCAGGAAGGCTCCCCTGTCCGTGATGTCTTTTGCGCCCATAGAGGGACCGGTAGGGTAAGTTGGGCGGGTTGCCAGCATAAGGTGGAAGTTTTGCGTGATACTGGAGCTTCACAGACACTTTTAAAAATTTCACGGGGCGACCAATTAATGCGGCACGGGTGGTTGTTGTTCAGGGTATTAATGCGACCAGGTCATACCCGTTGGTTCATGTGGAGCTGGAAATTGATGGTGTGATTAAGGACTTAGATGTTGGGATCGTTGAGAAATTGCCAGTGGAGGGCGTCGACCTTCTTCTCGGCAACGACTTTGCGGTGCCTACTTTAGAAGTTCCACCCTTAGTCGTTGCCGAGAGGCCGGCCGACGTGAGTAGGGAGGAACAAGAGTGGGTAGTGAGTTGTCAACGCCAACAGATGGCGTGTGTGGTAACTCGTTCCCAAGCATTTAAGGTATCACAACCTATTTCCCAGGCCACAGAACAGCGGAGGAAGAGAATTAAGGAGAAGCGGAAGGCTGGGAAAAGTTTGAAGAGTTTAGAACCAGTGGCTCTCCCAAAAGACCCAATAGCATGACCATTGACCGAGTCTGTTGTAACTCCAGTGCCTAACATAGTTGATAAAGTAGTGGAGGAGGCAGAGACTCAGAGACAGCACCATTACCTGCAGCGAGAAAACCGGATGTCTAAGTTGGATGTTGGGGAAGGGCATGAGTTGTTGACCAAGCAGTTAGACATGTTGGCTCCCACAGACATTCGAAAGTTGCAATTAGAGGATCCAGAGGTTTTGCAGTGTACCAATGGGGCTGTGGAGTTAGAAGAAGATAGGGATGCAAAGGCAGGGGATTTTTTGTTCTTTAATGGAATTTTATACCACCGATATCAAGATCCTAAAAGGAACTGGGAGGGCGGATCAGGTACAGTTGACCAGCTGGTCGTGCCAGAGGGCTGCAGGGAAAGTTTGCTTAGGTTGGCTCATGATTCTCCATTATCATTTGGGTGCCAAGAAAATGGTGGCGGCTTTGGGGAAATTGTTTTGATGGCCGGGGATGAAGTCTCATGTGTAGTCATGGATAAACTCATGTGATATTTGTCAACGTGTCGGGAAACCGAACCAAGTTATTCCTAAGGCTCCGTTACACCCTATTCCTGTGATTGGGCCACCCTTTAGTAAAATTATTGTTGACATGGTTGGTCCACTCCCTCCCACTAAGGCTGGAAATAAATTTTTGTTAACCATAATGGATGTTGCCACTAGATACCCCCGATGCATACCCTATGAAAAATGGAATGGCTAAGACGGTAGTCAGTAACTTGTTGTGGTACTTCTCAAGGTATGGGTACCCATAGGAGATTCAGTCTGATCAGGGATCTAATTTCACCTCCAACATGTTCAAGCAAACAATGCAACAGCATGGGATACGAGCAGTAGTATCGTCAGCGTATCACCCTGAGAGTCAAGGGGTGCTTGAACGGTGGCATGCTACACTTAAAAGCATGCTCAGGTGTTATTGTGCTGACAACGGTATGGATTGGGATCTTGGATTGCCTTATGTGCTGTTTGCTGCTCGGGAGGTACCTGGTGAGAGCCTGGGATTTAGTCCAAACGAGCTGATTTTTGGACACCGTGTCAGGGGCCCCCTTAACATGCTGAAAGAAATTTGGGAGGGGACTGTGCAGCCTTGTCCATTATTAAAGTATGTGCTTGAAAGCCGTGAGCGCATGCTTAAGAGTCTGGAGATGGCAGGTAGAAATTTGACAGAATCACAAGCTTTGATGAAGGACAGGTATGATCGCAAAGTGAGGCTCCGGAAGTTCACTGTAGGACAAGAGGTATTAATTTTGTTGCCTTTGGTTGGTAACCCCCTCTCTGCGAAGTACACTGGACCTTATAAAATTGTAGAAAAAATTTCAGACTTAGATTACCTTGTTGCCACTCCAGACAGGAGGAAAAAGAACCAGTTATGTCACGTGAACCTTATTAAAGAGTATGTGAGGCGCCCCTCTGAGCCTCTCACTGTCCCTGTGTTGGCTTGTTGCGGCCGTGGTGGAGAAGGAGAGGGGGACAGTCAAGCTTCAGAGGAGGATAGCTGGGATCAACATGTTTCAGCGGATCAGTGGGCGGGGAACTCGAGCCTAAGGGCTGACGAGGCTATAGCTCAATTGCCTGAGCCGCAGTCTGATGCTATCCGTCAGTTGTTCGGTTCATACCCCACTGTATTTGCTGAACACCCAGGCCTCACTACTCAGGCTATGCATGATGTTGACGTGGGGGACCCTATACCCTTGAAGTCAATCCCGTACCGTGTGCCCCCCATAAAACTACCAGCTCTGAGGGATGAGTTGGAGTATATGCTCGGTAGAGGGTTGATAGAGAAAGGCACAGTTAAGTGGACTTCCCCGTAACACTGCAGCCTAAGCCAGATGGCGAGGTACGCTCTTGTATTGATTTCCGTAGGTTAAACGGTTTGACTCCAACTAACCCATATCCTCTTCCTCGGGTTGATGATAGTGTTGACAAAATTGGTAATGCTCGTTTTTTGTCTAAAGTAGATTTAGTAAAAGGTTACTGGCAAGTACCTTTGTCCGAGCGTGCTAAAGAGGTATGTGGTTTTGTTGTGGACGGGAGTACCTACCGGTGCAATGTTATGCCTTACGGACTTAAGAATGCACCAGCAACGTTTCAGAACCTGATGAATGAAATTGTAAAGGACATTCCAAATTGCACCGTATATTTGGACGATGTAATCATTTATGATGACGACTTTGAGAGCCATTGTGAGCACCTTGAGACCTTGTTCCGGAAACTTAGTGAAGCAGGTCTGGTAGTAAATTTGGCAAAGTGTGACTTCGTAAAAGCCACTGTGCAGTACCTTGGGTTTGTAGTGGGAAGGGGACAGGTGTGCCCTCCTCAGAACAAGGTACAGGCTATCAATAAATTTCCGCACCCAACAACCAAGAAGCAGATTATGAGATTCTTGGGTATGATAGGCTACTACAGACGCTTCATAAAAGGTTACTCAACGGTATTGGCACTCTCACAGATTTGTTATCTAAAGACAAAAAGTTTTTGTGGGCACCTGAGTGTGAAAAGGCTTTCACTTTGGTGAAACATTTGCTATGTACTCACCCGATACTCAGGGCCCCAGACTTTAACAGGCCTTTTCAGCTGGCAACAGATGCTAGTGGTGTAGGGGCTGGGGCCGTCTTGCTACAGACAGACAATGAAGGTGTGGAACACCCAGTAAGTTTCTTTTCTAAGAAGTTCAATGCTGCACAAAAGAACTATTCTACAATAGAAAAGGAATTACTGGCGATTGTGCTGTCGCTCAGGCACTTCGAGGTGTATGTTCCAGCCTATGGCCCAGTCGTGGTTATCTACACTGATCATCACCCTTTGAGATTCCTGAATCAATTTCACAATCGCAATATGAGACTGACCAGGTGGTCTTTGATGTTGCAGGAGTATAACCTGGACATCCGTCATATTGCTGGATGTGACAATGTGATCGCGGATTGTTTATCAAGGGTGGATGATCAGTCGTAGGCTATCACAGGTGTGTGGGTTTGAGTGGAGGAAAATAGGCTGCCCTTATAGTGCAGCCGGGAAAAACATATCAACTCCTTCAGACATATTATGTTCCAATAAGTCCGAGTAGGCGGGAGCCCCGGTATCATTGCTACTGCCTCGCACTACACTCACAACAACACTGCGGCCGTTAGAATTATCGGAGGTGGCTGAGGTTGCCACCAACGGTTTTATCGTAAGCTAACTCATCGGACTTACTGAGCTCCATATGACGCTAGTGCATCATATAACTTATTAGAGAGCCATGGAGATAAGTCCATATGACGCGATTGTGTCATATGAGTTTTTGGTTATAAGTTCCATATGACGCGATCGCGTCATATATGTCGCAAGGAGTTAAAATATAAAAATCATATAAAAACTCTTTCTTTTGATATAGGTAATCATATAAGTTTGTCATAGCCTATAGAGTTTGAGTAGTCCACGAACTATCAAACGGCTGAGCTGCTGTAAGCTCGCTCTGGGAGCATGATATTGTGTCTTTTTGCTATTGTTGGGAGGAGTTATAAAATGTGAATTTTTTTTTTAATAATAAGATGTGTTTTGGTGATAAACTCAGCTTTGTTTTAGTGCCATGCGGTCGCTGGGTGTGAGGGGCTTGATGGGGTTCTGTGTTTGTCAGATTTTAGCTCAGGGTTGAGCGAGTAAAATCTTGGGGGAGGTGTGACGCATGTCCACGTGTGAGCATGCTGTACAGAACGCCTAGTCATGCCCCACTCTCGCTAGGATCGTCAGGGCAGGAACTTTGGCTGTAGTCTATGTAGAGTTTCCTAACTCAGTTCATGTGAGCCGTTGTACTATAAGTATTATGAATATGTATTTTGTTTTCATCTGAGTCAACGAGTTCTATTTTATATCATTAGTTATAAGTATTGTGTGTAAAACTTATTTGTAATGATGGGAAGAGAAACAGCCACAGTTAGGTGTCAGTGGGTACGCCAGGCAGGAGGTAGGCCTAACTCACTAGCACTCCTCCCTCCCTCAGTGCTAGGGGAGCCTTTGTGTATCCCAGAGGAGAGAGAGAAATTACGTAATGGTTGTCAGTGGGCGGTCCTTAGTAGTTCACGTTGGGCTCACTAGAGGGCCGGGTATAAAAGGGAAGTCTAGCCATTTTTTCATCAGAACTCATTAGGCAGAGCGACTTCTCATTTCCCTTGCTAACTATTTATATTCTTCTGACTGCTGGGAACTTTCTCTACTACCTTACATTCTTATTTCCTCTTTTCCCTGCCCTGTTTAACTTCCATGGTCCCGTTGGTGCAGAGCTAGTCAGCCAACGTATTATCGCTTGAGTTCTCACGAGATACTTGCCTATTAGATAGCCTATTTTGGAAGGATTGACTTAGAATAGGATTGATTTATGTTTGTTGCACTTGTATATGCATTTCCCTGTGTGTTATTATTATTCCTGTTTTCTGCTAGTCTAGGTAATGCTAGACTGGGGTAAGGCTTTTCTGTGTTATGAGTTGTTGTTTGATGCAGTGGTTAAGCGATAAACCTGCATACTCGTTTCGGTTCAGTGAAGCCTAGGTTGTCTTCGCGGATGACTGTGTTGAGTTAATAATTTACAGTGCGTGAGGGCAAGAGCCTAACCACCCTGTATTTTATTAACAGTTTGTTTTTACTTTGTCAAGGAGCCGGGAGAAAACCAGATACAAGGGATCTGGATTTCTCAAAGTGCACTTGTTAGTTTTAACGTAATACTTTAAACAGTCGTGAGGACTTCGCTAGGCTACGAGCCGTTTTTGCTCAGTCACTGCTACCTTTTTGCCTACAGTACCCCTGCTAGACTTTACTCGATTAGTAGATACAGAATAGTATTGAAGCTTTCCTTATGTATGATATTGTTTATGTACTATTGATTTCATGTGTTGCAAGCTTGGCTACTTTAGTGATTAGTGGCCCACGAGCACAATCCGAGTAGGCTATTGCCGTTGCATTTGCTTAGTACTTCCTTTTAATGTTTGCCATTTACTATTGCATATTCTTTTAATTATTCTTATGCCAATTTAAGCCTTTAATAGTATTTAATTGCCAGTGTTTTTGCTTATTGAATTACTGTTCAAAATCCGATACGTACTTCTTACGAGCATCCGAGAAGCATCTAACTTTTTTCAGAAGATTCCTTGCTCGATGCTTAAGGACTATTAATTAACGTAACGTAATAGTGCCGATCCGAAGTAGAGGGTGGTGGACTTCTTAAGTTCATAGTCAAGGGTGGATTACTTCGGCTTCGGCCAACACTATTCTTTTGTGTTGTTGTTTCTTACTTCATTGTTTGATTGTTGACCAGACTAGATAATTCCTGTCTCTTTATTAGTCTGTTGTTGAACACTAGTACCAAGTTCTTGTATACCCCGTTATAGCAGATTGAACTCTGGAGGGTATTGGTGTTTTTTGTTCGGCTGGCAGTACTCAGGGGTTGGGATCGTGTGTTTCCGTTGTGGCAGCGAGCCGTATTCGAGTCCTGATTGAGAGCCCTTGTGTACCCGAGTGCCAGTTCGTAACAACACTTTCTCTCTCTCTCTCAACTTCTTCCCTCTTTTTCTTCTAATCTATTTAACATCATAACTCCCCTTTGGTTCTGCACGATTTCATATATCGGCCATCGTATTATATGCTGAAGCTCTCAGATATTTCATGCTTAGTTAGACATTTTGGAGCGGTTAACATTTTGTCTGTAGAGGTTCGACACACTCACAGTGTCTCCCTACCTATTCCTTGGTTGTCTGCTTGGCTATTTAATGCTAGAGAGGGGTGAGGGTACTGGTGTTGTGATTTCCGATGTGTACCAGGTTTTGTTGAACTTGTACAATCGCAACGGATACGTGAGAAGCCTAAGTTGCCTTCCTGACTGTGTACCTTGTGAGTTTAGCACTGTGTTGCGAGTGAGGGCTTTTGCCTCTGCCACCCAACACTGTGCTAACTCGTTTTGTTTTGACTTGTAGAGGGTCGCCAGGAGAGAACCAGATACTAGCGATCTGGATCTCTCAAGAGAGCACCCCGTCATTTAACGTAATTTGGCCGTACAGTCTTAAGGACCTCGCTAGGCTACAAGCCGCTTGCTCAGCCATTGTTTTCTAGCCTACGACATCCCAGCTAGACTTTATTCGCCTAGCAGACACCCGATTAGGATTATAAACTCTCATGTTATGTATGCAGCATTTTATTCACGTTGATTGTAAGCCTTGGTTGTTGTTGAGTTGCACAACCCGAGCGGGCTTTTGCGTTGCCTGAGGAAGTACTTCTTTTGTTGTTGGAGATAATACTATTGCACATTTATCGTTATTCCCGTGCCAGTTAACACTGTATGTCCCTACACTTGTCATATCTTGTTCCTGATTTATATAACAGTTCAAAATCCGATTCGATCATCTTAAGCAGCATGAGACTTTCTTCAGAAGATTCCTGTTCGATGCTTTAGGACTTTCATTCACTTTCTTTAACATAGGAGTGACAGTTTATTATTGTTTAGAGTAACTTTAATTATACCTTCTTCTTGTTTGCATTAAATCATTCCAGTGATTTAATTAAGCTCTCTATCTTTTTCCTTATATACATTATTAACGTAATTGTATGTTGTTGTGATCAGGCTGTATCAGAGATCATCAGCCTGTAGTAGTAGTGCATTTATACCGAGTTAGAGGATACCCCGCTATCGCAGATTTAACTCTGGAGGGTATAGGTGTTTTTGTGCGCCGGCATTATAAGTTCGAGGGTTGGATCTAGTGTTACCGTTGTGGCTGTGTGCCTTTCTAGTCCATTGCTTAACCCTCTCACGTTCTTGACGCAATTTTGAGCCTATTGGGGATTCTTTAAAGTCTTTGTTACCATCAGGGGTATTTATAAACCTTTAGTTTAGTTACTTCAACCTCTGCAGTTGTCTTTGAGTTAGCTGTGGGCAGAAAACTAATTTTGGAGAGGTAATTATAAGTGTGAGGTAACTCTATTTATTATTGCTAATCTGGCAACCTCTGCGTCATAAGGATGTGAGAGGATTAAGAGCCCTTGTTTTATACGAGTCCCGGTCGTAACATATCGAAAAATGTACAAATTTAGCTTGCTCTCAAAACAAAAATATATATGCTGGCTCGCTACCGCTCTCCAGGAAAATATTGACACCTGGATGGGGGTAAACGTCTTAAAACAGTAGGCTGAATGGGGCCGAATGGGTACAAGCCAAAAAGAGAGGGAGAGAAAGAGAAAAAAGTGAGGGGGCTCCCTTAAAGTTAACACTCATTTTAATCCCTTCAAGATTATGACGCGTTATAAAAGTGTATTTATGCAATCATTCGATAACTTTATTCAGCTTAGGAAGGATATGTGGAAGTCAGAGGCTTAGTTGAGTTTGTTTTGATCCTTTTGATTGCTAAAGGTCCTTCCTTAACCCATGCAGTACCTGGTGACGTCCTTTTGATTCCTAAAGGTCCTTCCTTAACCCATGCAGTACCTGGTGACATCCTTTTGATTCCAAAAGGTCCTTCCTTAACCCATGCAGTACCTGGTGATGTTGTTTGGATTCCTAAAGGTCCTTCCTTAACCCATGCAGTACCTGGTGACGTCCTTTTGATTCCTAAAGGTCCTTCCTTAACCCATGCAGTACCTGGTGACATCCTTTTGATTCCAAAAGGTCCTTCCTTAACCCATGCAGTACCTGGTGATGTTTTGATTTCTAAAGGTCCTTAACCCATGCAGTACCTGGTGATGTCCTTTGATTCCTAAGGTCCTTCCTTAACCCATGCAGTACCTGGTGACGTCCTTTTGATTCCTAAAGGTCCTTCCTTAACCCATGCAGTACCTGCTGACATCCTTTTGATTCCTAAAGGTCCTTCCTTAACCCATGCAGTACCTGGTGACGTCCTTTTGATTCCTAAAGGTCCTTCCTTAATCCATGCAGTACCTGGTGACGTCCTTTTGATTCCTAAAGGTCCTTCCTTAACCCATGCAGTACCTGGTGACGTCCTTTGATTCCTAAAGGTCCTTCCTTAACCCATGCAGTACCTGGTGACGTCCTTTTGATTCCTAAAGGTCCTTCCTTAACCCATGCAGTACCTGGTGACGTCCTTTTGATTCCTAAAGGTCCTTCCTTAACCCATGCAGTACCTGGTGACGTCCTTTTGATTCCTAAAGGTCCTTCCTTAACCCATGCAGTACCTGGTGACGTCCTTTTGATTCCTAAAGGTCCTTCCTTAACCCTTGCAGTACCTGGTGACGTCCTTTTGATTCATAAAGGTCCTTCCTTAACCCATGCAGTACCTGGTGACGTCCTTTTGATTCCTAATGGTCCTTCCTTAACCCATGCAGTACCTGGTGACATCTTTTTTATTCCTAAAGGTCCTTCCTTAACCCATGCAGTACCTGGTGACGTCCTTTTGATTCCTAAAGGTCCTTCCTTAACCCATGCAGTACCTGGTGACGTCCTTTTGATTCCTAAAGGTCCTTCCTTAACCCCTGCAGTACCTGGTGACCTCCTTTTGATTCCTATAGGTCCTTCCTTAACCCATGCAGTACCTGGTGACCTTCTTTTGATTCCTAAAGGTCCTTCCTTAACCCATGCAGTACCTGGTGACGTCCTTTTGATTCCTAAAGGTCCTTCCTTAACCCATGCAGTACCTGGTGACGTCGTTTTGATTCCTAAAGGTCCTTCCTTAACCCATGCAGTACCTGGTGACGTCCTTTGGATTTCTAAAGGTCCTTCCTTAACCCATGCAGTACCTGGTGACGTCCTTTTCATTATATTGTGGCAACTATTAGACGATTTTATTCAGATTAGGATGGACCTCTAGCAATATTTAGGCTTCAAAGTATCTCAACCAACCCTTTTAACTACAGCAGATCCTCCCTAAGTTGCATACTATCGTCTAACTATAGCTAGGATATGAAATAACACACGTCACTGGTACTCAAAGGGTTAACTGCGTAACATAGACTATTGATAGCCAGAATATAATGATGACACACGTCCTTGAACATGGAAAGGGTTAAGGGAGCCCATCTCGCTTTTTTTTTATCTTTCTCTCCCTCTCTCTTTGGCTTGTATCCATTGGGCCCCATTCAGCCTACTGCTTTAAGATGTTTACCCCCATCCAGGTGTCAATATTTTCCTGGCGAGCTGTAGCGAGCCAGCATATACTGTATATATTTTTCTTTTGACAGCAAGCTAAATTTATACATTTTTCGAAAGAAAATTTCTCCGGCGAAGCCGGATTTCTCCATACAATGCTGGCTCGCTATCGTTCGCCAGGAAGAAATCGACACCTGGATGGAGCTAAACGTCTTAAAACAGTTGGCTGAAAGGGGCTGAATGGATACAAGCCAGGGAAAGAGAGAAAAGGAGGGAAAGATATAAACAGCCGGTGACCCCCCTTAAAAGCAAGTCTAAATACCTACCACGCTGCAAATTATCTCTACAACAAATCTATTCAACCGCGTTAACCCTTTCAATATCCGATTACGCATTTATTTCCTGTTTTCTGGTTAGTGTTAGACGATTTTATTTAGATTTGGAAGGGTGTGTGGAAGTCAGAGGATTAATTGGGATAGTCTTGACCCATTTACTTCGCACAGATCCTTCTAAACTGTATGCAACCGTCTAATGATAGCCAGAATAAACTGTTAAAATGCGTCATGATCTTCTAAGGGTTAACTAGAATCCTACTGTAATAATAATAATAAAAATGCTACTAATATTGATTATGTAGATATACGGGTAATACAGCAATAATTACAAATCAAGTAGATATACAGTAATAGTTACATTGTATTATACAGTAGGATAGGCAGTAGTCTGTGGCAGAGAGTCAAGTATATACGTTAGAATCCAATTTAAAAGCCGAACCAAAATCCTCTTCCATGTCTCAAATCCCTCCGCGGCAAATCTATTCCACATTATTTGTCTTTTTCTGTGAGAATATCTTGAATCGCTCGACAGTAACTTTCCGCATAAACGCCTGGAGCAATCCGCAACCCAGTTTATGTTTGAGGCCCAGTGATGTAATGCTGGGGAGAGAGAGAGAGTGAGAGAGAGTGAGAGTGAGAGATACAAGGAGCTACAAGGAATAGTTAGTATCTCGAGACCTAGCGGTCCATTCCGAGGAGATACTCAAAGTGGAAGGAGAGAGATTGTTTAGTGCACTACACTCATTACAGAGTGTGCAAAATACTATCTACTCTCTCCTTGAACAACTACTGAACAACTGTTTACAACTTCAGAAGGGCGGGTGCCCAACCCCGAAAGGGGTTGAAATAGGGGAGCTATCCCCTCGCCTAAGGCGGCTTTCTAGGGCCTTTCCTAGCTGATGCTGAGAGGATTGGGTTCTAGTCATGTGGTGATGGGCTGGTCTATCAGAGTGAGAACTGAGCAATCTCTGCCATACCCATAGCTTACTCTGACTGTTCCTTTTACTTATATATTTTCTAGATCTCAAGTGACGGCGTCTCTTCCGTGGATTGACCTCCCAATCTACCATGATTGGAAGCCAAAGCGTCACATTTTTCCTTTGCCCCTCAACTTTCTCTTCATAATTGCTGAGGGGCACAGGGCCCTGGGTGGGGCTTTGGTTTCCCGGGCGTTTCCGCACCCTCCTTAGCTCCCCGCCATGGAGTGGCTTCTGTCACCCAGGCTTTATTGTGGTCGGCAGGGAGGGTTCTTTGGGGGCGCTCGATTATGGCCTTGGCCTTATTCGGGGCCTTGGGGCTGTTCGGCCAGGCAGTTTGAGGAACAACAACAACAACAACAACTTCAGAAGGAAGGTTGTTCCAGGTAGAACAGATCTCATGTGAAAAAGTTTCCACAAATACTAGTGCTGAACCTTTTCAATTCTAATTTCCAGCCAAGGTTGTGTGTTGTATTGAGGCTTTAAAAACGTTTTGCTATAATCCACATTGTCAAACCAATTAAGTATTTTAAAAACTTCAATAAGCTGACCTCGTAGTCTGCGTGTCTCCAACGGAAAGATATCAAGGGCTCTCAACCGGTCCTCGTAGCTCAGTCTTCTAAGGGATGGAATAAGCTTTGTAGCTCTACCTTGTACTCTTTCTAGTCGCTCCATATCTTTACCGAATGCTGGAAACCATAATTGAACAGCATACTCGAGGAAGGCCGCATCAGAGCGTTGTAAAGTGTGAGGGAACTTTTCCCTATTGTATACTTAAATTGCCTCCTAATGTAGCCCAATAATTTCTGAGCTTTCTTCTCTACTTCAATGCACTGCTTGGAAAACTTTAGGTCACTGCTAATCAGAACACCCAAATCCTTTTCCAAGTCAGTCACTTCCAGAGGCATTCCCAATAATGAATAGCCTGAATATGGGTTTGCTTGGCCGATATGCATCACCTTGCACTTTTCCAAGTTTAGAGGAATCTGCCATGTCTCCGACCATTCACCCAGTCTGTGTGAGAGAGAGAGAGAGAGAGAGAGAGAGAGAGAGAGAGAGAGAGAGAGAGAGAGAGAGAGAGAGAGAGAGAGAGAGAGAGAGAGAGAGAAATATTCGGGTTTAGAAGGGCTGGCAAATATCTGGTGAGAGAGAGAGAGAGTCGGATTATGTGTGTGTGTGTGTTTTGTTTTAGTATAGACTATATGTGCTATATGTATTGGACTGTGTTACAAGGAATAACTATTATCTCACAGACTCGGCAGTCTATTCACAGAGATGTAGGTAAATGGGCAGACATTGTGTAATACATTGCACTCATTGCAAAGTGGACAACATGCTTTCTACTCTTCTTAAACTGCTCCACTGCAAAACTATTTACAACTTCTGATAGAAGTTTCTTCCCGGTTGAACAAAGTTGATACTGATTGAGAAAAACTTACCGTACCTCATATATATATATATATATATATATATATATATAAGGCCTAGTCGACCCTCTATGTTATGGAGTTCATTGGGGGGTGACTGGTCCGATAATGCGAAAAGTCTGTTGTCCCTCAAAGCTCTCTAAAAAACCCGCTCTTCCGGTGCCTAACCTAGCGGTGACCCTTCAGTAAATAGAAACCAACCCAATTCCTTATGGGAGCCCACCTCGCTTTTTGTTTTATCTCTCTCTCCCTCTCTCTTTGGCTTGTATCCATTCGGCACCTTTCAGCTTACTGTTTTAAGACGTTTACCCCCATCCAGGTGTCAATATTTTTGTGGTGAGCGGTAGCAAGCCACCATATATATATTTCTGTTTTGAGAGTATAAGCTAAATTTGTAAATTTTTCGATGGACAAATTTCTCCGGCGAAGCCGGATTTCTCCATACAATGCTGGCTCGCTATCGCTCGCCAGGAAGGTATCGACACCTGGATGGGGATCAATGTCTTATAACAGTTGGCTGAATGCGGCCGAATGGATACAAGCCAGAGAAAGAGAGAAAAGAAGAGAAAGATACAAAAAGCAGGTGACCCCCCTTAACCCTCCCTCATCGGTAGTATGTTTGGTATTATTGTTGGCAGATATTATTAGTCATAAGACTGTTGATCAACAACACTGCCACCAACACCATCTACAAGTTGTTTAGTTTTATCTCTCCAATTCAATTTTATTTAAGTTCGCAACCTTATGAGATTCACGGCAATACATTAGCCGTGGTGACCCTTTAGTAACTTGCTCCCTGAAACAGCTGATCGAACTGACCAACTGGCCCTGTGCGTGTAATCCTAAATCTTTTGAAACAGTGTCTGTAAAATTGAGGGGGGAGGGGGTGAGCCCCTTTCCCACTCCCTTAGTTTTCAAGATGGAGAGCCCATGCTTGGCATGCATACTAAAGGGGTGTCAATATAGGTCTTAAGTGTGTGGGGGGGGGGGGGGGGGGAGGGGGGGGGGGGTTACGATAGACAACCCATAGTTCGATTTGTTTGAGTCTAAGCATCTTCTTTTAATTTACGTTGTAAAACTCATTTAATACCGGTGTTTTAATAACGTCATTATCTTGGCTTCGTAGTCTACCCTTTTCTAGCGAAAAGAGACCTACAGCTTTCCGCCGTTCCTCATAGCTGTTTCCTAATCAATGGAATGAGTTTTGTACTGCTTGCTTGAACTCTTTCTGGTTAATATCTGGAGAGAGAGAGAGAGAGAGAGAGAGAGAGAGAGAGAGAGAGAGAGAGAGAGAGAGAGAGAGACTACTCTGTGTGTACTGTGTGTGTGAGAGAGAGAGAGAGTGAGAGAAAGAGAGAGAGCGCTAGCTTTAGAACAATTGTGACATAGCCTAGCCTAGTGTGTGGTAAGCATTATAAATGAGGATTGGTATTTTTAACCCCTTCAACACTATGATGTAAGTTTTCTCATGTTCCGGTTACTATTAGACGATTTTCTTTAGCTTATAGTCTACCTTCAGAACTCAAAGGGGTAAATACAATATCAATAAACCCTATGAATAACATAGGTCCATCTTAAACTATATACATTCGTCTACTATAGCTAGAATATAAGGTAAAATAGGTGTCGTGGTGCTGAAGGGGTTAAGTGAATTATATTTACAAATATAGTGAGGAGAGAGAGAGAGAGAGAGAGAGGAAGGATGGGAGGGAGAGAACCAGAGCAGTCAATATGTGTGTGTGTGTAACGTATTGTGCTTGAATGACTAAGTGACAGGTTTGTATCACTGAACTATACCAACATGGCCAGAGTTTTTGGGGGTTACCAGCAGCCATCTTGAATCATCCATCGGCGTTTGAACCCAGCACTGTACACTGGCATATTCAACCTTTAGCTGTGTTGGTGGTGTACTGGTTTAGATGTTTATGTTCTGGGTGTGGTATCCCGAGTTCGAAACCCGGGAGGACCATATGTTTTCATTAGTTTATTCAAGTGCATTGGGATTTTTAATTGATTATCAATGTTAAGAACGGGGTGTTACTTAATAAGTATGGTATAATAAATTTAGTGTATGAAGAATGAGTGAAATAATGACGATAATGAGTTAACCCATTCAGCACCAGGGACGTCCTTTTCATCATATTCTGGCAACTATTAGACAATTTTATTCAGCTTGGGAAAGACCTCTAGCATTAATAAGGCGTCAAGCTATCTCAACCAACCCTTTCAACTACCACAGATCCTTCCCAAGCTGCATAATACCGTCTAAATAGAGCTAGAATATAATGTAACACGTCGCTGGTACTCAAAGGGTTAATGAAGGATACGAACCTACACAGATTACAGTACCATATGCTTTCTATAATGTCCCTTCATTGATTTTGAAACCATTGAATATATAAGTCGGTACTTACTCTTGTGCTTTAAGGGAGCCCACCTCGCTTTTTTTTATCTTTCTCTCCCTCTCTCTTTGGCTTGTATCCATTCGGCCCCATTCAGCCTACTGTTTTAAGACGTTTACCCCCATCCAGCTGTCAATATTTTCCTGGCGAGCGGTAGCGAGCCAGCATATATATATTTTTGTTTTGACAGCGAGCTAAATTTGTAAATTTTTCGATAGAAAAATGTTTCCGGCGAAGCCGGATTTCTCCATACAATGCTGGCTCGCTGTCGCTCGCCAGGAAGATTGACACCTGGATGGGGATAAACGTCTTAAAACAGTTGGCTGAATGGAGCCGAATGGATACAAGCCAGGGAAAGAGAGAAAAAGAGAAACAAAAAACGGTGACCCCCTTAACATAAAATAATAGAAAAGAGCTCCAATCCTTCATTTGCTTCAGAGGGTGGATGATCCAAGATGGCCGCCCGGTGGTCCCAAGCTCTGAGCCGTGATAGCCTTTCCATCTTTTTAGTTCAGTGGTTTGTATACTGTAGTAATATAATATGTGTGTGAGTGAATGATGGTGCTTTTTGTGTATACCTAGGTGTTTTCATGTAGCCTAAGAGAGAGAGAGAGAGATTTACATAAATTTACATAGATTTACACTGGCCACACAGACCGTACGAACGAAACGAGGTGATCAGGGCTTAATTCTAGTAGAGATGGCATATCCGATAGAAAAGGAAAGTTAAAGGAAAGGATAGAAAAGAAGAAAGAGAGAGAGAGAGAGAGAGAGAGAGGAGAGGGAGGGAGGTTTATAGGGGTGGAGTAAAGTATATGCCTCCTGGGGACTTCGTGATACACAGGAGTTCCATGGGGTTTGGGGCGTGAGTGAGGAGCGTGCATAGAGGAGGAGTTGGGGAAGAAAATAATGGATAGGGTGTAGAGAGGGGGTTGGGGAGGAGGCTGAAAGGGTGGGGACGAGGTGGAGGGCGAAGGGTGGAAGTGGAAGGTGGTGGGGAGGCGAGGGGAGGAGGTTGCGGGGGTTGGAAGGAGGTTGAGGGGTTTGGAAGGAGCTTCGGTAGGTTGTAAGGAGGTTGAGGGGGTTGGAAGGAGGTTGAGGGGGCTTGAAGGAGGTTGAGGGGGCTGGAAGGAGGTTGAGGGGGCTGGAAGGAGGTTGAGGGGGTTGGAAGGCGGTTGAGGGGGTTGGAAGGAGGTTGAGGAAGCTGGAATTAGGTTGAGGGGATTGGAAGGAGGTTGAAGGAGTTGGAAGGAGGTTGAGGAAGCTGGAATTTGGTTGAGGGGGTTGGAAGGAGGTTGAGGGGGTTATAAGGAGGTTGAGTGGGTTAGAAGGAGGTTGAGGGGGTTGGAAGGAGGTTGAGGGCGCTGGAAGGAGGTTGAAGGGGTTGGAAGGTGGTTGAGGGGTGGAAGGAGGTGAGGAGCTGGAGGTTGAGGAGGTTGAAGGAGTTGGAAGGAGGTTGAGGAAGCTGGAATTAGGTTGACGGGGTTGGAAGGAGGTTGAGGGGGTTAGAAGGAGGTTGAGGGGGTTGGAAGGAGGTTGAGGGGGTGGAAGGAGGTTGAGGGTTTGGAGGAGGTTGAGGGGGTTGGAAGGAGGGAAGGGGGTTGGAAGGAGGTTGAGGGGTGGAAGGAGGTTGAAGAGTGGAAGGAGGTTGAGGGGTTGGAAGGTGTTGAGGGGTTTGGAAGGTGTTTGAGGGGTTTGGAAGGTGTTTGATGGGGTTGGGAGTAGGTTGAGGGGGTTGGAAGGAGGTTGAGGGAGTTGGAAGGAGGTTGGGGGGTTGGAAGGAGTTTGGGGGGGTTGGAAGGAGGTTGAGGGGGTTGGAAGGAGGTTGAGGGAGTTGGAAGGAGGTTGAGGGGGTTGGAAGGAGGTTGAGGGAGTTGGAAGGTGGGTGAGGGGGTGGGAAGGAGGTTGAGGGGGTTGGAAGGAGGTTGAGGGGGAGGAGGAGGTTGAGGGAGTTGAGGGTGTGAGGGGGTTGGTAGGAGGTTGAGGGAGTTGGAAGGAGGTTGAGGGGGTTGGAGGAGTGAGGGAGTTGCAGGGTTGAGGGGGTTGGAAGGAGGTTGAGGGAGTTGGAAGGGGTTGAGGGGTTTGAGGGAGTGGGAAGGAGGTTGAGGGGGGGGGAAGGAGGTTGAGGGAGTTGGAAGGAGGTTGAGGGGGTTGGAAGGAGGTTGAGGGAGTTGGAAGGGTTGTTGAGGGGGTTGGAAGGAGGTTGAGGGAGTTGGAAGGAGGTTGAGGGAGTTGGAAGGAGATTGAGGGAGTTGGAAGGAGGTTGGGGAGGTGGTTGAGGGTGATGGGGAGATGATATGATGTTGAGGGTGGTGGTGGTGGTGGTGAAGGGGGTCTCACGAACACTTTAGTGGTGAAAATCCAGAGAGTTGCAGAATCAACAGTCCAAAAATTGATCAGTGTGAACTGCATTGCCATATACCGTATATACCGTGGGCTTTTCTCCTCCAGTGAGAATATTGGATTCGTTGTATTTATGACCTCATACTGCACACCAACTGACAACACTGGTGTCCCAGCTTTATAACTTTATAGTAATTTTCATCCATTGGTTATTTATTTCATTGGAGGAGTTGGGATTGGGGTGGAATTAATAAAGCATAGATTATACAAAAACACTCTTGCATTACACTGAACAGATCTTGAATACAATTAATATGTTTTGGATGTTGAACAAATATTTGATTTTATTATTTTCACTTCAAAAGCAGTAGTTCGCCATAAACCTTGCTCATAAATTGTATGCGTTTACATTCCTGCCATATTTCCTTAACAGTTCTTATGTGTTTCTAATAACCCGTGACTAGTACATTTTGTTTCACGTTGTACAACTGTCGAGTTAATGTCCCTCTCTGATAGATTCACAGAATATATCATCGAGGTTTTCGGCGAACTATTAATTTTGGCTCTTCTACAATGGTTGGCTTACAATGTCGCAGCAAATCCTGATCCAATACATTTGATTATGAATGATGATGATTTGTTGGCTGTGGCGTGTGGAGTGGCTATTGAAGAAGATACAGGAACAAACCAACTGTTATATTTGTTGGCTGTGGCGTGTGGAGTAGCTATTGAAGAAGATACAGGAACAAACCAACTGTTATATTTGACCAACCAGGAGTAACTGCTAAGAAAAGTTTATGTGACCAGAGTATGGTGATTGACTTAACCCTTTCTATGTATACCATGACGCGTTATACCTTTTGTGTTTGGCTATTATTAGACGATATTGTTCAATTTAGGAAGGAATTTTGCAAGCCAGATGATTACTTGAGATAGTTTTTACGCCTTTTAGAGAGATCCATCCTAAGCAGCATAAAATCGTCTAATAATAGCCAGAATATAATGAAGAAACATGTCATCGAATCCTGAAGGGGTTAATGCGTGGATAGGTTAGTTAAGAGGGGGTCACCGTTTTTGTTTATCTTTCTCTCATTTTCTCTCTTTCCCTGGCTTGTATCCATTCGATCCCATTCATCCAACTGTTTTAAGACGTTTATCCCCATCCAGGTGTCGATTTCTTCCTGGCGAGCGATAGCGAGCCAGCATTGTATGGAGAAATCCGGCTTCGCTGTAGACATTTTTCTATCGAAAAATTTACAAATTTAGCTTGCTGTCAAAACAACAAATATATATAATTATATATATATATATACAGTTTATATATAAGCTGGCACGCTACCGCTCGCCAGGAAAATATTGACACCTGGATGGGGGTAAACGTCTTAAAACAGTTGGCTGAATGGGGCCGAATGGATAAAAGCCAAAGAGAGAGAGAGAGAAAGAACAAACAAATGGTAACCCCCCTTAAGCTAATATGAAACACAAATGGGAGAACAGGATACATTACTATTTAAGGCTACTGTATATGTGAAAGATTTACAGTTGATAACAAGCGATTGCATGAAATATTAGCTTAAGGTGACAGTCGCTGTTTGTTTGGCCTATTAATTCATTTATTCATATACAGTATATTTTTTTAGTTTTCTCCCTAGACCTCCATCAAGCTTAGAAAAACACCCCCTTTCAAGACAGATTTGTACATTTTTCGGTAGAAAAATGTCCAGCCCAAAGGCGATTCCTCCTAAAACTACAGGCTCGCTATCGGTCGCCAGGAAAAAATCGACACCGAAATGGCACTAAGGGTCCTAATATTGATAAAGAAATGGGTTGAAAGGTTATAAAATCCCCAAATTAATGGAACCACCGTCTTAAAATCTCAAAACTAGTGGGGCTAAACATTAGGGAGAAGGGGGTCCTGAAAAACGGTCTGTATTGTGGACGGTCTAAACATAATATAGGGTATACAGAGGGTATGCAGAAGGTATGTACGGTCGCGCTAATAAGTCATGTCCCAGCTGTCATTACGTTCGGCTTGCTCTGTGCTGTATTAATGTCTGTCAGATGAGGAATAGGGTCGGTAAGTGTGGGAACATGTTGGTAGATCTCACTACAAAAAAAAAAAACATGTGTGAAGTTGTTTTTTCATCTGTGGTTGTTCGTTGTTTTATGTTTTCCCTGTTCTTGCTCTGTCTTGAGTCGGCCACCCCCAAGAAAAAAATAAAAATAAAATAGAATAAAATAGAAAATAAAAATAAAAATAGAAAAAATGGGGATTGGGCCTGAGCATATAGATAGATAGATAGATGTGTAAATATTCCTGGTACCAATTATTTATCAACACGTAATCAGTGCCGAGACATCACTTATTAGCGCGACTGGACGCTCTTTGGGTATATTTATAGTGATTTACCTTTTTAGTTGGTAAGATTGGTCAATACCACCAGTTTACCTTTAAGGGGGCCCACCTCGCTTTTTTTCTCTTTCTCTCCCTCTCTCTTTGGTTTGTATCCATTCGGCCCCATTCACCCTACTGTTTTAAGACGTTTACCCCCACCCAGGTGTCAATATTTTCCTGGCGAGTGGTAGCAAGCCAGCATATATATATTTTTGTTTTGACAGCAAGCTAAATTTGTACATTTTTTGATAGAAAATGTTTCAGGCGAAGCCGGATTTCTCCATACAATGCTGGCTCGCTTCCGCTCGCCAGGAAAAAATCGACACCTGGATGGGGAAAAACGTCCTAAAACAGTTGGCTGAATGGAGCGGAATGGATACAAGCCAGGGAAAGAGAGAAAAGGAGAGAACGATGAAAACAGCTGGTGACCCTCTTTACATGGGTATATTATTATGGACACTTTATATTCCCTTTTCATACCCATTAATGTTTTTAGAGTGTATTGTAGTAGCCTATTTGGGAAGGACACAGTACCCCCGCCCCCTCTCTCTCTCTCTCTCTCTCTCGCTCTAGCTCTCTTGCTCTCGCTCTAGCTCTCTTGTTCTCGCTCTCGTTCTAGCTCTCTCTCTCTCTCTCTCTCTCTCTCTCTCTCTCTCTCTCTCTCTCTCTCTCTCTCTCTCTCTCTCTCTCTGGACACGACCTCTATGCTAACTTGCAAGAGAGTTCACTTTTTCAATTTGTACAATCTCCGACCCGTGGTAATAATGTGCTTGACCTTGTACTCGCAACAAAAGAAGTATTAATAGAGAATTTGAATGTTGGTGATGAATTCAGTAACAGCGACCATCGTACGATAACTTTCACTTTAAAGTTTACTAGTAACAAATCAAATAGCAGCATTGAGAAAGTCCCTAATTTCAAGAAAGCAAATGTTCATAAACTTAAATCAAAGCTTAAAGAAACTGACTGGAGCTTTCTGACTAACAATAACGACATAAATACATCTTGGGATTGTTTCACAACCACTTACCTTAAGGCAGTGCAAAACTGCATACCATCGAAAATACGGCGTCCAGGCCATAATAATAAGCCCAAATGGTGGAATAAAGATATTTCAGACTGTCTGCTTGCTAAAAAATGTGCTAATGATAGATTAAAATCCTCACAAAATTACGAAGAACTGGTGAAATTTGTAGAGCTACGACGCAAAGCCAAAAAGTTAATTAAGCAAAGTAAAAACACCCTGGAGTTACATGTTGCGAATCAAAGTAAAACAAACCCGAAAAAATTCTATAGTTATATCAGAAAGAAAAAAGTAGTTACTTCAACTGTTGGACCGTTAGTCGATGAAAATGGAGAATACACCAAAGACGAAGTACAAATGAGTAATGCCCTCAATACCTTCTTTGCATCAGTTTTTACAACCGAAGACCTCAGTGATATCCCTACACCATCGCCGATTCAGATTGATAATTCAGATGTTCTAAGCAATATCACCGTTACAGAGAGAGAAGTATTGAATTGTTTAGATAAACTCAAGGTAAATAAAACGCCTGGACCTGATACAATCTCGCCTACAGTTCTAAAGGAAGCTAAGGATGAGCTTTCCAAACCACTGACATTGCTATTCAATGAATCGTTGCAGTCTGGGACTATGCCTGATCAGTGGAAGCTAGCCAACGTAACACCGATATTAAAAAAAGGCAGCAAATCCCTACCCAGTAACTATCGTCCAATTAGCTTAACCTCAATTGTATGTAAAATGCTAGAAACGGTCATAAGAGACAGACTCGTAAATCACTTAGAGGCAAATAACTTACTTAAAGATACTCAACACGGCTTTCGTAAAAAACGTTCCTGTTTAACAAACCTCTTAGACTTCTTCCACGATATCCTCAACCTCTACGATGAGAGTAAAGCTGTAGATATTATATACCTTGATTTTCAAAAGGCCTTTGACAAAGTTCCCCACAAACGTTTACTGCTAAAACTAAAAGCGCATGGAATACAAGACGGTGTGTTGAAATGGATAGAAAATTGGCTCAGCGACAGAAAGCAAAGAGTACCGGTAGTCATAAACGGTAAGGCATCTAAATGGACCAATGTAAGTAGCGGGGTACCCCAGGGATCGGTACTAGGACCAATTCTCTTTCTAATTTACATCAACGACATAGATGAGGGTCTCACCTGTACAATCTCAAAATTTGCTGACGATACAAAAATTGCAAATAGCGTACTCTCAAAAGAACAAGTTGACAATATGCAACACAATCTAGATAAATTGTCATGTTGGGCCCAAATTTGGCAAATGAGTTTCAATGCGGATAAATGTAAAGTACTACATATCGGATACCTAAATGAGAAAGCAAACTATTCGATGAATGGCACTCAGCTTAAGAATGTAAACAGAGAAACCGATCAGGGAGTAACAATATTGAGTAACCTAAAACCGAGTCAACAATGTTCAGAAGTTGTTAAGAAGGCAAACAAAATAATTGGCTTTATAGGCAGGTCATTTGAGCATAAATCCAATGAAGTTATCCTAACCCTTTACAATTCCTTAGTCCGCCCTCTTCTGGAATACTGCGTTCAATCCTGGTGCCCTTATTACCAAAAATATATAAACAAGCTAGAACGAGTTCAACGTAGAGCTACCAAAATGATACCTAGCCTAAAGAACAAACCATACGAAGAGCGTCTTAGAGAATTAAATCTATTTCCTATAACCCAGCGCAGATTAAGAGGTGACTTAATTCAAGTGTTCAAAATCATCAAAGGCATCGACAATATGAACTGTAGTAAGTACTTCACTATCGACCAATCTAATTACACGCGGGGAAACAGTTGCAAAATTATTGGTAAATCTTTTAACTCACACGAATCTAAGAATTTCTTCTTCAATCTTTTAACTCTCACGAATCTAAGAATTTCTTCTTCAATCGTCAACTTGTGGAATGGGCTTCCCCGAGACGTTATAGACTGCAGCACCGTTGATTCATTTAAACTCCGTTTAGACAAATATCTCGCATCAAACCCGCGACTGACTGCGTTTGTAAATTAATAACTTTATTTTATCCCCCCCTCAGTTACTAACCCATCTGTCCCCTACTAACTTCTTAATCCTGCCACGGACATTAGTTCCAGGGCAGTAGTTCCCTTACCCACTCTAAACCACTGTTTGGATACTTGATCCTCAGTGTTTTGGAGGACAAGCAGCCTAGAAGGGTCACTAGATATGTTGTTGCTTGATTTCCTTTGTACTCCTTTGTACTCTCTCTATCTCTCTCTTGCTCTCGCTCCTCACTCTTGTTCTCGCTCCTAACTCTTGCTCTCGCTTCTCACTCTTGCTCTCTTTCCTCACTCTTGCTCTCGCTCCTCTCTCCATCTCGCTCCTCTCTCTCTCCATCTCGCTCCTCTCTCTCCATCTCGCTCCTCCCTCTCCATCTCGCTCCTCCCTCCTCACTCTCGCTCTGGCTCCTCTCTCGCTCTCTCTCTCTCTCACGTACGTATCGTAAGAAATTTTAACTGCATCGTAAATGTGAAATGACGAGTTTGTATGTTTGAGAGAGAGAGAGAGAGAGAGAGAGAGAGATATAGATAGATAGATATCAGGGTACACATTAATATATCCATAACCATACACTGTAAAATCAGGGGTATAAACAAGTACCGGTATATTATACAATTTTGTGGTATATTGTTTGCGATTTACCTTGCTAACCGTATATTGTGTAGGATTATTACTACCAAATGCCTTAAGTGGGTATATTACTATGGTCACTTTTATTACCCTTTTCATATTTTCCTTTCCCCCATAATTACTGACAGTGTACCCATGCCACCTGAAATGCTGGGTATACGAAGGGAATTTAACCCTCCCGAAAACTCCCCAGGTTTTGAGATGCCTGGCGCGGGGTTCGAACCCTGGCGGGGAACAGGTATGTTTTTACCGACCCACGTGCTAACCCATTGTACTACCACGGACGTACAGTAGGATAACAACCTCAGTTTTCCTTTGAAAGAACCAGGTGATAGTCTCGTGGTGATTCACGTGATGGGTTTATTAAAGCCATCAACGACTATATTACGTCATCCCAGACGTCAACTCGGGTAGTTGGGGTTGCGGGCTTTTCGGGTACAATGATTTTCGGGCACAGGGCATTACACTCCCATTGGCTACACTAACATTACAATCCCCCAGCATCCTCCTCCTCACTGAAACACAAATCTCTCCCTCAACAGATCCCTCCCGTCTACAACTTTAATTCCTGGCTACCAATTTCATTATATTTTTAGGTCTAAGGACGGTACTTGTTTTGTTAAATCTGAAATTGCCCTGGACAGCATTTTCGAATTCACTTCAACTATCATATTGATTATTCCAAATGCAAGTTAAATTCTTCTAATGCAACTACAGTAAGTACCTCTGTTGTGTTAATTGTTCTCCAAATGCCTCACCAGCCGGTTTGACTCTTTATCCTCACAAATCAATACTCTGAATATTTATCTTGCCTCTGAAATTACTGTGCTGGTTGATTTTAATGTCCATAATTTTTGAATGGCTCACTCATTCAGCCAAAACTGATGATCCTGGTATTGAATGTGAGTTGTTTGCAGACCCATTAAATCTCACTCAACTAGTAAAGCAACCTATCCACATTCCAGACAAACTAGACCATAACCCATACCTTCTAGACCTTTTTCTATCCACTAATCCAAACTATATAATTGATGTACGGTAATTAATTATGAAACCGGCTAGAAAATTATGCTCAGTCCAGGGCCGCCCATGCCGGCCCAACTCACAGACTGTCACCTATACTATGGAGGTCACAAGGTATATACATGAATCAACTAGACTTTTATAGGGAGATTCTGACCTAAAGACCTATACTTTTCAATGAACATAGTCTCATTTTGCTTGCTTCTGTATTTACTGAGCCATGGCGAGTTATAATGAAGAAAACTTAGCCAAAATACCCCACAGTGTCTCTAGCTTCCCTGTAGAATTCTGCCACAGTGAAAGGGTTAACTGGAATATAGAAGGGTTCTTTAAAGACAAAGACGTGACTTAGTACTTTTCTATGTGGATGAGGGAGACAAAAGGCAAAACTGCCTGTGATGAGTGCCACCCCCAGAGTTGAAAGAGTGACAGGGCCAAAATCAAGGAATGTTCGAGCCAAAATACCTGGACATACAGAGTTTGAAAATATTTAAGTCATAGCATGACGGAAAGGTGGATTCAGGGAGAGTTCCAGAGCTCAGCTGTTGGATAAAAGAAAGATTGGGAATATCGTTTCACTCTTGGGTTGGAGAGTTGTACAGAGTAGGGGTGGGATTGTGTGTCCCATTTCGTTCCACCCATGGGAATATCGTTTCACTCTTGGGTTGGAGAGTTGTACAGAGTAGGGGTGGGATTGTGTGTCCCATTTCCGTTCCACCCAGGGGACTTGGGGTTCTGGGCAGGAAGGTCTCCTTGGTCCTGACTTATGTGCTTTTCGCTTTGGCAACTCAGGTAGGGGCAAGATGACAGGTAAGGTTGGTAGGGGATTCCCAATGGACCTGGAGGGCGGAGTGAGTGATGTAGTGGTTGGAGGCAGGGCTTGTGACGTCTACGGTTTCATAGAGGAGTACAAAGGAGTACAAAGGAAATCAAGCAACAACAGGTCTAGTGACCCTTCTAGGTTGCTTGTCCTCCAAAACACTGAGGATCAAGTGTCCAAACAGTGGTTTAGAGTGGGTAAGGGAACATTGGAAAGAGAACTACTGCCCTGCCACTAACGTGGCAGGACTAGGAAGTTAGTAGGGGACATAGGGGTTAGTAACTGAGGGGAGGATAAAGTTATTCATTTACAAACGCAGTCAGTCGCGGGTTTGATGCGAGATATTTGTCTAGGCGGAATTTAAATGAATCAACGGTGCTGCAGTCTATAACGTCTCGGGGAAGCCCATTCCACAAGTTGACAACTCGATTGAAGAAGAAATTCTTAGATTCGTGCGAGTTAAAAGATTTACCAATAATTTTGCAACCGTTTCCCCGCGTGTAATTAGATTGGTCGATAGTGAAGTACTTACTACAGTTCATATTGTCGATGCCTTTGATGATTTTGAACACTTGAATTAAGTCGCCTCTTAATCTGCGCTGGGTTAAAGGAAATAGATTTAATTCTCTAAGACGCTCTTCGTATGGTTTGTTCTTTAGGCTAGGTATCATTTTGGTAACTCTACGTTGAACTCGTTCTAGCTTGTTTATATCTTTTTGGTAATAAGGGCACCAGGATTGAACGCAGTATTCCAGAAGAGGGCGGACTAAGGAATTGTAAAGGGTTAGGATAACTTCTTTGGATTTATGCTCAAATGACCTGCCTATAAAGCCAATTATTTTGTTTGCCTTCTTAACAACTTCTGAACATTGTTGACTCGGTTTTAGGTTACTCGATATTGTTACTCCCAGATCAGTTTCTCTGTTTACATTCTTAAGCTGAGTGCCATTCATCGAATAGTTTGCTTTCTCATTTAGGTATCCGACATGTAGTACTTTACATTTATCCGCATTGAAACTCATTTGCCAAATTTGGGCCCAACATGACAATTTATCTAGATTGTGTTGCATATCGTCAACTTGTTCTTTTGAGAGTACGCTATTTGCAATTTTTGTATCGTCAGCAAATTTTGAGATTGAGAGGATGGTGCTGGTGAGGGGTACTGTGTTGGTTTTTGGGAGGTTGCAGGTATTGTGGTGATGGTTGTGAGGCATGTTGAGGCTTCTCCCAATGTTAAATCGAGCATCGCGCTACCCCATCTGGTCAAGAAGTCACAACCCTATGACTGAAGTTGGTAGAGTTTCTTGTAGACAGAGACGGAGGTGGGGGTCAAAAGGTCGAGGGCCTGGTATTAGATTTGTGTGGTCTTGAAGGGCTGGCCTTCTCTTTTTACTGGGACCAGCGTGGTGGGAGTCATACAAAGCCTGAGAGCCTACATGAGCTGGTTTGGGTGTGACACCCTGTAACTGCGTCCGGAGGGGTCATACCAGAAGACGTAATGGAGGTACATGGTGTTGGTGAGGAAGTCCTGGAGTGTTGACTGTAGCGATAATGGGAAGGCAACTGATGACCTGTTACCTGAGGTGGGAGCTTTTTAAGTGGGTGATGTGAACGCAAAATTACAAGTTGTTAACCCTAATCCAGTGGGGTTATGGAGGGCCTGCCTGATATTGTGTAAGTTGTGTTGTTGGAATGTACTCCGATGAATTTGGTGGGGATGTCTGAGGTTCTCTTAGTGGGGAAGATGGAGGAGACTGGTGGGGGAAGGAGGAGGTGTGGGTGTTGTAGGGGTAAAGGATAAAGTTGTGAAAAAGATGGCTTTTTAGGTGGATTGGAGGTGGTTGGCATGATTGAAATAGGTTGGGTGAGGATGTGGACTCCCGTTTCAGAATGTTCTAGTTTCACCTTGGTAATCAACTATGATTTGGTATGAATTAGTAACTTCACTGACTTTATACGGGCCTAGGAAATTTGGTTGAAGTTTGTCATTAAAGAGCAAATTTGCAACTACAATGTGTTTGCCAATCTTAAAAGGGTTAGGGACCCTATCTTCTATCTAGGGATTCTATCTTAACCTAAATATTGGCACTTTTGAAGCTGGTGTAAGCAGTTTTTGATGTGGGTTGGTGTATGATTTCCATATTGAGTAGGGTTGGTGGGTATGTGTGCTGTTGAAATGGCAACAGGAGTGGGGAAATCCCAACGACATGTTCTTGGAGGGAAATACTGTCTTTGCGGGGTAACATATTCAAACTTGATTGAATCATATGCAGCTATCTCGGCCAATCTACTGTTTCATGTGCTAATAGGTGGGTACATTGATGGTTATTGACACTTCTGTGATTTCATTCACACACAGAATTAAAATTGGCCCAATAAGGTGAGGAGTGGGAAATTTTGTAGTCAAGTTTGAGAGATTGGTCCATATCTGGCTGGTAAATTCTGGGGCATTGTCTGGGTGGATGGCCTGGGGTAGGCGGAAGTGGGGGGAAACATCGAATAATTGGGTGTTGGCAATGGAAGTGGCCGTGTGCTCTTTGACGGGGGTAGCTACTAAACATTTTGAGTATGTGTCGACATAGGTTATGACATATTTCAGAAATTTGAAGGGGGGAAATGGGCTTAGTGTGTTGATGACCTGAAACCATGGTTTTTCGGCCATGATGGTGCCAGAAGGGTCTGAGGTTCGGGTGAT
The DNA here is from genome assembly GCA_032716605.1 of Paralithodes platypus. NCBI lineage: Eukaryota > Metazoa > Arthropoda > Malacostraca > Decapoda > Lithodidae > Paralithodes > Paralithodes platypus. The sequence continues at coordinate 32,473,052 of CM064496.1, read as the reverse complement.
ATATTTGCCTTTAGCACAGGCTAAGCAAGCTTCCATCGTACGTTTGGGAGCGGGGCTGGGAGTCCAGTAGGTTTTGTTAAATGCTTGAAGTACCTTTTTGTACCCAAAATGGATACTATTTCATACTATTTCATTGGTTGCTGCTGAGCCAAATGCAGTATAGCCAGACTCGGTGATTAAATTGTCCCGAATTTGTTCTAGAGTGCAGAATATTTCCTTAGGGATTCAGGGAGGTCTCACCTTTTTTTTCCCATGCTTACAATAACGTTTTCTTTTGGTCATTGGGGTGGACAAGGGTGATGCTATTAATTTTTACACACTTGAGGTCGTCGAGGTGGATGGTGTTAAGCAAGTCTG